>OY757936.1:39455749-39758440 GCA_963585895.1 Sepioteuthis lessoniana | reverse complement strand
CATACATATACAAAATATGAATATAAAAAATATTACGCCAGATAAGAAATCGATCCCAACCAGACGAGAAACATTCTACGGATATTAGGTTTGGTTTCTTAATTTAATGGCATATCAACCTTCGAGGGTAATGCAATGCGAAGCCATCCTTGCAGAAAGAAAGTAGTGGTACTATTTAACCCATAAATGGAGACATGTACGTGAATAAGCATAACTGAATCCACTTCAAAGGTATGAATAATTAAATATATCCATAAAAGCAATTAACTGACTGCTTACCAAGTATTTTTTATTCAGTTTTTAAATGAGTTCAAAGAAATGTTTTTAATCAGGAGTAACGAAGATTGGCCGAACGATTTCACCCATCCGAGACGGAATTGAAGTCTGGAATCGTCTGTGAAGCCTAAAATTTGATGTTTCGATATACATGGAATCCATGTGACGGCTAATAACTCTACTAATAATAATATAGGGCGTCTCAATATACATAGGACCCATGTGACTGCTAGTAACTCTACTAATAATAATATAGGGCGTCTCAATATACATAGGACCCATGTGACTGCTAGTAACTCTACTAATAATAATATAGGGCGTCTCAATATACATGGGCCCCATGTGACTGCTAATAACTCTACTATCAATAATATCGCGGTCTTTTTTGTCTCAGATTTGAAAATATAATACGATAACAACTATTAATCCTTGATTACAATCTCTTGGATCAGGGAGGAAAAACATTTTGCGTTACTTCTTATTCGGAGAAAAAATCATTAAAAGCTATCTAAAAATATTTGATTAATATGATAATGATTTATTACTGAGACAAGAAACTTAAGAAAAGATTGCATGTCCTGGAAGCTGATAAAATAACAATTTAAAAAAAAATTAATTTAATGTCTCTGGCTCAAAGGATGCATGTTTACAGGTTGTGTTCCAAATGACCGCCATTGTGCTTGTCTCACTAATAAATCATTATCATAATAATGAGTTGCATCTATTTTCAGACACCCTGTATAAGGTGAATTTCTTGATTCTCCCTCTTTTTACTGTCAGGGACACAAGGAAACAAACGTTTACGTGGACAGATAACGAACAACGAATCAAAGATATGAGAAGACTTCTGTTCCTAAAAGAACAAAGCTGATCCGCACTTTAAATTCATTTCTTCCTTATCGCACGTAGCGTAGCGGCTAACGTACTGAACAGTGACATTGTCGAAAGCGAGTTCGAACTCCAGTCACACTATCATGTTCACTTTCCGACTAATACCTATGCTAAATGCATGAACCTTCTTATCCCTCGAGTTACTGGTTAAATAGTACAACTACTGTTTTTCTACAAGGATGGCTTTGGCATTAAATAACCCACAAAGGTTGATATGCCATTAAACAAAGAAAAGAAATTCAACCTTTTTCCACAGTCTCAAAGACTGAATGGAAAGAATAAAACAACGAGTACCTAACGCTCAAGACGAGTTGTGTCTTTGCAATTTTCTTTATGCCATCAGATGATTAAACATCATCGACATTGCCATCGTCGGTGACTAAGCTATATGTTCTTTGTTGTTTCAGTATCCAGCCGTTTTTAAAAACACTTTTGTTTATATAATTGTACGGTTGTCGTCCTGGTTTCTGTTGACAAACTACAAGTTCTGTTCATGACAGCTACAACAATTCCAATAGAAAAATATCAGAAATAAGTTATCGCTTTATTACCAATTAATTAATATTCATTTTCAGCAGTGTCTTAAAACTAAATACCGGTGAAGTTGGTGATAAAATATAATTTTAAGAGAAATTTATTTCCACATTATAATTACTTCCTTTAACATATGCAAAAAAGAACATAAAATAAGTTTTAAATTTACATATTTTAATATTATTGTCAAAATCTTAAACACTATTAGAAATCTTTTTTTATGGAACTTTTACTGCATATTAAACTGACTTAGTGTCACATTCTTGCCTCGTGAGGAATCATATAAATAGATTGTTGATGAAAGTTCGGTATTGAATTAAATGAAGAAAAATAGAGATAGAAAGATTTCATTGAGTCAGTACATCAAATGCAAAGAGCCTGAGTATCTTGAAAATTCTTATTTGGGGGGGGTCTCCCGCATTGACCATTAGAGCAACACTCTGTCACCATTTAGAACACATGTGTATCTATGCATGTCCCCTGTCTTTTCTTTTTTTTCTTGTGTATATATCTTTGTGTATTTGTGAATGTGTGAAAATATCTATACGTATTTGTGCACGTATGGGTGCGTGTGCGCATGTGTGTGTGTGTGTGTGTGTGTGTGTGTGTGTGTGTGTGTGTGCACGCGAACTCACGCGCTTATTGGTAGGTATTTTGTGTGAAAATCCACAGAAAATTTCTTCAGGAGTATTTTCTTTCTTGAAAATATAGATATTAACAAACTTAGTTTAGTCTGGCACAAAGTCAGATATGGGAGAAAAATGTGATAGGGAAAAGTTGTTTTTTTTTTCTATTTTATTTTTATAATCCTAGGGAAGATTTCGGTGACCCAATCTCCAAATTGCTTCGCTAAACCTAGTTTGTCACATCTGATGCTTCACAATGGGGATTTGTCTCATTTTTCCATCTCATCATAAAAAGAAAATTTTCAGATGTCAACGCGTCAAATGAGAGGCAGTGGTTTCCTTCCCTTTCAGTAGAATTTTCACTCGTGATGCTTTTTTTTGACACGGATTTATTCCCACATTCAAATTAAACCTTTCGAAAACTATTACTTCCCGTGTTTCTAGACTTTGTGATGCGTTCGTTTAGTTATATTGTATTTAATAGTATACAATAGAGCACCAAAATTTTTTATTCTGACCAAGAGTCATAAAATGTATATGCTATTTCATCTCATTATCCCTTAGTTCTGTAGTATCACCTCCCTTACACTTGGCACATCCCTTGTACCACTACTGTTCTTCGAGAAGAGTGGATTTGGCATTCATCATCATCATCATGTCGTGCCGCTTGCACGGATATCCCTGACCCTCTCTCGCCACTTCTCCCTATCGTTCATCGCCTCTGGCAGGTCTTCAGGGCTACATCCCGTATCCTCACATAGCTACTGAATGTATGTTCGAGCTGGTCGTCCTGCTTTTGCCCGGCCATATGTGGAGGTCCATAGGAGTACATCACTTATGAGCTTGTCCCTGCTTCTCCAGCAGAGTCCTGCATGTCTGGTTCGTCTAACTTGGATAGTTTTCGTGATAGGAGGCAAGTGGCCGTATAGTTGGTGCCTTGTGAGGTGTTGCCGCCAGGACTTGTTCAATATTGCTCGCAGCATTCTTGTGTAATTGCCGTCTAGCTTCTTCTCCAGCTGTTTTGTTAGCGTCTAAGTAGTGCATCCATACAGCAGTATCGATACGACCACTGGCTGGAAGAAACTGCGTTTCATTTTATCGGTCAGGTCTGATTTCCATATAATCGATAGCCTATCGATAGCTGTCCATGCCTTCGTTAGCTGCGTATCGATGTACTTTTCGGTTGATGAGACGCTGCTTCCTAGGTAGGTGAATTTGTCTACTAGTTTCAGAGGGGTTCCGTCTAGTGTGGAGATGTCGCCTGTTTGATTATAGTACAAATATTCCGTTTTGTGTGAATTGACATGGAGGCCAATGCCTGCGGCGGCTCGTTCCAAACTATGCAGTAGTGTTTCGACTTGGTTGGGTGTATTTGCCAGTATCGCTATGTCATCGGCGGAGTCGGCGTCGGTAATTGTTTTTGCGGGGTACCTTCAAACAAATCGGCATATCGTTTCTCAGACGGTATGTGAAAAAAATGATTAAAACCCCCAGTCTGCTGGGGCTGTAGGATACGCTGACAGCATTTCTGCAAAGGGGTAAGACTCTCCTCTTACAGTGAGTGTCCTGGTACTAAAATGATGATCAGGCTCCAGTTATGGAGTTTTAGGAAATGTGTAATACTTCTCCCCATAAAAGGGGTGGGGGCACCGGAAGTTCTCATGATAATCCCTATCCCCAATTTTTAAGCGAAGTAAAATTGATTTGAATTCAGATATTTCCTTCTCTTAAATGGGTTGCCAAGTGCAATGCTAAATAACCAAGTCTACCCAACTATTTTCCTGTAGGTGGGGGTAAACAGTGGCATTAATGCCTTTCCTAAAGTCATTAGCCCGTCATGAAAAGCAAATAGCTTTGTCCTGGATCTAAAATCGGGTAGCCGATTTCATTTCAAGGGAGTATCCATGGCGTAGTGGCTAATGTGCTGAACTATGACATCGTAGTGAGTTCAAACTCCAGTGGCTCTATGAACATTCATTTTTGGACTACTACTCAAGGGTAAGTTATGAACTCATTTATCCCCACCTTTAGTTGTGGGTTAAATAGCAACACTACCGTTCTTCCACAAGGATGACTTTGGCATTAGATAACCCATGAACGTTATTTTTCCATAAAAAATGAACCAAAACTAAACTGTTTCTATGACGTAAGCCGACAACTGTAGCGCTAATGTATCACCGATGTAAAGAATTCGTGTAAACACGGCAAACAAGCAAAATGTTAAAAGTATGAGGACACCCAGTAAGAATCTAATTCACTAGTAAATGCTCAACTAGCCCAGCTCACTAACCATTACTCTATCTGTAATCTATTGTTCCTTCGCTAGTATAACAACAGTGTAGTCTTGTCGACCTATTCGCTACTGAGAGTTCAATCCTTAGTGGGAGTCTCTGTTAACCTGACCTTGTACTCTGCTCAGTTTAGTCAAGATTATATGCTACTTTGGTGATTTAAACCTTTTTGTGATATTTTGACTCATGTTAGTTTATTGCACATATATCACGTGACCGAAACAGATCAAGTGATGGTAGGCATTAGTTGTGATTGATAGTATAGTGGTAGTTGGTGCACTGATATGTTATGCATTGCTTCCATCTGTGTGTGATTTGAAGGTCACACAGATTAAAGTGCAGTGAAGTCTAATTCGAAAACTTACTCTTCTTGAGTTCGAACTAGGTCATAACGTCTTGAAAGCAACCAAAAACTGCGCCATAACATCGTGAAAGCCACCAAAACGTCGTGGAAGCAACTAAAAACTGGACCAAAACGTCATGAAAGCAACCAAAAACTGGACCAAAAAGTCGTGAAAGCAACCAAAAAATGGGCCATTACGTCTTGAAAGCAACAAAAAACAGGGCTATAACGTCGTGAAAGCAACCCAAAACTGGGTCATTACGTCGTGAAAGTAACCAATAACTGGGTCATAACGTCGTGGAAGCAACCAAAAACTGGACCAAAACGTCATGAAAGCAACCAAAAACTTGACCAAAAAGTCGTTGAAGCAACCAAAAACAGGGCCATAACGTCATGAAAGCAACCAAAAACTAGGTCATAAGGTCGTAAAAGCAACCAAAAACTGGGTCATAACGTCGTGAAAGCAACTAAAAACAATTGTTGCGCAAAAGATGAAGATGCAGTTAATCACAGTTTAGCAACCTGATGGATGATAAAATTTCGCTTGAATTGCAATAACCACGGCGATCATGCCAGGACATGTAGGCCTAAAACAATGGATTCTGTGACTGTGCTCCAAGCCATAGAGGCAAAACCGACTAGTAGTCCTCGGGGCATGCTCGGCATGTTACAGTTCAGTGTGTTTCATCACCAACACGATCTCGACAGGAGCAGACGATGCTGTTGAATTGTTTAGATTGTTTGTTTTGATTAGTTTTTTTTTGCTAAATGGCTTATCAACCTTCGTGGGTTATTTGATGCCAAAGCCATCCTTCTAGAATAAAGGTAGTAGTACTATTTAACCCATATCTAGGAGGATAAACGGGTTCATACCTTTCTCAAGGGTATTTGTCCGAAAGTGAACGTAATAGCCCGACTGGAGTTCGAACTCGCTCACTACAATGCTGCAGTCCAAGGCTTTAACCATGACACCACGAAGACACTCCTCGGCTGAATTGTGCTTGATGTGACCAAAATATTACAAAACCTTTGACTCACTCTCGTTATATGAACGCATTTTCTGATTGATTAACAACAGATGATCAAATCTGACATTAATTCATGCAGACAAAAATTAGTTTTTAAAAAAAATCATTCTGAAAGTTCCCTTTCAAAATAATTTTTCAAGTCTGGAAAAGCAATAAATATTTGAAAAGATATGGCGTTTTTGTTTCTTCTTCCGATAACATTTTAATCGCTCCAAATTAATCAAACCGGAATCAAAAAGGATCAAATGGATCACTACAAAAATCCAAAACTCCATGTGAAAGAGCAAAGGGTTAAAACCAGCTCTTAAAATTCAAATCTGAAGAGATACAATCTCCATCTATTTTAATTTTTAGCATTTTCAAAAATTATTATTATTAGTTGTGACGAGTATTTTCTTTTATCGATATTTTATTTGCTTTAGTAAAATCTTAAATCGCCCTGGTTGTCACTTCAACGACAGTGAGTAATAAAAAACCAATAGTAAAATCTCTGTATTACTTGAACTCGCGTCCTTTTTTACCTCTGGAAAACCTGGATATCTATATATACCATTACCACAAACCCAGAACACCCCAGCAGTACCTCACAATACTACGCTAAGCAATAATCGTAACTTATCATATCTGAAAAAAAGATTCATGACAGGATTTGGCATTAAATAACCTCAAGAGTTGATATGCCATAAAATACCAGTAAAGGTCTGACACTTCATCACTCTTCAAGGCTATGACTGTCATTTCAAGGTTCTGTAACAGCTGCTCTTCTGGTGTGCAAATACTTCTCTTCTACTCCACTCTTGATTCTATCAGCATATGCACACACACACACACACACACACACACACATATATATATATATATATATATATATATATATATATATATATATATATGTGTGTGTGTGTGTGTGTGTGTGTGTGTGTGTGTGTGTGTGTGTGTGTGTGTTTTGCTGTTTTGCAACCTCAAGTCTAACATGTAAAGTCATTTGACGAGACGGAGAGTATAATAATATTCTCCGGCGAAATGAATTTATAATGACAATTTAACTAGGTTTGAGTTTCCTTCTAATTGCAATATATATATATATATATATATATATATATATATATATATATATATATATATAAGTATTATTTGGTCCAGTTAAACCGGAGTTGAAAGTAATTCCAGCAGGACAAGAATACTATTCAAAAGCGAACATTTAAATTTTCCTGGTAAAGAGCTCAATGTAACAGACATTTCAGAGCAATAATTTCATAAAGAAAAAACACAAACGGGTCACATTAGGATTATAAATTTATTTCCATACTGTTATGTATTTTTGATAAAATCAAAAAACACGAAAAAAAAAATCAAACATCAAACTGCTCTATCTAAGCATTTTTGGAGTTTGAAAAATTAAGGTTTAACCCCTGAGATTCAATGGTCCATATTAAGAAGGTCAAATACTCCAAAATGTTTCGATAGTCGATGTAATCTGTGTTTAGAAGAGAAGATACAGATTTTACTTTATCCAGAGCCTGAAAAATTATTAAATAAGAGACTTGAATTAATAGCTAGGTGTAGACATAGGGCTAAATTTAAACAATAGAAAATTAACATAAATAATGTTTTTTTAAAAAAACATAGGATTGAATTGAGAATTAATATAAAGAAATAAAAATAAAATAAAATAAAATAAAATAAAAGATAAAAAAATGTGAAAAAACAAATCATATATACGTTCTAATCGTTAAAAGTGTAACTGATTTAATAGGCTCAAAAATAAATTTGATTTTAAATAAAAGTTAAATTTAATTAAATCTTGAAATTAATTTAATATAATTATTACTGTATCGTTACGTAAAGTTATTGAATAAAGTTAATTTTCTAATTTAGTATTAAATCTGTAGTTTTAAATCGAAAAGTAATAAGAATTTAAAAAAAGATTTTTTTTTAATTAATTTACTATAATTCTAACCGACAATAAAATAAAAAACGGAAGTTGGCTAAATGAGGAGATAACTCTTAGCCCCTATTCGATCCCCTCCCACCCTTCTTTCCTGTATCTATTCTGATTTATTTTATCCATAAGATCTGAAGAAGTCCTGTTAATTTTTTTTCGTCTTTTTTGATTTTATCAAGAACACAACAGGATGGAAATAAATTTATAATCCTAATGTGACCGGTTTGTGTTTTTTCTTAATGTATATATATATATATATATATATATATATTAAAAAGAAGGGACTAATTCGGAAAAAAAAGAAAGAAATGCAAAATAATTTAAGAACAATTACATACTTTTTAAAAAAAGTGCTCAGTATTTATAAATAGCAGATTTTTAGAACCGAATAAAATAGCTGAGGTTTACAGTCCAGATTTCACCGAAAGGATATTTAGGAAAAATTCGTTGGAAATCGGATGTTATAAACGAATCGATTTTAAGACGAGCAAACGTAATAGCAAATTGGAATAATTGGGGTGAATAAAATAAAATAACAAGACCAAATCAACAGTTAATTTTTTAGCTGCCATTTATTGCTGTGCCTAAACCCATTTAATATTTCCGATTTTTTATTCAACAATTCCCTCGGGTTGAAATTTCTTACAGAGGCTTGAATCACCTCCATACAAAGAAGGTAACTTTTAACACCTACTTTGTAATTCAGTATTCTCTTTACAGTTCCCAACTTTAAATACCCTTAGGAAAGGTACGAATCCCAATATCCTCCCAGGTATGGGTTAAATAGTACCACAACTGTTCTTCTAGGAGAATAGCTTTGGCATTAAATAACCTGGAAAGGTTGATATGCCATTAAACAAAGAAACCAAACCAAATCGACTTTAAAATAGGATCTACTCTGTCATTTTTTTTACATACCAGTAAAATTAAGAAAGCGTGATGTTATGCATATATTTGACATGTGTAAAGCTAGCTCAATGGTTATAGCACAGTTTTTTTAATGAAGGGGTACTCCACATTCCCCAAAGCTCCAGCATTGCTGGAACCTCACCATCAGATTGTTTAGTGTCATATCCAGGACACTCGTTAGGGGTGGGGTTAGAGGTGCAGTCAGTGTATTCTACAGCCCCAGCCGACTGGGCAATAAACAACCTGATGGTGAGGTTCCAGTAATTCTAGAGCTTTAGGAAATGCGCAATACTCCTTCATTGTCATCGCTCCCAGGTCCACTCTTGCCCGGAGTGGTAACACCTGATCCTATTTACTTAACCCCTCCGCTCGGAGTTTAGCAGGTTTCAATTCAGAGTTTTCCTCCTCCTAGTTGCCTCACCATGGCTGAAGATAGGGAGGGAGAATAATTGGATTCATACCTTTCCCATTAGTATTAGTGCTATGTGAAATGCAATCAGTCTTGTCCAGGAATTGAACTCGTATCACCGTGTCCATATCCGGTCCATATCCGTGTCCATATCCGGTGACGATAACCATTACACCACGGGCACCTCCATTATTGGTAACACCTGATAGGGTCCTATCTATGTGTCAAATAGAATTAAACAGCTTACTTATGCTAAACTGAATTGTTTTAAATAGAACTGTCTTGACACTCAACTGTGTAAACAAAAATCGGTACTTACCATATTTACCAACCCCTCCGCTCGGGCAGGTCATTTTTTAAGCGGAGTTTAACAGGTTTGAATTCAGAGTTTTCCTTCTCCTAGACTAGTTGCCTCACCAAGGCTGAAGAGCCCGGTTTTCCCTACTGGAGGGAGAATAATTGGATTCATACCTTTCCCAAGGGTATTAGTGCTATGTGAAATGCAATCAGTCTCGGCTCGGATTTGAACCCGTGTCACCGTGTCCATTTCCTACGACGATAACCATTACACCACGGGCACCTCCAAACTCGGTACTTTCACTAAACGGAAGTGTTTGAACTTTTTAACAAAATAAATTAATTCAGCGTTAAGTGACAAAAAAGGGTAAATACGCCGTAAAACAAAACAACTAAACCACCAACTAAATATTTTATCCTTCTGATGTCACGTGTCTGCCTGTTCTACTGAAACAAAGTGTCACTACTGCTTGGGAAAATAATTGAAATGAATACTACACAAGTCACCAATCAGATGTTAGTTCGAGAGAGAGAGAGAGAGAGAGTCCTACTAACTTTTTATTGACAAAAAAACTATGGCAGAAATAGTACTTCTGTTAACCTTACAAAACGGCGAAACTTGTAGGTTCGATTTCTTCAAACTCAAGAACCAAATATTAACTCAGAGCATTTGCGGAAGAGTCGCCGGATCGTAATGACTAACATTGGTGGACTGCGATATTGCAATCAGCGAGTTCAAACTCCAGTCGTTCTGTTTCATTTTCGGATTAATACTCTTTAGAAAGTTATGGTTTGGTTTGGTTTCTTTGTTTAATGGCATATCAACCTTTGTAGGTTATTTAATGCCAAAGCCATTCTCCAAGAACAGTAGTGGTACTATTGAACCCATAGCTGGGAGGATAAGGGGCTTCATACATTTCCCAAGGGTAGTTGCCCGAAAGTGAACGTAATAGCGCGACTGGAGTATGAACTCGCGTACTACGATTCCGCAGTCCATCGCTTTAACCATTACACCACGAGGACACCCCCAAGAAAGTTATGAATCCATTATCCCCCACATCTAACCAGTACTATTGTCCTTCGACAAGGAAGATTGATATAACATTGAACAAAGAGACTAAAACCAAACCAACACAGTATATAACTTTTTGTAGTCATCAGGTGGTGGAAATATCTAAGTTCATTCTTAATCGTAAGCTACAACTACCTGCTGTTCATTTCTATGCTGGGCCTACTGATAGTATTATCAGAACCGAACAATTGCACTAACTCTTGCAATCACCTTATTATCCAGTAGTATTCCCAATATATTATTCTCATTTTGCTTGACAGGGAGTGAAACACCTACTTTTCTTTTCACACAACAAACCACACCTTATTTATTTCCCTCCTACGATTTATGGCTTTTCAGTGTCCCTACAATCTTAATAGTATTGGATGACTTCATCATTATTGGCCTAGCGGTTAGAGTGTTCGCCAATCGTCCGGGAGACCTGGGTTCAATTCCAGGTCGAGTCATACCAAAGACTCAAAAAATGGTACTTAATGCCTCTTTGCTTAACACTCAGGATTATAAGGTACGGATCAAGGGTAAAGTGGAGCAATCCAGGGAAAGGAGTAGCGCCCTCCCCTACACCTTGGTGTAGTAAGCTATCGAAAAGGGAGCCTTCGGGTCACCCTCGACTATGGTCGCCTACTTTACTTTACTCATCATTATATTTCCTATACATACGGTTTTTGTCATTCCATGGAAGCTTGGCTTGGGTTTAATTATTATCTCTGAAAAGTGGAGTTGTGTTGCTGAGTTTCAACGAAAGGTTCTGGAGATAAAGATGGGTTTAAAACATAACGATGAGTTCACATCAAAGGAAAGGAAAAATCAGACACGTCCTCACAGAAAAAATAACTCTCATTTTATTACTGTGTTTCAACCTCCCTCTAGTTCAGTCTCAAATCTGGAAGACGTAATTTGGTATTTCTCAGTTCTTGAAGGAATTATTAAATCGTAGTCCACTCTCACTTTGAGTGGGGGTGGTTTAGCTAGCCCGAAAATTTAAGTTGTTACTTGTCCTCAATCAGTTTATAACTAACTGACTGATCCTTTACAAAATTCTCAAACTCTTGTGTGTGACTGTTTCTTCCACCTAGATTTTGTGGTCAGTAACATAGTCGGGCTCCAGGTTCACTTTTGGTGAGATGTGCCTTTTACACAACACAGGAACTGCTTTTGAAAATTGTCTTGATATCATATACCTTGATTACAGTTTAACATGTTTCTGATGAAAAAAAATGACGCCTTGTATTTTATTCTCGTTAAAGTTGATATAATTTTTGATGGATACTCATAGAGTATTCTTAATTCTTATCATGCATAAAGTTAACTTTGCATTCAATTCTTTTTTTTTCTTTCTTTAATGAAAATTAACGTTTTGATATTGTATGATTTGATATTGGTTTCATTGGATTCTTGGAATTTCGTGTTCCAACTTTTCTTTCTCAGAAGAAAGTATTTTTCTTTTATACGAAAAGGTCGACTTCACGATGTTTAAACCAATTAAAAGTTTTTTTCCAATTACTTAAAAGCTTTTTGTTTTCAAATACCTTATACTTATCACTCGATACATGCAATATAAGTAATATATTACTTTTTATACGTAAATAAAATTAAACAGGAAACGCGCTCGGTATCAAGGAACCAGTGTACGGAATTGTATATAGATAAATAAATAAATGAATATATATATATATATATATATATGTGTGTGTGTGTGTGTGTGTGTGTGTGTGTGACTAAAACAGACTCTTCGTTTCTGCCTATTTTAAAATTATAAAATAGATAGAAGCGAAGTACCGCTTTAGACATTCTTGCTAAACCGGAAGAACCATTTCGGGCATTTTACTAGCGAACGGAAGTAATGTTTTATCCATGTTTGACTTGTTCGAATAAAAAGGCGAATTTGGTTTCTCCACAATTTCCGTTACAACTGGAGTTGTTCTTTATTCATGAGTATTCGCTAAAGCAAAGTATAATTTTATATATATATATATATATAGCTATTGCTTAAAGAGCTTGTTGTTTAAACAGAAAAAGTGTTCAATACCAGGTTTAGTATATACGATGAATATATATATATACATATATATATATGTGTGTGTGTGTGCGTGTGTGTGTGTGTGTGTGTGCTCGCGCGCGCGAGTGCGTGTGTGAGCACAAGCACGCTTTAAGTTAATATATAACGGTTCAATTAGTGATTTCGTACGATTGCGAACCAATTTAAAACGTTTCATTCATCAGATTTCTTCGCCTCTGTATTTTTTATTCTGTTTTATAAATCACTAATCAGTGGCGAAATTGATGCTTTTTCAATCTTCTGATACAAATAAAATTGGCAGATAAAGTTACAAAAGTAAAAATCAAAGAAATATAATTAAGAAAACCTCCTTGTCAAATGTAGGAACTTTCTCCTCGACAATGTAATTTTTAAAACCTTTTAATACATGTTATTTGCAGAATTCGTCGATGAACCCAGTTGCCATTTTAAATCAGGAAGAAACGTTTTGCATTTACTCAGCCGTTCATTTTATTGTAGCAACCAAAGCGAATATATCACTTCCCCGACGTGAAAGACATTTCTACAAGTGATCTTCATGGTTATAAACTTCAAGTGAACTAAAAAGCCATACATCTCGATATCATTTTTTTCAAAAGCCTGGTTCGTAACATATTCTCTAGAAAGTGAGTATTCAATCTTTAATGGCTACTTGTGGCTCTTGATCAGGCTCAGGTTTCATTTGGTAATATTTAATCAACCTGCCTCGTATCTGAAACATTCTTATATCTTTATTCCAGTGGTGGTGTTCAAACTTTTATAAAAACAGGATTCTTGTAACGTAGTCACTGACGACTGCTAAGCCGATGGTGGCTAATCATCAGACAGAGGAAAACACAAAAACTTAACTCGTCCTAAGCGTTAGGACCTCTGTTGCTTTATTCTCTCTGTTTAGTTTCTGAGGCTGTGGAAATCGGTTGAAATAGATAATGGCCACAACTTGCGTATTAGCTACTTATTGCTAGCTGCGTATTATTATTATTGGAACTGACTCGCCTCGTACCCTAGCCATCAAAAAAAGTGAGTGAATTTAGAAATCAATCGTCTTTTATTACGGTTTCCAGAACATCTAACTCCCAATTCCGTGACATTGTTCAGCCTGCTCCTGTCCTCACTTAAATTGCCCATTTAGTCTGGTGACCTCAGGAAATCTCGGTTAAATACTGTTTTCAGTCTGGAGGATAAATAAAACATATCTTGTTACACCTAATGTATCAAACGAGATGTTTAAACTTTCTCACTAATCTTTCTTTCGACTGATAGCAATTTTAGATATTAATCTATTCACACGCTAGTATCATTCGCTTATAATGGTACGACTGATATTCACTGTAAGCCACTATGGATGTCTCCATGTATTAACGCAAAACAGTCTTGCAAACTTTCATTATTCCTTATTTATCGCTATACCAGATTAAATCAAACTTAAGGACAATAAAAAGTAAATATTCATAATGGATATTGATCTAAAAAAAAACGTATTTTCGGTGATTTACCCAATTTTACCGACAGACGTGATGCATGATTTACAAGAGTCTTTTTTATACTACAACTTACCCCAAGAAGAACACATCATCCTATTATATAGCCAGGAGAGCAAGTCATGACAATAACCCTTTTTTTCATAAAAATAAAAACTCCTTTCTTCATTACAATGAAAGGGTCGAAATGGCGGTAGGAGAGAGGGCTACTATGATTGACACCCTGTCTTTTTAAAACACGTTGCGATACACATTTTCAAAGAACTCCTTCTTTCGCAGTAGGTTGATTCAAAATAAGTTTCTCAACTTATCCGGCCCCCTCTGGGCTAACGCCCAGCCAACACGACTTGTTAATTCTGCCGACTACTTTCCCTACCTAACTGACCGATTACCTGCTGAGGTCGTAAAACTTCTGCAACTATATAATTTTCTGACGCCCACACGTTTTTTCTTCCGGAGCAATTCACGTAATTTATTTCTGCAGTCCCTTGCTAACCTAAAGACACAGCTGCATATCCTGTTTTGAAATCCACAGCTAACATGGCCCAGCAAAAGTCAATGTGTAACAACCCATTAAAAAGAGCAACTTTACGGCCACCTACCTCCCATCACACAAATCATCCAAGTAAGACGAGCAAGACACGCATGGCACTGCTGGGTAAGTAAGGACAAACTCATAAGCAACGTTTTCATCCGTGTTGTCTAACCTTAAAAAACTTACATTTATCTCTTCTTTGGCCCAGTCGGCTGGGGCTGCAAAATACACCGACTGCATCTCGGCAGAGGGATAAGACTCCCCAAATAAATGTCCAGATTATAGCACTAAACAATATGATAGTGAGGTTTTAGTAGTGCTAGAGCTTTGGAGAAAGCGAAATGCCCTTTCACAGGCATCGCTTCCAGGTCCACTCTGGCCCGGACTGGTAGCACCTGATAGGGTCCTATCTATGGGTCAAACAGAACTGCTTGACATTTAAACAGTGTAATTACGCTAAACTGAAAGTTCAAATAGTTGAAATAGAATTGTTTTTACATTTAACTGAGTGTAAACAAATGACTGATGTTTAATTGAATTGTTAGTGATACATAGCAGTACTTGGAACCATTTAACTTTGTTGACATGCTAAACTGAATTGATTGAAATAGAACTGAATGATCATTTAACAAATGACTGATGTTTAATTGAATTGTTAGTGATACATTGCAGTACTTGGAACCATTTAACTTTATTGACATACTAAACTGAATTGATTGAAATAGAACTGTTTGATCATTTAACTGTGTGTAAAAAAACCCTGTGCACTTATACTAAATTGAATTGTTTAAGACAAAATGATCTACTACGCAACTGCATATAACCTAAAATCGAGAAAATACTTAGGAAAAACCAAAATGGCTTTCGGAGAAATCGATCCACGACATCACAAATTTTAACTATCCGTCGAATTCTAGAAGGTGTACGTGCAAAAAACCTTGAGGCAACAATATTATTCGCCGACATCTCCAAGGCATTTGACTTCATACACAGTGGGAGCAAATACTTCTTGCCTACGACCTCTCCAAAGAAACCGTCGCAGCCATAATGATGCTATATAAAAACATGAAAGTAAAAGTCTGCCCACTGGATGGAGATACAGACTACTTCGACATTGTAGTAGGTGTGCAACAAGGAGACACATTAGCCCCATACTTCTTTATCATCTTCCTAGACTACGTGCTTCGAACGTTTATAGATTTAATGAAAGAAAACGGTTTCAAGCAGGCAAACACACAACTAGCAAAGACATGGATAGCTATCGATAGGCTATCGGTCATATGGATGTCAAACTTGACAGTTAAAATAAAACGCAGTTTTTTTCCAAGCAGCGGTCATGTCGATACTGCTTTATGGATGCACTACATGGATGCACTTCATGGACGCTAACTAAACGTATGGAGAAAAAGCTTAACGGCAATTACGCAAGAATACTGCGAGCTGTACTGAATAAGTCCTGGAGGCAACACCCCACAAAACAGTAGCTGAGAATTAATTTTTATTTATTGCGGACATTTTTTTGCCAGAAGATAGCGGTTTCAAATCCTACCCAAGCCGGCCAGAGGTTTACTTGGTCAAAAACGTGGTGCGATAGACAACAACTACGGAAGGCAGTAATTACTGGGGATTTCGGTTACAAGACTCAGCATTCCTATTCGAGATCGCGGTAAATCACCAGAAGAGGGCCAGAGGGGAAATTTGGCCGAAACGTAGCGAAAGAAGAAACAACACAAAAACTACCAAGATGAGGACAAAAAGTCCGCAATAAATAAGAATTAATTCTCATATTAAGAAGCCTCATCTCAAAATGATTCCAATGAAAGACAAAACAGCAGTTGTACGACTATCCACGACCCATCATGAAAACTATCCAAGTTAGACAAACCAGACATGCAGGCCAGGACACTGTTAGAGAAGTAAGGACGAACACATAAGTGATATTCTCCCGTGCATCCTTTCACATGGACGAGCAAGGATAGGATGACCAGCTAGAACCTATATACAACAGCTCTGTGTCAATACAGGATGTAGCCTGGAAGACCTCCCGGGAGCGATGGACGATAGAGACGGGTGGCGAGAGAGGGCCAGGGAGATCCGTGCTTGCACTGCAATATGATGCTGATGATGATATTAGCTGTGTGTAAACAAAAACTGTACTTATGCTAAATGGAATTGTTTGAAATTAAGTGAAACCATTTAACTGTAAGCAAAAAAGAATTAGCTCAGGATTGTTTTAAAATGTATCTTCAAAATGTGTTTAGGAATCATATATTTAATATATGTATAAACAGGATTTTGCATTAAATAACCTACAATGGTTGATATGCCATAAACCAAACCAAACCAAACCTAACTAATCAGGACTTCTATGCAAACACTGGATGCCGTCGGAAATACTTACCTGAAGGATCAAATCTTAAAATACGGAGCGCAGAGAGCTGAAACGGAAAAATTTTATCGTCTTGAAATCGAGACAATATCAGAGGTAATGACTAAGCAGGCGCTTCAGAATATCAAGAGTAGACTTCAAGAGTGTATAGCTCATTTAGGCAAGTATTTGAACAATATAATATTTTAAACAAAATGAAGCAATTACAATACTAAATGACAGTTATGGTTCTTCCTAATCATAAAATAAAAATTTTAATTCTATTTATGTCGCCTTTCTTATTCCCATTTCAATCTTGAGACATTTTTTTAGCTTGACCGTACGGACGAACGAAGATATATATATATATATATATATATATATATATATATAAAATCTTAATTCATAAATATGAAAGTGCTTTTATTCTTGTAATCTGAAACTGTTTTTATTTAAATTTTCATATTCTAAAAATCATTTTATTTTGATTCTTATCGCCTGAAAACATCTGATTGTCCATTCGACTGGGACTGTAGAATATACCGACTGCACCTCTGCAGAGAGGTAAGACCCCAACTCCAACGAGTGTCCTGATATATGACACTAAACAATCTGATGGTGAAGTTCTAGTGATGCTGGGGCTTTGGAGAATACGGAGGACCTCTTCATTGCATTGCTCCCAGGTCCATTCAGACTCCGGAATGGTAGCACCTGATAGGGTCTTATCTATGGATTAAATAGAACTAAACTGCATACTTCTGCGAAACTGAATTGTTTGAATTTGAACTGTTTGACTAAACTGAGTTGCTTGAAATAGAAATGCTTTTGAGAATTAAACTGTGTACTTACATCTAAACTGCATACTCATGCTAAACTGAATTGTTCGAAATAGAACTATTTTGACATCTAACTGTGTGTAAAGAAAATCTATACTTATACTAAACTGAATTAGAACTGTTTGAATAAACTGAATAGCTTGAAACAGAAATGTTTTTGACGATTAAACTGTGTACTCATACTAAACTGAATTGTTTGAAATAGAACTGACTATTTGTATAAAAATGGATTTGGCATTAAATAGCACACAAAGGTTGATATGCCATAAACCCAAACAACCAACTAACCAACGATCTAATCATCAAATTAAAGTTTTTAATTCTATTTCACTTAATAATGAATCACGATTACGTAAATTCTATCTTAAAATTTTGTTTTTCTTTAATGGAACCAATCACCTATGACTGATATTCATTTTTTTAAAAAAGTAAATTTATAATCAATTAAATGTTTTGCTCACTTTTATAAATTAAGACCAATTCCTTTCTTTTTTTTTTTCGATAATAAAAAGAAAACCATCACAAAGAAAAACATGACAAGACTTTAAATCATGATTTTATTTTCAAAAGAACGGATGGATTTCCAACATGAAACGCATGAAAATTCGCTTGACATCAGGACATTTTTTTTCAATTTCTTTATCGCTCAATAGAATCAAAATTGTATTTTATTTATTTTTTAACTTAAAGCCACGTTATTTCCAAAAAAATTAAACTCTAAAACGCAAGAGGACTGAAACTTAAAAAATTGATTGATTGATTGATTTAAAAGCATGTCAATTTATCGTGGGATTCTTTATGCCTAGAGGTTAGGGAATTGCTATTATTGTACATTCATATTTACATTTTTTGCGTTTTGTCTTAAAAATCTTTTTTTAGCATACGGTTCAATCGGATATGAATAATATTCAAACCAATCAATTTGACTCCGAGATGGTATCTAAAAGGGTACTACTACTCGGAGAGGTGTCTGAATAGACCTGGGAGATACTTCACATTTCCCGGAGCTTGAGAACTTGAGCCTCACCACTGTAGTATTTTAGTGTTATACCCCTGTCAGCGTTTTCAGGGTGGGCTTATCCCTCTATAGAGGATACTGTTAACATATTCTAATCCCCGCTGACAGGGTAATAAACTTATCGATGGTCGCGGCAGTTACTGTGAAATGGTGGCTCTTAATTGTTGTAAAATCTCAAAGCAGTTATGATTCATTGAAGTTACGATCTTTTGGGAACTTAAAGTTCACACTTTATGTTCATATCGACTTGAATCAAGTCTAATTTTCATCCCTATCCAAGGAATGTTCATCGAAAATAATTTTTCGAGACAGAATCAAATAAAAATAACTATTTAGAAGCAAATTGAAATGAAAATTGTGTTATTCGCATAGAATACTTTATGTGTATTACTGTAATAAAAAGCTCGCTCCGGCTCATTGGCCTAGTGGTAAAAGTGTTCGCCAATAGTCCAGGGGAGCGGTGTTCCGTCCCAGGTCGAGTCATACCAAGGACTTAAAAAAATGGTACCTGATACCTCCTTGCTTAACACTCAGCATTATAAGGTACGTATCAAGGATAAAGTGGAGCAATCCATGGAAAAGAGCACCGCCTTCCTCTACACCTCGGTGAAGTAGCTATTAAAAAGGGAGCCTTTTGGGTCGCCCTCGACTACAATCGCCAACTTTACTTATATATATGTATGTATATATATATATATATATATATATGGGAAAACTAAATAAATTTGACTGTATGAAAATGTACGAATATGAAAAAATACAATGTCTTCAGAAAATCTTATTTATATTATAAATTATTTGCCAACGTTAAACGTTTTGGTTTTTTAAATGTGAAAATATTAAACCTTTATCATTCAACAATTTAAACGCCCTGATGAAGGTTTAATACTTTCATATCAAAAACCGAAAAGTTAAACGTTGGCAAATGATACAAACTATAAATCAAATCTCCTTCTGAAGTCCTTGTTTTTTTGCTATTTGAACATTTTAATATATATATATATATATATATATATATATATATATATATATATATATATATATATATATATTATTTCAAGAAAAAAACAATGTTCGGTCACATTACTTTTATAAATTTTTTCCATCCTGTTAAGAGCATTGATATGAATATAAGACTCTAAAATAATTTTTAACAGGATTCATCCTGATATGAATAAAAGACTAAAAAATAATTTTTAACTGGACTTCATCCTGATATGAATCAAAGACTCTAAAATGATTTTTAACTGGACTTTATCTTTGAATGTGACCGAATATTGGATTTTTTTTTCTTGAAATAGTATTATTTGCACTGTGAATTTATTTACATTGAGCTCTCTACCAGGAATATTTAAATATTCGAAATTTGAATAATTTATTTTTCCGGATTGAATTGTTCCCTACTCCGGATTTACTGGATTGAAGAATACCTTTTATATATATATATATATATATATATATATATATATATATATATATATATATATATATATATATATATATATGAGAAAAATGGAAATAAATTCGTCGGTATGTAAATATAAATATATGAAAAAACTAAATGTTCGGTGGATGTATTTATTTATATATGATAATATGCCAACGTTTAACAGTCTCAACACCAAATTTTTGTCTTTCCTCTTTGATAAGATTTATATATATATATATATATATATATATATATATATATATATATATATATATATATTGACGTTTTCATGTTGGCGTGCGAAATATGTATATGTGTAATTTAAAAATATAAAAATAATTATAAACTACGTATATTTTATAATTATACATGCACACTCCAATTCATAATATATATATATGTATATATATATACATGTGTGTGTGTGTGTGTGTGTGTGTGTGTGTGTGTGTGTGTGTGAGGTGTTGGTTTCTTGAATTTGATATACTGTAAGTCTACCAAAATGAAAAAAACAATTTATCATAAATTATTCTTAAATCGTCATTAAATTAATATTTGACGTTAAAAGAAATTTTGTTTGAAATTAAAATAAACATATGATAAAGAATATTGATATGATACTAAATACAAATGAAAAATTTTGTCATTTGTTTTGGTTTTATGGCCTACCAAACATTGTTGGTTATTTAGTGCCAAATTCGGTATATACGTATGTATGAGATACACATAATTTGTAAGCATAAGTCAACAAAGTTAAATAGTTCCTTGTATCGCTATTTATCACTAACAATTAAATTAAATATCAGTAATTTCTTTACACGCACTTAAATGATGAAACAGTTCTACTTCTAAAATTCAATTTAGTATAAGTCATTTGTTTGCACTCAGTTTAAATGTCAAGTAGTTCTATTTGACCCATAAATATGACCCTTTCAGGTGCTACCACTCCGTGCCAGAGTGGACCCGGGAGCGATGGCAATGAAGGAGTACTCTGCATTCCCCAAAACTTCAGCATTACTGGAACCTCATCCTCAGATTGTTTAATGATAAATCTTGGAAACTCGTTGGTGGGGGGTCTTAACCCTCGGCAGAGAAGCAGTCAGGGTATTCTACAGCCCTAGCAGACTTCGTTGAATTTTTTTTTTAATAAAAGATAATTTATTAGAAAAGATTATATAACAATGAAATTGAAAGTAAATATCTAAGATACATATGTGAAAGACAGCCAGACAGAATTTGTTAGATAGATAGATAGATAGATAGATAGATAGATAGATTGATATGAGCTGAATTAATAGAGATAGAAAGAGAGTGAGATAGGAATAAATAAAAGCGAGCAGGTTTTAATTTGTTTAAATTGATTCCTTTGTAGGATTAAATTAAGTTCAAATGTATAAAGTGGAACATTTAAGTCGAAAATAAAAATTCATGAAATTCTGATGTCGAACAATCTGACTTCCAAATGCAGAAAAAACTGATGAAAATAAAATCAAATAAGTTTGAAAACCAAGCATCAAAAATCTTTGAAGACTCAGTGACTAAACAGTTTATTTTCTATTTTATACATTTTCCTTTCAAAATATATAAAAAATATATTATAGTTAGGAGAACATATTATGGAACAGATTTTGACTTTCAAACCACTTGACGGGGTCAGAAGAAATCCCAATAATCAATAATCTCTTCTTTATTAAATTATAACCTTATTTATTAATTTATTTGTAAAATGGTATATCAACCATCGTAGGTTAAAATGATCATCAAAAATATTATCAGGTAATAGATCCATTTTACAACCTCTCTCTCTCTCTTTCTCTCTCTCTCTCTCTTTCTCTCTCTCTCTCTCTCTCTCTCAATATATATCGCTCACTCTCTATCTCTTCTTTTTGCTAACTAAAGCTTTCTCTCACTTTCTCTTTCTTTATATTTTTCTTTCTCTCTTTGTACGTATTATTTTTTCCGTTTTGCGTCTAATCTTCTCTCTCTCTCTCTCTCTCACTCTCTCGCTCGCACGCTCGCTCTCTCTCTCTCTTTCTCACGTACACACACACACACACACACTCACATACACGCACACACAAACCTGGAACGTTACTTTGAATACAAATTTATACAGTCTCAGCATGAGTTGTGCTAGGAACCCTACAAGTGGAAGATATGCCAACAATATTTCTCTATAATCCATATATACCAACCCCTCCGCTCGGCCAGGATATGACACAAGGTCAGTTTTTAAGCGGAGTTTAACAGGTTTCAATTCAGAGTTTTCCTTCTCCTAGACTAGTTGCCTCACCAAGGCTGAAGAACACAGTCTGTCCTACTATTTACCCATAGCTGGAGGAAGAATAATTGGATTCATACCTTTCTCAAGGGTATTAGGGCTATGTGAAATGCAATCAGCCGCGTCCAGGATTTGAACTCGTGTCGCCGTGTCCATTTCCTACGACGATAACCATTACACCATATCTCTATAATCTGTTAACTACGACACGACATCGTGGTTCACAAGCTAAGCTGGCTGTTTACTATTAGTGGGTTTCGATCCCCAATGTGTACTACATTCTTCTGGTTTTGAGTTAAAATAAGCAAATTTAAGTAAATGACGACAAAGGTTCTCATCTTGTACCTTGCTAACAACAGCTCCACGCCTTTCTTTTTCCAACTTGCATCAACGTAATTTTATTTGAAGTGTCAATGCCAACTCCTAATGTTGAGGCCCCCCATATTGGGAAATGCCGACGGGATAGGATGAATTTTGATTACAAGACCGCATAAAGCTGGATCTTGAGCACACTATGACATTCGAAAGATAAGCACGTTTCCACGATGAGGCCAGTATAATGATACAATGATGAAGATCAATTAACTTGATATCTATTATGGCCCCGAACCGTACTCGTAAAAATACATATATTGTTGCCGTGCTAACGAACAATGACTAGCACGCTAGTTTACTGTTACTACTGTAATGAGATTAAGCTCTATTGGGTGCTTCACGTGTGTCACTGCGCCAGTTTTCGGCTAAGCTAAAGTAATATGGATTGGTTAAAAGTTCGTTCTAGGCTTGTCATCTGATAGCGCCAGAAATATTAACAGCATTTCTTTACACAGTTCTGCGCAGAGGGAATTAAGATGTTGTCTGAAAGATAGCAGAAGAGGAAGAAATTTTGAACGGAGAGATGCTGATTGGTAAACCAAATGTAGTATATTGCACCGCTGGACAAACAACGAAGGACTCGTAAATATATAAAATATAATTCATATTTTTATTCTTCGACGGCGACGATTGTGTATAGTAGGAATACAGCCAGCGAGAATTCGCACATATCTTTCTTCTGTGGCGGGGGCCCTTTTTGTGAAGTAGTACAATGGCCGGAGAACACACACGAGGAGCTGACAGGTCTCCTTGAGTGACCAGCGGGTCTCTCTTCGCATGCTGTGACCAGCAGATCACCGCCTTCAGTCCAAAATTACAGACCTTATATTGTCTTTCCAGTCCCACGTATTTTCTGTTTATGGCTAGTTATCGGAACTTAGATACTTCCGGTTTTTATTCTGGTAATTTGTTAATCTTATCTGCGAACGGAAATGTCTGTTATTCTATCCACAAGCAATAAATTACATTTTTCCCTTTCCTGTGAAACCACTTTGTTGATGTTATCTTGCGACTGAATTGAATCTGCTAAGTTCATCGTCGCCAGCTAAGCTAGTATATTACACAATCTGTTGTGGTCTTTCAAGCAACAAGAAATAGTTTTCAAGAGGCACACTTAACGTAACGGTTTGAAACCGTCGACCCTAGTTCAAATCCTAGACGTTTCTCTCTCGCTAAAGCTCTTTGAAAAGGCATTAATTCATATCTCTTTCCCTGCTCCAACTAAAGGTAAATAGTTGGACAGTCTGAGTTTTCTACCCTTGGTTAGGTAACCAGTCTAAAGGAAGGAAAACTAAATTCAAACCAGCTGTACTCCACTAAAAATTTACCTTGTGTTACATCCTGCTCGTTGTGGAGAGGCTGGGTAAACACACGCAGTTAAATATATATGAATGAAGAGATGCTGAGTGTTCAAGTAAACAGATGTCATCTTTCAAGCAATTAGAAACAACGTTATATTTTCTTTTAATGAATTATATCAAAAATGATATCGATAAACAGAAACAAAAATATACAATATCATAAAACAAACGCACTCCAAACTATGTTTATGAAATGAAAAGGTGAATTTCTTCTAAACCGAATATTATATCTAGTATTACATTAAAAGGATAAAAATGGATATTAGTAGGTATTATTTATTACCAAACTTACCGGATTGAAACTCTCTCAAAAAAAAAAATATGAATACGAAGAAGTTCAAAAATAAGTACGCTTCTTCTGCTTCGGATAGAATTTCTTAACGCATATTAATTTTCTATCCGGAATAATATCATTCTGACGTAACATGAACTGAGCAGGGAAAGCACTCGGTGTAGCAATTATAGATTCACGAGTCTTGAAAATACTTTTCAACAGGAAACATACGGTATACACCAGTCCAAGTCATGATCGTAATTAATCATATTTGAATAAAATGTGATAAGACATTAATTAAATGGAGGTACCACAGACCTAAGTTCACTTACACTACACAGATGGCAGTTTAAAAGGTAAGATGTATTTGCACTGCAAACTGCATATTCAATTAGATTTTTGGTTACAGAATTTCACTACTGTACCCAACCCCTCCACCACGAACTGAATGTGGCACAAGGCCAATTTTAAGCAGAGTAAAGCTGGTTTGAATTGAGATTTTCCCTTCTTCTAAACTGGTTATCTAACGAAGGCTAAAGAACTAAATGCTGTAGAATTTAATTGTATAACTTTTCATTTGAAATTTTTAAAAATTGTATTTTTAAACTTAATTAAAAAAATCTTATTTTTGCATCCTGTAATGAAGCTACAGTTCCAAGGCTCTAGAGAGTGTGGAATACCTGTTAATTGCCATTACTCCCAGGTCCACTCTGTTCCGGAGTGATAGTACCTGTTTGGGTAAAAAATCTGTTTTAAAATTATTCGTTTTCGAGCGTGGAAAGAAAAATTACTTAAAAAAACAATTGTTACAAAAATTTAAATATCAATGTACAATTAATGTGATTCCCTAACCTCTTGGCATAAAATAACCTCAGACGGGTTGAAATGCGGTTAAAATCAACCATCAACTAATCAACAAGCAGCGCGGTCTGTTCGTTCCTCTTATTGAAAAGAGTTGAGAGTGTAAGCGGAGGAAAATTAAGAATCGTAATTTGGTATTTGTTGTTAATGTCATTGAATAAGAAGTTCTTTATATATGAAGTCTGCGATATTTGCTCCAGACTCAGTGCAGTTTTTATTTGAACTCTTGTATTGACTTGAGGAGATTGTCTGTCGAGTAGTTTATCCTCCATCCTCGGGAGAATCCGCTTTCGAATGACTTTACCGGGTTGGTGTTGGTAACAAGCAAGATGTAGAGGCAAGACAAAGATTTACACGTTGACAACTTCTTTGATTGATTCGCAAAGAAAGTTACCCAACTGCCAAGAACAAGTAAACAAAACATGGGAACGCGGCTTTATTTACGACGCAAATAATATTGACTCGTCTATTTCTTCAAAAGAATTTCATCCTGTCAGTGGGGCGTAGAATACTCTGAATACATCCCCTGCAGCCCATGCCTTCGTTAGACACATATAGATGTCACTTTCAGTAGATGAGACGCTGCTACCGAGAAAACTCAATTTCTTCCAAGCAATGGTTGGGTCAATTCTACTATACGGATGCACCACGTGGACGCTGACAAAGCATTGAGAGAAAAAGCTCAACAGGAATTGCATAAGAAAGCTACGACCTATATTGAACAAAACCTGGAAGTAACCTCCCAAGAAACAGCAGCTATACGGACACCTACCTCCTATCTCTACAACCTTCCAAATAAGACGAACAAGACATGCGAGACACTACTGGAGAAGTAAGGACGAACTCATACGTGACATTCTCCTATGAATCCCATCACACGGTCGTGTAATTGTTGGCTGACCAACAAGAACATCGACAACTGTGTACTGACACAGGATATAGCCTGGAAGACATGCCGGAATCGATGGATGATAAGGAGGAATACAAGTCAGAGAAATGAGTGCTAGCAGTATGGATAGATGATGATAATGACATCTACTGCGAAGGGGAAAGATATCCCCTATACACATAGACTAAATTGTGTCCAAGGTTGTACACTAAACGGCATCTGGTGGTGAATTTCTTGTTCCAGAGCCCTTGGGAAGATGGAATCATTCTATTGTTCCCATTATTCCCAGGCTCACTCAAACCCGGTCTGTTGGAATCTGTTAGGGTCTCATATAAGGGTCAAATAGATCTGGTTGAAAAATATATATATTCAAAAGGAATACTTGATGCCATCTAACTGTGTGTAAATTATTTGTATTAAGAATAGTAACTTCATACTAAAAACGTCTATTAAGTATTATCATTATTAGTTACTTGAAACAATATAATTGCTTGAAGGATATTAATATAAGATAATAATACCTAAAACCATATAAAGTAAAAGTAAAGTTGGCTACTTTAGTCGAGGGCGATCCGAAGGCTTCCTTTTCAATAGCTACTACAATGAGGTGTAGGATAGGGCGCTACTCCATTCACTGGATTGCTCCACTTTACCCTTCATACGTGCCTTATAAGGTTGAGTGTTAGGCAAAGCGGCATCAAGTACCATTTTGTGAGTCTTTGGTATGACTCGACCTGAGGTTGAACCCCGGTCTTCCTGACCAATGGTGAACACTCTGCTCATTAATTGGTTGAAATTGTTAAAATGATTTAATTGTGTTCAGATTGTTAGTGCTGCATTTTCACCCTTGACCGAGCCGTCACTCGGAGATTCCTAGCACAAGACTCACCAGTGAAAATAAGTGAAAGCAGTCACGTGGTTGAACGGAAATGTGTAGGTGTTACGAAATGATATATCCAGATGTCCACGTGAGATATGAGCAGTCTCAATCTTGGAGCCTCAGCTTGCATCCAGAAGAGATTTGGTCAGCCGTGGAGGGCGCCAGTGAGTGACTGGGTGCCCCTTCTGGGGTAGCATCCCACAAAGCGGTCCACAGTGAGCCTCCAGTTGAGCACACACACACCGGCCAAGAAGTAGAAGTGCTACGTTGGGCCTTGATGATGGCGCAGCGTGGTTTTGCCAAAAGAAGTTATGAGTCACCATAGCAGTCTGACTTCAACTCCCTCTCTCTCTCACTCTCTCTCTCTCTCACACACACACACACACACACACACACACCTACAGAAGGTTTGACTCCAAGAAGAATTATATTTTTATTAGCAAGTGTAGTGGTTTCTTCATCACGGCTCTATAATGTTAGTACTACATAAGAATACACGAAAACCTATAACTGTATAAAAATTATTAGTTAATTAGAATACTTGTAACAGTATAAATATGTACAAATTATCATAATTAGATTGGAATACTTGAAACCATATAACTTTATACAAATTATTTGCATTAAGAAAAAAATGAAGCTATATTTGCTTATTTGGGATAATTATTATTAGTTACTTGAAACCATATAAAATTCATTAGTTTTTAATAGAGATACATGAAACCATAAAAATGTGCGCAAATTACTAGTATTAGATTGGAATACTTGAAACCTTATAAAGGTGTTTAAATCATTTCTATTCGGTTGGAATACTTGAAATCATGTAAGAGTGCATAAATTATTTGTATTAGAAATAGTTACTTGAAGTTATAATGGTTTACTAAGTGGAGGTGCTCGTGGTATAATGTTTATCGTCACAGAAAATGGACATGGTGAACCGAGTTCAAATCCTGGATGAGGCTGCTCGCTTTTCACATTGCGCTAATACCCTGCGATACGTATCCAACTATTTTCTCTCCAGATATAGTAGGGCAGTTTAAGTTTTTAACCTTTATATGGCAACCAGTCTAATTTCATATTTAAACATTTTTTCAAAACCACCCCACGTATCTAAATACTTTTTCAATTCTACCCCACGAATTTAGATACTTTTTAAAAACCTCCCCATGTATTTAGATATTTTTTAAAAACCTCCCTATGTATTTAGACACTTTTTAAAAACCTCCCCATGTATTTAGATACTTTTAAAAAAACCACCCATTGTATTTAGATACTTTTTAAAAACCACCCCACGTATTTAGATACTTTTTAAAAACCACCCCATGTACTTAGATACTTTTTAAAAACCACCCCATGTATTTAGATACTTTTTAAAAACAACCCCACGTACGTAGATACTTTTTAAAAAACACCCCATGTACTTAGATACTTTTTAAAAACCACCCCATGTATTTAGATACTTTTTAAAAACAACCCCACGTACGTAGATACTTTTTAAAAAACACCCCACGTACTTAGATACTTTTTAAAAACCACCCTATGTATTTAGATACTTTTTAAAAACCACCCCACGTATTTAGATACTTTTTAAAAACAACCCCACGTACGTAGATACTTTTTAAAAAACACCCCACGTACTTAGATACTTTTTAAAAACCACCCTATGTATTTAGATACTTTTTAAAAACAACCCCACGTATGTAGATACTTTTTAAAAAACACCCCACGTACTTAGATACTTTTTAAAAACCTCCCTATGTATTTAGGTACTTTTTAAAAAGCCGCTTCACATATTTACATACTTTTTAAAATCCACCCCACGTATTTGAATATTTAAAAAAAAAACTCCACGAATTTAGATACTTTTTAAAAACCACCTCACGTATTTGAATATTTTTAAAAACCACCCCAAGTATTTAAATACTTTTTAAAACCACACCACGTGTTTGAATATTTTTCTTAACAGTCTGAAGACCAGATAACATCCAAAATAAAACAGGACTTTTTTTGGTTTTGTTTTTTTGTCACAACAGGTTTGTCATTCTTTCCTGATTTAAAGAACAAGTGACAAGCTCTTCGTCTCCGTGTGGTTTTTTTCAACAACCTTCCAGACTCCCACTGAACAACACTACGACTCTGTTATTTTTCGTACTTGATCATTTAAAAAACCAGGCTTCTCTTACATCTCATAAGTCACTATAAAATTGTAACTTAAAATTCAGCGATATTTTTTTTCTGTGTAGTTATTTCAGTAATTACGTTATCTTTACGATATTTCTACATTATTCTTTGGTTTAGTTTCTTTGTTTAAATGTATATCAACCTTCGCAGGTTATTTAATGCCAAAGCCTTCCTTGTTGAAGAACAGTAGGAATACTATTGCAAGAGGGATAAGAAGGTTCATACTGAACATTATAACGCGACTGGAGTTCGAACATGCTTACTACGATAGCAATCCAGCATTTAGCCACTACACCTTCAGGAACTTCCCACATTATTCTTAAAAGAGCTGATTCATGTTATTGATATGTCGAATAAAATTCTTTCAAAACAAACATGAAACCCGGAAAGAATCTAAAAGCGATCCAATTTGTGAATAAATACAACTACTCTATCAATATTAAGATTAAACCAAGATTAAGGGAAAGATCAAAACATATCTTCGATTTTTGTTTTATTTTTCTCGAGTTCCATAGATACTGAAAGAATTTAAGGCCTATATTACCATGCCTTTTTCTTGCAAGTTTTTCATACCAGATCAAACAAATGTTTTTTCACTGAGGTCTGAGTCAGAGCTAGTCTCCTTAAATCTCCAGGACTCTCCTAAGTATCCAAGTCAATTTTAGTGATGCTGTGGTCTGGTTGGTTTCAATTCTTCCGCTCTCCAGTTCATCGAGTCTTTTCCATATTCTCGGAACTGTTCCAAGCGTCCCAGTTGTGACTGATATCCCGATCACTTTCATGTTTCACCGACTTTTCAGCTCTCTGGCAAGATCCCAGTAATTTTCATGCTTTTCGCTTGTTTTCATCTTTACTCGGTAGTCTACCAGTCTGGCAAAATCCAATGTATGATATTCTTTTTTCTTTATTATTATTCTACTCTTTTGAGTGTTTTTCACATCAGTATTAGCTGCTGATTTTCCACTGGAGTTTGAGTGACAACAAGTCTCCTCAAGTCTCTGGGACTCTTCTCAGTATTCTTGCTGATCTCAATAATGCTGTAGTTTGAATGGTCTCTACTCGTCCTCTTATTTCCAAGTCCTCCAGGCCTTTTACCAATCCTTTAGTGACTGTACCGAATGCGCTAATTACAATTGGTATCACCGTCACTTTCATGATCCACAGTTTTTTCAATTCTCTTGCAAAGTGAGGTACTAATCTTCTTTTCCGCTCTATTTCAATTTTACTTTTGCCGGGACAGCAAAACCCACAATTCGACATGTTCTCTCTTTTTTGTTGATTATCACTAGGTCTGGTCGTCTGGCGAACATTAGATGATCTGTTTATATCTCAAGTTATTATCATTATTAATTAAGACTCTTTGACTTATATTCATTTTGAAATACGTTTTGACGATATTATGTTTTTCCACCTCCATGGTGGCAAGTCACAAAAATGGATTTTACCTGCAACGATCTTGTTGCAATATCGTCGACCCTTGATCTGGTATCGGCTGCTTAAGACTTTGAATATCCTAAACTGGCATGAACTGGAGAGGTTCATCGTAGCTCTAGTTGCCGTCGAAACTTTCGAGGTTAGCGTTCCATGCACCATCACTCTATATGAGTTGAAATAATTCTCGCCTCGTTAGGTGGAGTAGAGTAGAAGTCGCTGATCATTTATTATACACAGTAATACAGTTGCAATTCTATAGACGTAACAAGTCGAGACTGATAAGAAGAATTATGGTTTATTCATTTATTTGGTTTTGATATTTTTTTATTGGAACTTTAATCCAAATTTTGCAAAGTAGTCGATGAAAGTATTGAATGTGAAATTTTTACCGACAGACCAAGTGAGATCGTAATTGAAGATTTCATGGATAATGATGTTCACGCTGTAATATTTGATTGACATGTTGCATATTGACCAAGCCGTCACCCAGAGATTCTCTAGACAGGACGCACCTGTGAAAACGAGTGGGAGCAGTTACGTGGTTGATACGATATGTGTGGGTGTTACGAAATGATATATCCAGAAGCCCACGTGAGGGTCTGTGTCAGTGTAACTCAGTGCCAGCTTGCAGCGGAGTCGAGTCGGCGGACAGAGAACCGTGGCCGCAGTGGGAGGGCAAGCGGTTCCCTGGCGAGGATCGGTTGAGTACGTCTCGTCGGAAGAGAAGACGTTACGCCTTTTAGGTAACACAGCATGGTATGGTCAAGAAAAGAAGTAATGGGTTAATGGGTGAACGAGTAGTGTTCGCCAATGGTCCAGGAGACCGAGATTCAATCCCAGGTCGAGTCATACCAAAGACTCAAAACATGGTACTTGATGCCGCCTTGCTTAACACCCAGCATTATAAGGTAAGAATCAAGAGTAAAGTGGAGGAATCCAGGGAATGGAGTAGTGCCCTCCCCTACACCTCAGGGTAGTAGCTATTGAAAAGGGAACCTTGGGGTCATCCTCGACGAAGGTCGCCAACTTTATTGCTAACTTATGACTGGCTGTATTCGTCTTCCTCCATCCGCCTGTCTCTGTCTCTCACACACCTACAGATTTGACCCCTTTCGAAAGAATAAAAAGGCGTATATATTTGTATATAACCAAGTGTTTTGGTCATTCTTCTTTCATGTATATTCATTCATTATGAATTTACAACAGACTGACAGATTGATTTTATTGGCATCTCAAACCGTTATGCCAAATTGGACCTGGGAGTAAAAGGAAGAAAGAGGTGATTTTACACTCCCCAGAAGTCCATAACTGAACATCAGATACAGTTTAATGTCACACCCAGGACATCCCTCTGAAGGTGATATCCCTCCTCGTCAGCAGGTTCAGTCAGCGTAATCTAATCCCCACCAACAGGGCGTTCTAATATTTAATTTTCATATTCAATAAAACAGTAAAAAAATGCCGACTTATTAGGGATATAAAATTATCAGTTTTATTCTTTACTCATTTTAATTCATTACAAACAAGTGTTTTTTTCTGAATGCATAGAAAGTAGCATAAACTTTTAACATTCAGGGTTATGATTGGAAAAACAGAAGAAAAAACATTAAAATGTCTATTAATACTTTTTTTCTACTGTGTCCGCCACAAATTGCTTCGCCTTTTACGAACCGGAAGTGATTAAAGTGTTTGTGTGTTTGAACCAGTTGACTTTAAGAAAATTCTCCCTTGTTCGACGTCTTTTGATCATCTGAATAAAAAATCTCATTCAACAACAAAACACAAATGGTTGTATTGTGATTTTTCTACATTTTGCGACGAGATTGAATATTAGGTTTCGTTAAGGGTTTTCGGACAATAGTCCGAAAACCCTTAATGATAAAAATCATCCAGCTTCATCTCAGAAATTTAGACAATTATTAGGCTTCGGTTTCTTTGTTTAATAGCATAATAAACCTCACATTGAATATCTTCAGCCATTTCAACTACCTAGTTGAAGACTTAACAAGAAAACTTATATCGTTTTAGAGTCAAAACTTACAAGTCCAAACTGGAGGCGCTCTTACAATAAGAGTTATAAGTAAAGTTGTCTCCCTTTAGCCGAGGGTGACCCGAAGGCTCCCTTTTCAATAGCTACTACACCGAGGTGTAGGGGAGGACGTTACTCCTTTCCCTGGATTGCTTCACTCTACTCTTGATACCTACCTTATATTGCTGTGTTAAGCAAGGAGGTGTCAAGTTCTATTTTAAAAGTCTTTGGTACGACGCAACCTGAGATTGAACCCAGGTTTCCTTGACCATTGGCGAGCACTCTAACCTCAAGGCCAATGAGCAGGTTATGCAACAGTTACATTTATAATCGAAGGAAGCATAATCAACTACCCTGGGCGTGGATATTTGCATTTCACTTTGTGCTTTTCCCTCTGTTTTTCCATCTTTTCTCTGCCAAAATATGAGAAAACAGTTGAGTGAATCGGGTTTTTTAGTCTTGGTTAGGTAACCAGTCTAGGAGAAGGAAAACTCTGGATTCGAACTATCGATACTCAGCTTTTAATTGCGTCTTAAAACCAAATTCAGGTAATGAAGGAAATGAGAGCCAAGACAAATACTGAATAATTTGGCAAACCACAAACGGGTTTAAAATCACTTAAAATATTTGATACTGTTCGATTGTAATTCCGATCGAACCCGTGCTAACAGAGAAAATAGTCAAAAAAGAGACAGATCAAATTGTGGCAAAATGCTTAACTGTTTAACCGTTTTATTACCGAGTGCAACTTTAATCGAATCCTGAAACCGTACAATATACAACTATCTTCAAATTTCAACTGCACAGCATGTGAGCAAATATATTCGAATTTCATTCAACATTCTGTTTAAAATGAATCCAGAGACTTGAGTTCAAATCCTGGACGCAACTAGTTATATTTCATAGAGTACTAATACCGTTGGGAAAGTATGAATACAACCAGTCTCCCTTCACCAATGGACAAAGAGCTGGTCAGACTGGTTTCTTTAAAACATAGTTTGAATTCAGATTTTGCCCGATTGGTATGGCAGTCAGAGGAGAAAATCTGAATTCAAACTATGCGTAGTCCGCTTAAAAATTGACCTATTGTCGCTTACTACTCATGATTAAATACGCATTTTGTTTGCTGATTCATAGCTAAAAAAAGTTGTGAGATATGAATGTGACGGTGATACCAATAGAAGTAACATTTCTTTGTAAACAAATATAGATTAAAATAATCATTCTTAACACAAATGATTTAGATTCAGTTGAACTGCAAATGAATTTATTTGACACATAGATGTTTAAGGAATTGAACAGGTTCTACCACTTCGAACTAGAGTGAACTTAGGAGTAACAGCAATTACTGAAAAATTGCTGGAATTAATCGAAAAATAGGTGTGGCTCATCACTCAATAGAACTCCCAAACTGAAGCCTTATTATCAGGTACAGTTTTATATCCGGGCACTCCGTCGAACGTGATTTTCATAGAGCATCGTGTTTTGAAAAACTATTCCTCTTGTTTTCCGTTTCTTTTGTTTTTTACTGGATTTATTTTTGTCTTTTTTTTTATAGAAATATGGTACCGCGAACAACAAAAATTGGAAAATGCAGCTGAGAAAGTGTTAATTAGCATAAATTTGTTTTTTTTACTCTATTGCATGATCATTATACTCTAAATTTTTACTAAGCAGGATATAGAAGGTTGGTTGTTGTCAAATTAAAAGGTAACTTTTCGTAAAGTCAACTGTTCCTTTTTCTTGAACCAATTCTTTGCCAATCTCTCGAGTACAAAATTCTGCCGCATTATAGAAAATGAACTAAGCTTTTACTTCGAGGCTGGGTCTAAAATTTTGGAAAGCATCCAGTATGTGAAATTGATGGAAATACTTGGGAACACATATGCGATGAATTAACTACTGCTTAAGGTAACCGCCTGACCACATGTTGAAAAGAAAAATGAAATTAGATTGGCTGGATAGTGGGCATTTATTTAATGCATTTGTTGGTGTCGTTGTTGTTGATTATCTTTTAATTGAACGCTTTTCTCATTAACTGAAAATACTGAACATTCATTTGCTTTGATTGCCTTAGTAAAAAAGTGACACGATGAATCGTGCCACTATCGATATAACGGCTAGCGGTTAGAGTGTTCGCCAATGACCCGGGAGACCTAGGTTCAATCCCAGGTCGAGTCATACCAAAGACTCAAAGAATGGTACTTGATGCCTCCTTGCTTAACACTCAGCATTATAAGGTACATATCAAGGGTAAAGTGGAGCAATCCAGGGAAAGGAGTAGCGCCCTTCCCTACACATTGGTGTAGTAGCTATCGAGATGGGAGCCTTCGGGTCGCCCTCGACTATGGTCGCCAACTTTACTTATATATATATATATATATATATATATGTGTGTGTGTGTGTGTGTGTGTGTGTGCGTTATTTGGTCCAGTTAAACCGGAGTTGAGAGTAATTCCATCAGGACAAGAAAACTATTCAAAAGTGAACATTTAAATTTTTCTGGTAAAGAGCTCAATGTAATAGACATTAGAGAGAAATAATTTCATTAAGAAAAAACACAAACCGGTCACATTAGGATTATAAATTTATTTCCACCCTCGTATGTGTTTTTGATAAAATCAAAAAACACGAAAAAAAAAATTAACAGGACATATTCAGATCTTATGGATAAAATAAATCAGAATAGACACAGGAAAGAAGTATATATATATATATATATATATATATATATATATATATATATATTTCTTTAAGAAAAAACAACGAAACCAATCACAAAGGATTATAAATTTATTTCCATCCTATTACGCATTTTGAAATTTTCAAAAACACGAAAAAAATTAACAGGACTTCTTCAGATCTTTTTGATAAAAAAACTAGAATAGACACATAAGAGTGGGAGGGGATAGAAGAGTGGGAGGGGATAGAAGAGGGGTGAAGAGTTATCTCTTCATTAAGCCCACTTCCGTTTTAAATTTAAATTTCGGTTAGCAATGTAGTAAATTTATTTTTTTTTTATTTTTTTTAATTTAATATTCTTTTTTAAAAATTACATTTAGACTTAAATTACAGATATTCTTAATTAGATTTAAATTTTAAATAATAATCTCACGTAAAGATGCAGTTATAGATATATTAAAACAAAAACAAATATTTAATTTACTTAAATATTTTAAAATTTCGAAAATATTTAGAAGGCATTAATCAGTTACACTTTTTATGCGTAGTACATATGTATTATATGCTTTTTCACAATTTTCTATCTAACAATTTATTTTATTTATTCTTAAAATTAACTCTTATTCTCAAAATAACTTTGTTTTTTTTTTAAATTTATTTGTTTAATTATTTATAGTTTAAATTTGGCCCTATGTCTACACCTAGCTATTAGTTCATTTCTCTTATTTAATAATTTTTTTGGTTCAGGAAAAAGCAAAATGTGGATTTTTTCTTCAAGACACAGATTGCACCTACTATCGAAAGATTTTGGGGTACTAGATCTTTTCAATATGGACCATTGAATGTCAGGGGTTAACCCTTTATTTTTTAATCCCCAATAATGTTTTGATAGAGCAGTTTGATTTTTTTGATGCTCATGGGAGAAGGAATATTCATGATTTCCGTACCTAATTTTAAATTTTCAAATTTTCAAATGAAATTAAGCAAAGATATAAAAGAAGTAAAAACGTCTAATTATATATGGGTGAGGTCAGATAAATCAAAAAATATATATAAAATTAAAACCTCTAAATATCAAGAAATTTTAAAGAGCAAAATTACAAATAATTATAAAATAGACTATAATAATACTATTGAACAAATAGATAAGGATACTTCTAAATTTGCTGGTAGATTACAAATTGAGGATAGGTTAGGAAAATTTAAAAAGAAAGAAGCTTACGTTCTATTTAAGGATCATAAACCAAATTTTGAAAATAAATTGCCAACCAGACTGATTAACCTCTCTAAAACAGAGTTAGGTAGGATATCTAAGTTTATTATTCAAAATATTGTCAATAGTGTTAAAAAGGCTAAACATTGCAATCTTTGGGGGAATTCATATGAGACCATTGAATGGTTTAGAAGGATAAAAAATAAGAGTAAAGCTACTTTTATACAATTTGACATCATTGATTTCTATCCTTCCATAACTAAAAATATTTTAATAGATAGTATTAACTATGCCCGTAAATATATAGATATAACTGATGAACAATACGAAATAATATTAGCTTGTAGGAAAACTGTTTCAAAAAATAACGATTCAACTTGGGTAAAAAATTTAAATTTTCCTAACCTATCCTCAATTTGTAATCTACCAGCGAATTTAGAAGTATCCTTATCTATTTGTTCAATAGTATTATCATAGTCTATTTTATAATTATTTGTAATTTTGCTCTTTAAAATTTCTTGATATTTAGAGGGTTTAATTTTATATATATTTTTTGATTTATCTGACCTCACCCATATATAATTAGACGTTTTTACTTCTTTTATATCTTTGCTTAATTTCATTTGAAAATTTGAAAATTTAAAATTAGGTACGGAAATCAAATATTCCTTCTCCCATGAGCATCAAAAAAATCAAACTGCTCTATCAAAACATTATTGGGGATTAAAAAATAAAGGGTTAACCCCTGACATTCAATGGTCCATATTGAAAAGATCTAGTACCCCAAAATCTTTCGATAGTAGGTGCAATCTGTGTCTTGAAGAAAAAATCCACATTTTGCTTTTTCCTGAGCCCAGAAAATTATTAAATAAGAGAAATGAACTAATAGCTAGGTGTAGACATAGGGCCAAATTTAAACTATAAATAATTAAACAAATAAATTTTAAAAAAAAACAAAGTTATTTTGAGAATTAGAGTTAATTTTGAGAATAAATAAAATAAATTACTAGATAGAAAATTGTGAAAAAGCATATAATACATATGTACTACGCATAAAAAGTGTAACTGATTAATGCCTTCTAAATATTTTCGAAATTTTAAAATATTTAAGTAAATTAAATATTTGTTTTTGTTTTAATATATCTATTACTGCATCTTTACGTGAGATTATTATTTAAAATTTAAATCTAATTAAGAATATCTGTAATTTAAGTCTAAATGTAATTTTTAAAAAAGAATATTAAATTTTAAAAAAATTTTTAAAAAATAAATTTACTACTTTGCTAATCGAAATTTAAATTTAAAACGGAAGTGGGCTTAATGAAGAGGTAACTCTTCACCCCTCTTCTATCCCCTCCCACTCTTCTATCCCCTCCTACTTTTATGTGTCTATTCTAGTTTTTTTATCAAAAAGATCTGAAGAAATCCTGTTAATTTTTTTCGTGTTTTGGAAAATTTCAAAAATGCGTAACAGGATGGAAATAAATTTATAATCCTTTGTGATTGGTTTCGTTGTTTTTTCCTAAAGAAATTATTGCTCTGTATTATTGGTACATCGAGCTCTTTACCAGGAAAATTTAAATATTCATTCATGAATAATTTCTTGTCCTGATGGAATTACTCCCAACTCCGGTTTAACTGGACTAAGTATACTATATATATATATATATATATATATATATATATATATATGTATATATATATATATATATATATATATATATATATATATATTTCTCTTAAAAAACAACAATCGGTCACATTAAGATAATAAATTAATTTCCATCCTGTTAAAAAGCATTGATATAAATCAATGTTCTAAAAAATTAACGGATCTTCTTCAGATCAAACAAGAAAATGGATTTAAATGATTTTTTTTTCACATTCACGACCAAACTAGAAAAAAATCTCCTATATAAATGTAACCCTTCAAATTCAAGTAACAAAAATATCTATTTATTTTGGCATGTTAAGGTACATCGGGTTTCATGAAACTTCAAATTTAACGGAGGAAAACTTTACAGCTACAATAATACATGTCTCAACATTAAAACATTTATATATATAAAAAGAAAATTATTATTTAGACATATCTAATTCTAGTACATCAATTTTATCATTAAAAAGAACTATAAAAATCTAAAACTAATGTTATTTACGGTAAAATCCCCACAAAATTACAATAACAGAGTAAAAGTTACTAATATAAATTCAAATTCTTATTCATTTACTAATCTCATAAATCATATTTATTTATTTATTTATTTATTCACTTATTTTTTAACCTAGTCTAAATTTATTTCTATGCCTACATTTAGCTATAAAATCCCATCTACGATTATATAGGTTAAGAGGATTGAAGTTTAACATAATTTGTATCTTTTCTTCCAGACACAAATTACATCTTCCATCAAAGCAACGAGAAGTTGTAAATTTTTTCAAAATTTTCCTTTGAATTTTTTGGAGTTGAACCCCTATTTTTCAACTTCTAAAAATATACATATATGGTGATATTTGGATCATTCTAAATATCTCTTCGTCAGGTTTTTTGTGTGTGTATGTGTGTATTTATGTGTACGTGTATGTGTGTGTATGAGTGTATGTGTGTTTATGTGTATGTATGTGTGTGCGTTTATTTTTATTCTGATTTATTTCGTTAACAAAATAGTTTTATAAAGCAGAAAGAAATGAAATTCCACGAATGACGCAATCATGACGTCATCATTAATTCTTCCTTGAGTGAGGAATATCTAGTTCTCTGCTTCTCACAGATTATCGAAGGTTTATTTATTAAACAAAAACCTTTGCTCCTAAACTCCTAGAGGTTAACTCAGAGCTTGACATTTAAAATAATACTATAGAACAGTTATATGTTTTTTAAATACTCATTTTAAACCTTAGAATAATAAAACGCAACTTTTTCAGTCTAAGAGACTGATAAAATGCTAAAAGTGTGCATAACTATATAAACCACTTTTTTTTTTCTTGAAGACAAAATTTGGCAGCTTTTCAAGATGGTTCTTTACAAGAATTCTTTAAGCCATTCCAGGTGGTGGAAGATTTTTTTCATTGACCTTTTTTTTCTCGGGCGCACTGCAAGTCACATGACCGTAAAATATAAGTCTGCTTCATATGCAAACATTCCAAAATACTTTTGCACCAGAATACACTCGCGTGAAATCACGAAAAATCTCGTTTAAATTCGTATGCAATTGAGCTCTCTCAATGCGTTTATTGAAGCGTTCACATATGCTGTTAGTTGTTCAAAGATTATTCTCCCTGAAAAATGATTTTTCCCAATTTGCCTATCGTATGAATTTACGTCGCTTTAATAAAAAAAAAAAAAAAAAAGAAAGTTATTGCTAAAAAAAACCCGGTCTTATCTTACCAAGTTGAAATTTAATCGTTTGAGAAATAAATCTTAAATGATCGATTTGATTATTGTCTGAATTAAACCAGAAATTAACAGATGAGACCCTAAAAAACCTTTTCAAACACAAATAAAGAATTAAACCGAAAAAGTTTTATTCCGAGAAAATTATGTTTCAATTACATGATAATCGGCCACTGCTGAACAAAGTCCCCTCCCTAATTAATTCCATCACAACCTTGATTGTACCAGGCAGTGCTCGAAAACTCCATGATTCCATCGTACCAACCTCAGTTTTTTTTTCTTTCTATGCTTGTTATTTATTGAACACTATCCTATGAATATTTTTGCACTAATTGTTGCTCTCTCTCTCTCTCTCTCTCTCTCTCTCTCTCTCTCTCTCTCTCTCTCTCTCTCTCTCTCAATTTTCTTTGGTTCCAACCGAAATGCATTTCTTTAATGTTCTCTCTCTCTCTCTCAATTTTCTTTGGTTCCAACCGAAATGCATTTCTTTAATGTTCTCTCTCTCTCTCTCTCTCTCTCTCTCTCTCTCTCTCTCTCTCTCTCTCTCTCTCTCTCTCTCTCTCTCTCAAATTTCTTTGGTTCCAACCGAAATGCATTTCTTTAATGTTCTCTCTCTCTCTCTCTCTCTCTCTCAATTTTCTTTGGTTCCAACCGAAATGCATTTCTTTAATGTTCTCTCTCTCTCTCTCTCTCTCTCTCTCTCTCTCTCTCTCTCTCTCTCAATTTTCTTTGGTTCCAACCGAAATGCATTTCTTTAATTTCTTATACATATACTAATGTTTGTAGATGTCTGAATATGTGTAAGTCTACCTATATCTGTGCTTGAGTGCGTGAGTATGTATGTGCAGCATGCGTGTGTGTATGTGAAGGCGGGTGTATATACCTCTGTGAATCTCGGTATATATTTACCCAACCCCACTGCAAGGACTAGGATGCAACACAAGGTCAGTTTTTAAGCAAAGTCCAACTGGTTTGAACTTGGTTTTCCTTCTTCTAGACCGGTTACCATACCAAGTTTTAAAAGCCTAATCTGTCCTGCTAGCTGAGGAAAGAAGAATAGTTACATTCAAACTTTTCCTAAGATAAAATGCAAAATGTCTTGTCCATGATTTGAATTCAGCTCATCTGGTTCATTTCCTGCGTGTATCTCTGCATATTCGTTTTAGAGTGTATATGTGTCTGTATTTCTGCCAGTGTGTGTAAAATAGCTGCATCTCTGCAAAATCGAAATGACGGACAAATAAAAAAAGATAAATTCTATCCGATCCAGCATTTTATTAAGTTTTTATATCGAACATTTTCCCCAATTCCTTGCTGCATGGTAAAATCCCATTGGGATTTTTCTCCGGACAAAAATCGAATTTCTGAAAACAGAATCACCATGAATTTCTAATTATACCAATTAATCTCATCGTTGAATGAATATTATCTTGACTGAATAAAAACAAAACGTTTAATAATAAAAGCTTTTGATACATTTCAATCATACATCCTAGATGCATCAAGGTAGGTCTTCAGTGATGCACTGTCTTCATCGCCGATTTCGGGTTTTTTTTTTTATCATATCGGCTCCGACAGCAACCCCGGCATGACTCTGGAAGAGCCAAGCCGCCTCCTTGTTCGCGACGTGCTACGTTCGTGCCTCTACCAAAGCAAAATAATAATGATAATAATAATAATAATAATAATAATAATAATAATAATAATAATAATAATAAGGCCGGACTTCGGCCGTTCTTATAGACATCTGTCCTTCAGTAACAGCCAATGAAAAACAGGGCATTTCACACTCCCCTACAATATTACAAAATACAAAAGGTAAAATGATCCAGACAATCTAGACAAGAAGTGCCCAGCAAATCGATCATGATCAACAGATAGATCACACAAGTAGTACGAGTAGATTGCACTCCATTCAAAACGTTTTTTTAGGTGCCACTTTATTGACATATTAGATTGTAAATGGTCGTAAAGGTTCATGCAGTGTTGTAAGATATGCGAACATATATTGTATTTGTCACTGCCTCCCAACAGACAGGACTTGACACAAGGTCAAAAGTCCGAAGGCCGATTAAAGTTGGGATAAAAAGTGGGGGAAGGTCGGGAACGAGCCGAGACTCGAAGCCTGCTGGTCTGTGCTGCTCATCAACCCACAAAGTGCAATGTGGGTCTAGTGAGGCAAGCAGAGTCACGAATCCAAATTTGGATCCGGGCACGTATGCCGGGTTATAGCTTAAACTAGACAGCAAGGTCTAGTGCTATACATAGGGGACAAAGGTTGCAGCTCGCCCACCCTAAGATGGCCCAACCAAAACTGGGGACCTTTCGGCCTCGAATCTGCCATTGTTTGATACCCCATCCGACACGAATGCCAGACGGCCCAGCCAAAAGGCCAAGAAAGTATATGCGAACATATATTGTATATTTAAAATATAATTCAATAGATAGAGAAATAAATTTAGAGAATCTATTTTGGATGCAAGTTATTATTTGTAGTAATTTTGTTAAAGCTCACATTTGTTAGGATTTTTCGTATTTTAACAGATGTAAATTCATCAACGTTATAACTACAAGTTGTAATTTTAGGTGGAGTGGTGTCACTACAATCACACAGGTGGTTTGTAATTGAATCCTGATACAAAAAAAAAAACGAGCTAGAAAACAAGAGAAAAAACCTAAAGATGTTTAAAAGAAAAGTTCTATGGTCTTTAACTAAACTTGTATTAACAAAATTTACATATGTAGAACTTTTTAATACGAGTAGATTATTTTAACGAGGTCACTTTTAAAGAAGCTCACAAGCTGATAAAATGTGGATCCCCTGTTCTAGACGAATTCATAAATGTATGAAAAGCATCAATAATTTACTGTCGATGCCTTAAAAAAAAAACTAGAACGAAAGCCGATAATTCCAAAAATCATTGAAAATAACTTTCTTTAGTAAACGAATTTATCACAAAAATTATAATTTTCTGTAGAAGAAAACATTTTGAAAAGTTGATATGTTTTAGATTTTTTATCTCCGATATTTGATTTTAACTGAGGAAATGAAATTTAAACATAAATTGCAGGAAGGAAAATATTAAGAATAGACATTTTGATGGTAAACTTTTGATTTTTAATAAAATTTAGATTAAAAAATAAAGAAAAATTGCTGTAAAATTAAAAGTCTTCTAATATAAAGAAATGATTTCTTTTGTTTTTTGCGAAAACTTCATGGAAGTTTCAAGGTAAGATTCAAGTTTGGTAAGAAAAGTCTGATGAACCGTTTCAGTAATGATTGCTTTTGGTCTTATAAATTTGATCGAAATCTATTCTAGAACGCAGAATCTCTCTCTCTCTCTCTCTCTCTATATATATATATATATATATATATATACTGTCATCCACAGGCAGACTGTTTCGTTGCATCACTACTCTTCAGTGTGGCTAGACAAGAGAGGCGGGATCGAAACCCGCCAAAGTTTACGTGCTGACATACCCATAGGTCAAGCCTGCGACTCAACGCCAGCTCGAGAATTAACGCATAAGTATCAAGTTTCGTTTGTTTACATTTTTTCTCTATCGGATACCAAAGTGCTCAATTCCTTAGAAGAGCTTTGCATTCCACTGTTATATACCTTCGTCAGACTCACAAACACATGCACAAACACATACATACATAAATACATATATATATATATATATATATATATATATATATACGTGTGTGTGTGTGTGTGTGTGTGTGTGTGTGTAATACCTATCTATTCGGCATGAAATAACCCAACAAGTGTTGACATGCCTTAAAACTAACCAATCAGCTATCTATCTATTCTTTATTCCTTTTATTTTTTTAAGAAATATGCTAATTTTTTCCAATAAAAAGAACTTTTCTTTGGTGGCTAAAGAAGTTGTGTACACGCGTCAACCTAGTTTAAGTTCGGCTACAAGTAAAAGTCGGGAATTCGATGTCTGATTTTCAAACCATAGAAATATCTCATCAGAAAAATTGGAAAATTAATCAACCACGGAATTTCCTAAGGTCCTGCTAATTTAATTGAATAGAAAATAGAAAAACACTATAAACCTCGCTAGCACCCCCCCCCGCACACACACACATAAACATTTAAGCACTTTTTCATTTTATACTATATATATATATATATTAGCGGTAATATTTGCCGCTCTACATATTTAATTTCATATCTGGAAAAAAATAATTTGTACCTACAACCATTTAAACCTATAACCAAATCATACTTTGTATTGTCATAAGAAGGTGGATTCTCCATGGCTTAGTGACTAATATACGGGACTATGACACCGTAGTAATCGAGTTCGAACTCCAATTGTTCTGTTATGTTCACTTTCGGACTTATACCTTCGGGAAAGTCATGAACCCCCTTATCCCTACCTGTTAGCATCACTTCTATTTTTCTACAGAAATGACTTTAGCATTAAATTACACAGGGAAGAGAAAAATACCCAAACTCTAAGAACGAAGGGTTTTTTTCTAAACTAGCCATAGTCATCGATCATGATTAATAGAATTATTAACTTGCATATTCGAAGAGAGCACCTTTTATGTTGTAATGATTAGCGAGCTAGAAAAGCAAACTCTAGTAAGTGAGTTCGATTCTTTCTGGGTGCCACAGCTTTGTGCTGAACTTCATGAATTTACCCATTTTCTTAATTCCAATATTTGTCTGCAATATGCTTTCTTTGAATGTTTTAAAATTTGAGCTTGGAATTCTACCCTAGTGCAACGTTATGCAAGTTTATTATGTTGACCACTTAGTTAGAACGGAGAGTTCATTCTTCTCTAGGCACTTTATTACTGTGTCCTTGAGCCGTACAATGCTAAGCAAAGTAACGATTAAATTTAAGCGTCTACAATAAGTTATTTTGCAGATCAGACCGGTAATTTCACGGTTTTGATCTTTACTAAGGGCTCAATTACTATGACTTTGTGTCAGACAAGCAAAGAGTTGATTACTTTCGGCTTAACTTGGACAATATATTCTTTAAAATCTCAAAGAATTATTTTCGCTCATTGCTTTATTTCTACTAAGTATCATATAATATAGTGGCTCTTTCCCATCGCCAGTGTACCCTCGTGCCCAGCCGTATGACCGATTGCTAAAGACCAGTCATGAGAACTATCGCTGTGTGTACGAGAGACGGTAACACATGAAACTGGGGGAATTTTGAAAAGGGTCAATTGATTAATTACCAAGAGAGTGACAAGTCACCACCTAAATTTAGGGACTAAACAAAACCGCACCTCCCATATTAGGAGTGGGCTACGATTTTCCAATGAATAGAGCTTTCTTTGATCAACTTGAAAATACGATTCCACGTCTTTCTGTTTTTGAAACTGATCCAGAGGGAAGTTGAAGTATCGGTAATAAAGTGAATGGTACTTTCTGTGACTACGTGTCTGACTTTCCTTTCCTGGTGTGGCACAAAAGTGAATAGATGAGTATGCATACAAAAATCTTTTTACTTGATTTTGTTTTTGGTTGTTATCATGTAAAAAGATAATGCACTTAATTGTGGCATCGTCATGGGTACGACATTAAACTACATCTGCGATGGTAGCTCAACTTCAAGATATGTCCTTTATTGTCATTAATCTTAGATTTATCCTTGCCCGAAGTGGCAGTACCCGTTAAGGTGCTATCTATGGACCAAATAGATCTGTGTCCAAATTATTTGTATTAGATAGGAATACTTGATATCATACAACCGTGTGCAAAACCTTTTAAGAATTAACAACAAAAACATATAAATATAAATGTACAATGTATGCAATTCCCTAACCATTAGGCATAAAATAATCCTAGATGGCTTGCTGTTAAAATCAATCCAATTACTGCTTCTTTATTGGTTGTTGAAGAACGATTTGGTTTTATCGGAGTGACATTCACACACTAGCTATGGCCTGCGAAGTTATTTCGTTGTATAATTAAATGACACTAGATGAAGGAAGATTATTTGTATTTGGCGCATTTTTTTTTTAAAGTTCTGATCTACTGATTCCGTTTCCATAGTAAAAAGGCTGGTTCGCCAGCAGGTTTCAAACTATCTAACCAAAGGCAGATAATCGAATATTCTTCAGGTAACATAAGTTTTTTGGAAGTTTTATTATATTGATTTGAATGAAATTAAGAATCTTCGTTAGAAGACGCAATGTGTCTAAAATCAAATTGCTTTTAATAAATTCAACTTTGAATATCAAGTTAAGAAAAGATCTAATTGTAAGAAATATGATTGAACAATGTATTTGATTTACTTTATGCCGTGTGTGAAATCCAATTTTAAGTATTGATTAAACGACTTGAGCCAGGATAAAAGAGCATTTCATATTGACAATAGTGATAATAAAATTAGAATAAATTCTCTATTGTGAGTTACCTCCCTTGTTTAGCGTCATCTCGTTGAAGAAAAATAGATTGATTAAATTTGTAAGCGATTGTTCATGAAACAAAAAGAAAAACATGAATTCCGAGAGCGAAAGAAAGAACCTGAATTCCTTACATTTCATTGAATCTAATTTCACTTCCGGGAGTGTTTTTCTCACTCCACAGATCCTGAATGAGGACTTAATTCTTTTGTCAAAATTACAGTCAATTCTGAATCCTTGAGAACAAAATCCAAGTACTTTAATTTATACAAAGGAAAATTATAATAATGAATTTATAAAATTCAAAAACCCTAATTGATGTCAACGCTTATAAAACCTCATGATTTCTATTGAATTGAAGAACTTTTATTCAAGCTGAAGTTTGATTGAGAGAATCTAAACACTCAATCCTTATTTGTCAAAGGGTCGGTATTTCATGTTGCTCTCGAGAAGGACTAGCGAAATCAGAGTCCAATTCGACATCACCATTTAAGAATGTTATAATCCGTTAGTCTGTAAGATAACAGATTACATATACCATTTTTCGGCTATTTTTCAACTAGGACCCCTAGATGAAGGGGGACTCAGGTGTAGATAAAGACTCAGAGTTCTAATGGTTAACTGTTATCAAGTCAGTTATATCCCTTCTTTTCCAGTCAGTTTTATCATTCCTATGCTCCCATCTTCCATTTTTCTCTGAAGTGTGGAGTACACCTTCATTAACATTAGTCCCAGGTCTATTATGAACCGTAGTGGCACTGCCTGTTCGAGTACTGTCTATAAGTCAAATAGATCTTTTTGTTAATTAGATATCAGATCATCGTGTACCAAAAAAAAAAAAAACTACACAAAAACTGTAACTGTAAACATGCCATGTACGCAATTTCTTATTTATCTAAGTATTAAAATAACCTTAGACGGGTAAACATGCCGTTAAAATCAATCATCAATTTTAAGAACAAATATGTTAATCTCCATTAATAGTTAATTCATTCATGAATGAACATCTTCCTACCGCCGCCCAATCAAAATACGGTTAAAAAAAACTTTAAGTCTATTGACTAAAACTGTAAAAAAAAATGATATGAAGGGAAACGATACTGTTAAAATCAAAGTTTAATACATTTCACAAGATGGGCATTGCCAAGTAAACTGTATTTCCTTGAAAAATATCATAAGTGGAATTACTGGGCATTGCACTTCAAAGATCAAATAATTAAAGTGAAATATCCAGTATCTTTGCATTAATTTTAAAAACAAACGTTTTAGAAAATATATCCATTTGTTTTCATTAAGAGTTACTTATTTGGCAGAACAGGTCAAATTAAAATTAAATGAAGGGAGGCTAACTGAGTTGAAAATATTTCCACAATTTTTTTTACAAAAAAAATATTTTCTGAAAAAAATGAAAAAAAATCTTTTATCAAATTCAGATAAATAACTGAATTTGGGATTAATTTTTAGAATTAATATTTAATTCATCGACAAATTTCTTTTATGTTATTTACATCTAAGTTTTACTTTACCGTCTAAATAATTTCTCATCTACAAAAATCTCCCGGTTTTGTTTTTTCTTTCCTTTGATTCAAATAGATTTTCCCGATGATTCTTCTTACTGATATCACAATGTTTAATACAATCAAACTAACAAGTTAAAAATTTATGAGTTTTTTCTCAAGTTTATGGGAACAAAATCGAGTAGGCTTTGGTATCGATAACTGAAGGGGTGTCTTCGTATATTTATTGTATCTATCTGAGTACCAAAAATTACCGCCACAATTACTTGAGTGAGAGGAACACAATTCAGACATTTGTTGCAGAGGAAATGTATTATGGCTTAATATTTCCTCATGCTAAACGACGTAAAACGATTCACGACAAATTAACAACATATTTATCGCCTGAGTAAACTTAGAAGAATAAATACAGAAATGCAATGAAATACTAAAAGCGTACGTTAGAGAAAAGTCCTATCATGCACTTGAAGAGGCATTTGGTGTGAGTTGAGAGTCTTTGATAAAGCGGAAGTTCTTGTGTAAAGATTTCCGAGGACTGTTTGGGTGATAGCCCCAATGTTGATTCGTGTACATCTTGTGCGTGTTTTCTAGGAGTCGAGGCCAGGTCAAAGGTCAATGCCGCGCCATTTTCTATGCTACTTTAGTAACACCATCTAGCGTCTTTTCAGAGAACTATTTGGAAAGAAAGGGATGTAATCTCTTTTGCTGTAATCCCTACAAGACGGTTAGTCGAAAATCCGAATCCCAATCCCTCAGAGATCAAGAAGGAGTGTCCTCGTGACGTATTGGCTAGAATGGAGGAATGTGGCTTGGAAATAGGTAACTATAACATCGAAGTAGGTGAGTTCGAACTCCAGTCGTGCTATTGCGTTTACTTTCGAACTAATACCGGCGGGAAAAGTAAAACTCATGTATCCACACCAGCAATGAATTAAATAGTATCACTGCTGTTCTTCTACAAGGATGGCTTAAGCATTAGATAATTCACAAAGGTTTATATGATTTTAAACGAAGAAACCAAACCAGAGCTCCGGGATAGTGTCACACCAGATATTCATTTTTAGGTTTACAATGAAATTTTTTTAATAAAATTATTTAACTAAAAAAGTGCGCTTAGCGTAAAGCTTATCGTTGTAGGAAACAGAATCGATGATCCGAGTTCAAATCCTGGGTGAGGCTGTTACATTCAGGGGTGAACTAATGCCCTTGGGAAAAACATGAATCCATTCCTTCATCCACTAGCAATAGATAAGTAATAGGGTAGACTGGTTTTTTTAGACTTGGTAAAACAAATAGTCTACGTGAAGGAATAACTCTGCTATATCAATCAATCGATCATCTCTTTTATAAATGAGTCGAACATCAAGCATACTCAGTATATAGGGCTGTGGAAACATCAATTTGATGAAATATAGAATACCCGTTTCTATTATTTGAGAGGTATTGTAGACAATTTTAAAAGATTTAAATAGTTATGCTACGCGGAAACCGTTTGTGGCAAATAGGTTTAATAGACTGGTGATGATCCCGAGACCCAAATATAATTTGAGAACTTGACTACGACTGGATAATCTCAGTCAAGTAGCCGATCAGATATAGAAAGTAAGAAGATAGTTTTTAGCTAAGAATCAGTCTAAAATCGCAATTGTTCATTTCCATTTATGATCCGATTGCAGATTGCCCGAATTCGCGGCCCGGTTAATGTATATGAAGTAAATAAATCATATGTACAAGAGAAGCCGTTATCTTGTCATTCATCTCATTGAAGAAGATAGAATAGCGTGGAGTCGTGACAAAAGATGACAAGAAGACGACGACCAACTGAGTAAGAATAAAATGACTGTGTAATACACAGAAATACAAAGGAAGAGGGATTAGGGTCACTTATTCATTTATTTATTCCTCTTAAAACAAAATGGACACAAATGTCGACACTTCTCTGCAGCTGAAGCTTGCAGCCATTGTTGTTCGTTGCTAAAAAAAAATCCGTTCACTCAATTTCAAATGCTAATGTTTTAAATGCTTAAATTCAAACCAAAACAAATAACCACTAAATCAAAGTTTCTACTTAAATCAATTAATTGACAATCGATTTCTTTAAAAATATTTTTTGGTGAGTTTGTATGAATTTCCGTTTTTCTCTAAGAAATTCTCTCTGAACAACAAAAACATCTTAAACACAATAAAACATGCAACAGTCACATGTCAAAACGAGGTTCAAACCGTTCTAACTCAAAATTAAAGTTATACCAATCTCGAAAATATAAGATATACGAGGGTTATTCATTATGGATTTTCGGTTCATTCTTACTGACCCCGTGTGCTTTGACAAGCTGTCACGTTGTGATTAGTAAACAAGAGGATGATAGCGCGTCAGGGCAGTCATGTACAACATGTGTGTAACCGGAAGGAGACCACGTGATAACCACGCGGTCAGATTTAGACAGAGGCTAAGAATCGGGAGTCAAGCGAGGGACGCGCAGCCGATCAGAGGCTTAAGTCGTCTCTCACGATACGACTTGCACAGGGGTGCAAGCATTGACACCCTCTGGTTCCTGGAAGAATATATGGGACTAGAAGAAGTCCTCTTTCTAAGTACATGTCTTCCCATCTATCTCTCAAATTAACAACAAACTGTGGGCGCTTTTCGAGAATAAAATGAGTGATATATTTTTATAAAGTGTTTGGTTCGTTCATCGAATTTCGTTGATCATGTTTGACTATTATGCAAGAGGAGTTGGCAATTGGCGGCACTTTTTACAGTTGTATCTTTTCAAAGAAATTGTCTAGTAGTAGGTCCTTTCATGTTCCAGAAGACTGTTAACATAATTTTCTTTACTGACTTTACCAGTGTGTTTCCACTCCACTTACTGTCTTTTCAACACAGGATCATTGTGTCAAACTAATGTTTACCGCGTATGTAGACATCTTTTTACTAAAACACGCTTCTTCGTAGATATTACACATTAAACTATAAAATTTCACTTGGTTTGCACTTCACAGACAGCAAAAGTTTGATGACAAACTTTGGTTCAATCCTGGAGCAGTCTGATTTGCCACAATTTTGAATTGCTTCAAAACAAATATTTTTGCGAGTTTAAAAAGTTTTGCTATAAACCAATTCCAAACAATGCAGCATGGAAAAAGTTCGAGGAAAAGGATTTTCCTTTTTTCAAAGAATTTCCCTTATTTATTGAATGAGCCTCGTATATCAGGGAAGAGAAACCTTTTCTTGTTTAAGGGCCATAATGAAATTTAATGTCTACTGACAAGGGCACATTCAATTAATAATTTGTAAGTTTACAATAAAATCTAAAGTTTAAACTTTTACTTAATAACTTAGTACAAATTTTATTACTATACTCTGATGCAGAAAAGAAAAACTTGAGATTGTTTTTTGTTAGAAAAACTTGTGATATGAGCTTTTAAGTGAAAGTGTTCTATTTTAATTGTGTGAAAAAGTGCTCGCCTCCCACCAGTAGTTACCCTGGTACCCAGCTGTGTGACCGATAACAAAACATAAATCATAAGAATTCTTACTGTAGGTGCAAGTGACGTTTGCACACAGGATTTGAGGATTTCTTAAAGGGTCAGTTAGTTACTAGGAGAGCAACAAGTCACGACCTAAATTTCAAGACCAATCGAAATTGCTCCCAACCCTATATGTTCTCCATCTCTAATGTTTGTTGGTTTCTTTGTTTAATGGCATATCAACCTTTGTTGGGTATTTAATGCCAAAACCATTCTCCTAGAAGAACAGTACTGGTACTATTTAACCCATAGTTGGGAGGATAAGGGGGTTCATACCTTTCCCAAGGGTATTTGCCCGAAAGTGAACGTAATAGCGCGACTGGAGTACGAACTCGCTTACTACGATTCCGCAGTCCATCGCTTTAACCATAACACCACGAGGAGACCCCCATTTCTAATGTGGGCTACTGCAAATTTTTGTTTAGACAGACAAAGTGTTATTATAGTGAATGAACAGTAGGCATGACGGTGACCCAAAGTGAAAACTAAGGGTGTGCTGACTAGCTTTAAAAGAGACTCTGAATAAAATGTGTGTGGTTTTGCAACTATACTTATCAGAAACTTTTACAAGCAAGATGCTCCGTTTTAAAATGAAACGTACAATGAATATACACATCATCCTCTGGCAAAAAAAGAAAAGGCTGTGGAGGTGCTTGTGGCGTAATGGTTATCGTCGTAGGAAATGAACATGGCGACAAGAGTTCAAATCCTGGACGAGACTGATTGCATTTCACATAGCACTAATACCCTTGGGAAAGGTATGAATCCAAATATTCTCCCTCCAGCTATGGGTAAATAGTAGGGCAGACTGGGTTCTTCAGCCTTGGTGAGGCAACTAGTCTCGGAGAAGGAAAACTCTGAATTTAAACCTGTTAAACTCCGCTTAAAAATTGACCTTGTGTCATATCTTACCCGAGCGGAGGGGTTGGGTAAATATGATAAAAAGAAAAGGCTAACTTGAGGAAGACTCATTTCATCTGATTATGGTATTAGAAAATCTTGTCTTGTGACTTAAGAAAAATTGAGTATTGTGATGATAAACAAGTGCACTCTGGAGTTCTTCTTTGTCTACTCCTATTCAATCCCATTATATATTTCAATCATACATCTTAGATGCATCAGGGAGGTCTTCAGTGATGCGCTGTCTTCATTGCCGATTTCGGGTTATTTCTGCATCATATCAGCTCCGACAGTAACCCCGGCTTGACTCTAAAAGAGCCAAGCCGCCTCCGTGATCGCGACGTGCTACGCTCGTGTCTCTACCAAAGCAAAGAAAAAATAAATAAAAAGCCGGACTTCGTCCGTTCTTATAGACATCTGTCTTTTAGTAAACAGCCAATGAAAACAGGGCATTCCACACTCCTCTGCTATATAGAACCATCTTTACCTCATCCGGTTTCTCCCTGCTACTTCCGGAATCGGTACCTAGGTAAGATGTTATTTTAATACTCGTCCGGTGTCTCTATATATATAGGACTCATGTGACTGCTAATAACTCTACAACATATAATAATGTTGTGTTCGTTTTTGTTTCAGCTTTGACAATGGTATACAATGACGACTCTTAATCTTTGATCACAATTCTTTGGACGAGAGAGAAAAAAATATTTTGCGTCACTACTTATTTGGAGACAAAATCATTCAAAACTGTGCAAGCAAAATTTTACAGGAATTTTAACTTAATAATTATCTCCGGAAAAGCCAAATTTATCGTTGAGTACACAAATTTCAAGCCACAAGGTCAATAAACAATTTTTCAACAACAAGGCTTAGAAAACCCCAAATTTGGCAGGAAGTTTATGCAAGTTGTCCTGACAATGTGGATGTAGTGAGAGATTCTGTCGGAAGGAGTCCGAAAAAGTCTCTCCGAAAACGTTCCCAAGAACTTGGTCTTTCACATGCCCTGCAAGATAAAGTCAATCAATTTCTGCCTTTGTCATCTGGTTTTACCTTTCTGAAATTATACGATTGCTTTTCAAGACTCAGATGAAAGATGAATAAACGAAATATGAATAGTATCAATGGGCTGCATCTATTTTGAGACACCCTGTACAAAGGCAAGCGAAAAGAATTCACTACTTAAAATTGATGTGCAATAAGCCCTCTAGAAAAGGTCAAATCTCTTTACAAATCAATAAAGGGAAAGACTCCATGCCGTAGTGCTGAACTGCAGCCTCGAAGTAAGCGAATTGGAACTCCTGTTGTTCTTTTACGATCGCTTTCGGACTAGTACTCTAGGGAAAGGCATGAACCCCATTAACCCCTTAGCTATGGGTTAAATAATATCACTACTGTTCTTTTACAATAATGCCTTTGGTATTAGAATAACCCACAAAGGTTAATATGCCATTAAACAATGAAATAAACCAATCAAATCAAATACATTAGGTTCTATTTCAAAAATAAAGACCTCTAGACTCTACTTCTGGTTGAAGAAGTAAAATTTCTTTCAAAATATGAGAAAAGAATCCTTGGAAACTTCCTTCCGATAAAACATTTGTGGATCCAAGAATCATTATCATCGTCAAGACATGCCGACAGCATGGAGTCTGTCTGTCTGTCTCTCTCTCTCTCTCTCTCTCTCTCTTCGTACCTATCAGTCATCGTTCTTGATAAGTCCTCAAGACAGCTACCAGTGTCCGCATAAAGCTGCTGATTGTAATTTTTTTCAGGTCAGCTAATACTGATGTCTTGATGTGTAAGAGATTATAATAGAACGTGGCTTACGAGTTTACCCTTACTTCATCCAGCCTGTCTTGTTCGTTTTACTTGGATGGTTTGTGAGATGGGAGGTAAGTGGCTGTACAGCTACATTGTCCAACATGTCTTGTTCGTCTTACTTGGATGGTTTGTGAGATGAGAGGTAAGTGGCTGTTCTTTCGTCGAGTACAGCAGGCAATATCTTTGTGTAGTTCTCATATAGCTTTTTCTACAAAAACAAAATTAGAAATGTTGGCTCATTTTGTTTATTTAATGGCATTTTAACCCTTGTGGGTTATTCAATGTCAAATCCATCCTTTTAAAGCAACAGTAGTGGCACTGGAAGGATAAGGAGGCTCGTATCTTTCCCAAGAGTATTAGTCTAAAAATAGACGAATTGGCGAGACTCGAGTTCGATCTCGTTTCCTACGAACGTCGTAGAAACTTACAAAATAAACAATTATCAGACTAAAGAAGAAATTAGAACAAAAGTTTTATTAATTTAATAGAATATCAACAAATAAAGAAACTTGATTTTCTCGTTTCCTTTCCGAAAAGAAACGTAATTTAATGTCAAATTTATCAAATTAGATTATGAATTTCAGACTAGAAGACATTTAATTTTTGTGGAATCTTTTGAAAGGTTATTTCCTTTGAAGAAATAAGGTTATCATCAATAGTCGTTCGTTATTTATTCGTTTATTATGCAAAGCCGGGGAAATACACTGTTTAACGAAAATGTGCTGATTCGAAATAGGCAAAAAAAAAAAAGTTTAATGCGAAATCTTAACAGGGTAAATAGAATTGATTTTTTGTTTATGCTGAATATGAGAGGGTGGATGGTGTGGATGAAATTAATGTGATGGGTGTGACTGGTGTGTTAACATTTATGGGGGAGGCATTGAAAAAAAAACACGTAAAAAAGAAATAAAATTGAAAAAAAAAACAAATATTGAGAGGTTAACATTTGCAGGTCTTGATTGTCTGATTTAAATGGCATATCAATCCATGTAAAATTATTTTAAGCCTAGAGGTCATTATATATTTATATTTAGAGTTTTTGCAAACAGTTTAATGATATCAAATATTCCTATTTCATAAAAATAATTTGCTCAAAGATATATGGTTTCAAGTATTCCAATCTAATACTTAAAATTGTCATTTGTTTGGACATATTTATATTGTTTCATGTAACTAATAATAACATTTCGCGTAATCATTGACCAGTCGACTGGGGCTGTAGAATACACTGAGGGCATATCTACAGAGGAGTAAGACTCACCCAACGAGTGTGCTGGTATGACACTAAACAACCTGATGGTGAGGCTTCAGTAATACTGGAGCTTTGGGGAATGCAGAGTACCCCTTTATCGCCATCGCTCATAGATCCACTCTAGACTGTAGTGATAGTACCTGATAGAGTTCTATCAATGGATCAAATAGAACTAAAGTCAATTGTTTGAAATCGAACTGTTTATATGTATAAAAACTGATTTGGCATTAAATAATCTACAATGGTTGATATGCCATAAAAACAAACAAAACAAAACAAAATAATTATTATACTTCTAGTAATCCCTCTGTATACAAATAAATTACAGTTCTATGGTATAAAGTATTCCTATCAAATACGAATAATTTTTAAACAGATCGAATTGACCAAAAGATTGGACCTTAACAGGCATTACCATTCCGGATCAGAGTACATCTGGAAGTATAGGATGTCTCAATATTCATGGGACCCAAGTGACTGTTAATATAGGGTGTCTCAATGTACAGGAGACCCATGTGACTTTTAATATAGGGTGTCTCGATATACATGGGACCCACGTGATAGGTAATATTGGGTGTCTCAATATATATGGGACCTATGTAACTGCTAATATAGTGTGTCTCAATTTACATTGAACCAATGTGGCTGCTAATATAGGGTGTCACAATATACATTTAGCCCATCTGACTGCTAATAACTCTACTACTAATAATGTTGTGTTCTTTTTTGTTCCAGATTTGAAAATGATTGATTATAACAACTACTTATCCTTGATTACAATGCCTTTGATCAGAGAGGAAATAATATTTTGCATCACAACTTATTTGGAGATAAAATCATTCAAAACTGTCTCAAAATAGATGCAACCCATTAATATGATAATGATTTATTACTGAGACAAGAAACTCATAAAAGACTGCATGTCCTAGAAGCCGATATAAAAACAATTTTGAAAAAACATTGACTTGATATGTCTAGCTTAAAGGATACGTTTTTTACAGGATGTGTTCCGAATGAGCACCACTGCGCATGTCACAATAATAAATCATTATCATATAATTGGATTGCATCTATTTTGAGAAACACTTTAATTTCTATTAACAGGTACTCAATACTTATGAGATCTTTAGAAACCCTAACCCTAAACCTCACTTTCAGATGCAGTTTAGTGTTTGAATCAAGACACGCCTTTTGAAGAGAATTCTCGACAGGGAATACAGTCAGCGTATTCTACTTCCCACCGACAAGTGAAAATTTATAGAGAGAAACAGGTAGATAAACAGACAAACTGACAAAAAGAGGGATAGACCAATAACTACACAAAGTCAGACTGTGAAAAAAACAAGTCTCTCTCTCTCTCTCTCTCTCTCTCTCTCTCTCTTTCTCTCTCTCTCTCACACACACACACACACACTCACATACACGGACAAAAACGATATTAATTTTCACCTGGCAAAAATTATGGAATTTGCAAACTTTTTGGGGAGGGGGAGAGGGTAGCAGTAAATAGACTAATAACAGAAAGATGCATAACATGTTTTATTTAATAGCTGACTCGCTTGGAAAGAATTATACCATTAACTTAAATAGTAATTTAGTTTTTAAAATATTTTATGACGACGAAATGTCCGGTTATTAAATAAAAAATGGTTTGGGGTTTTAATGCATCAAATATTTCTCCAAATGACTAATATACCAAGTAATTTTTATATATATATACACAGTTACACACGCACGCACGCACACACACGTATATATGTACCCAATCACAGATAGGATGCCCGTTCTATCACCAAGGCTTAGTAAATGCTGACTGTATACCCTGAAGGGATGATCTAGTGTGACACAAAATTGCATCTGATGTTAAGGATCCAGTTCTGGAGAGTACTTCTTCATTTCCATTACCTCCAGGTCCACTCTGACCTGGAATGGCAGTACCTGTTAGGGTCCCATCTATGGGTCAACTAGATCTATTTAAGAATAATTCGTATTCAATAGGACCATGTGTAAAAATTTTTAAGGAACAACAACTCAAAAAATGTAAATATTAGCATACAATGAACGCAATTCCCTTACCTCCAGTCATAAAATAACCTTATACGGGATGGCATGCCGTTAAAATCAATCAACAGTTAGGATCCGAAACAAGGCTCATTTTTTTCAGTAGTGTATGTGTTCTCCAATCCCTCAAGGTTCTTTTTCAAGTTGAGTTTAATAGGTTTGAATTCAAAGTTTGCCTTCTCCTACATTGGTTGCCTAACCAGTCTGCCCAGCAATTTACCCGTAGCTGGTGGGAGAATCATTGGATTCATACCTTTCTCAATATTATTAGTGCTATGTAAAATGCAATTAGCCTCGTCCATGATTTGAACTCGGTTAGCCGTGACTCTTTCCTACGATGAAAACCATTACACCACAGACACCTCCATTCTTTCAACTGAGAGCATTAGGATTTGTATTCAGAGTTGTTGTTTTTTCCTTGACCTGTTGCCGTGCCAAGATTAGAGAACCTAGCCTGTCCTGCTATTTACCCTTAGGTAAAGAGAGAAAAGTAAGAGTCTTGACATCAATGCGAAATGAAACACAAACAGCATTATCCTGGATTTGAACCCAGTTTACCATGACGAAAATCCATTACGCCCCAAACACTCCTCTGCCAAGTACATCAATGGGGTTGATTCTTTAACATCGAATGTTTCAAAGGCAGAGAAGGTCTCTACAAATTCAAATTTGTTGAATGGCGCGACAGTCATCAGCCACCAAAGAAACAACCAAAGAATAAATGTAACCTGTTACCTATTTATATGCGCAGACTCGATTCAGTATCCAGCTGTCGCCACTGTATTCGGAACAAATGGCTTTGATGGGATTATTTCATCAACGGAGACGAATCCAAAACTCTCCAACGGACATCACAGCCGTTAACACAAATGACGTTTCATTCTTGACTCCCTGAAAAGCTTGCTCAACCTGCGGTCGGAACCGTCAATAAAATGGGTAAAAAAAATAATGGATACGGTTAAAAGAACGCAAAGTAAAAATCAATCTAGATTTCTATTCGAAAATATGACGTCCTTTTATGTCTTTTTAATTGCTGCCATCCTAACAGACTGGAATGGTTCATATGAGTCGTCGGTCAACAGAGAGAAAGACAGTGCATACGCATCCACCATATGTTAACCATAGCCTCGACTTAAGACAAATATTCATTTGGTTCCCTTTATCACTTAGCAAATAAACCCTTTTCATTGTATACTAGGAGAATATTTAAAATTTAAATTTAAAGATCGAATTGTCATCACATAAATGCTGCATGCACTTACAATGAATGATTGGTGGCAAAAGAAGGAGGTAATGGATATCGTCTTAATTTTGGTTTGGTTTGGTTTGGCTTGGTTTGGTTTGGTTTGGTTTGGCTTTATAAGCACATCAACAATTGTAGGTTATAAATGTCAAATCCATTTTATACACTTAAACAGTATTATTTCAAACAATTCAGTTTAGTATAAGTATAGTTTTTACTTTATACACAGTTAAATATCAAAACAGTTCTATTTCAAACAATCCAGTTTAGCATATGTACACAGTTTCAATGATAAAAACAGTTTCATTTCAAACAATTCATTTTAGCATAAGTACATAGTTTAGTTCTATTTGACCCATATATAGGACCTTATCAGGTGCTACCACACCGGGCCAGAGTGAACCTGAGAGAGATGGCAATGAACAGATACTCCACATTCCCTAAAGCTCCAGCATTACAGGAACCTCATCATCAGATTGTTTAAAGTCATATCTGGTACACACGTTGCGTGGGGGGGGTCTTAACTCTCTGCAAAGAAGCAGTCGGTGTATTCAACAGTCCCAGCCGACTGGATAAAGGTTCACTTTGATTCGAAGTAGGAGTACCGGTTAGGGTCAAATCTATTTTTCAAATCGACCTGTTTAAAAATTATTCGTATCAGAAAAGACTACTTAATGCCAAATAACTGCAAATTATTTGTATTAGTAATGGATGCTTGAAGCTATAATGTTTACTTGGGATTATTATTATTAGTTACTTCAAACCATGTAACAGTATGCAAATAAATTGCTATTATCAAATAGAAATAATTACTTCAAATCATATAATCATTAGTATTAGATAGCAATACTTAAAACCATACAGATGTGTGCAAGTTATTTGAATTAGATTGGAATACTTGAAACCATATAATTGTGTGCGATTTTTCTGTTTTAGATATAAATTCTTGATATCATATAATTGTGTACAAAACCTCTTAGGAAACAACTGCCCAAAAAAGGTAAATATAAACGTACAATGAACACACTTTCCTAAGCCATGTGCATAAAATAACTCTAGATGGATTATAATGCCGTTAAAATCAGTCGATCAATATTCAGTTATGGGTAAATAGTAAGGCAAAATGCTTTCTCTATCTATCTATCTATCTATCTATCTATCTATCTATCTATCTATCTTTTTGTTGTTGTTGTTGTTGTTGTTGTTGAGCAACCTGGTCTAGGGTAATTTAAAGCCAGGGATCTTTCCTTGCAAATATGCTAATTACTCTTTTCTGCAGTCTCAAACGCAAGCGAAAAACTTAACTGACATATTTTAATACCGGGGTTTTTTTATCGAAAAGCTGGTATTATTTCGTAATAATTTAATCAATTTTCATTCAAATGATCTTAAATTTTTAACAGGGTGTGTAGAAACAACATAAAGTTCTATGTTTGATGTTAAGATTTTTTTTCTTTTCAGGTATTCAAATGCCATTCACGGGGAAAAAAGTCGTTTAAATAGAGAATCTTGAGTTGTTTATTTACATGTATATTTACCTTCTCTACGATCAGTCAATTCTCATCACTTCACTTTGCTTCGTTCTTCTGTCCTTTTGTGTGTCGCCTCATCTGATTCTTGTGTCTCTTTTGAATCATCGTCTTTGTCCTTGTTCATTCTCTTCTGTCATTAATGCCAAGTCATTCTAATTTTTTCTCTGAGGAATCACAATTCGACCATAATTTCATGTGCACATATTACTTTCATTATTTGTCTAAATTTCCAAGATGAAGCTTGATAATTACTATTACTTAAATATTTGGACTATTGACTTCATCTTTATTGTTATAAAGACAACATTTCGGCCGATATGTCCGGCCTTCTTCAATTGTTTCAAGTAGAACTCGGGAGTCTTCTTAGAATCTTGAACTGAACCCTTTATTTGAACTACAGTCCTAGACTTTTCCAATTTCTGTAAGCCATGACCTCATATAAGCGTCAAATTATTTTTAACTATTCCTTGTTTGTCTTACCGGTTGTTGGGATTGAAACTGCAGCCTCCAGATGATTTCACTCAGATGCACCTTCCAACCAAACGCCTTATCCACTGCGCCATCTGTCCTAAGTTATTGACGGACAATTCTAACTAATAACATATTACTTTTATTTCTTAGCGACCTCAATTTCATCATCTGTCCGACTAAATGGGGAATCAGTAACCAAGATGAAGCATTTAACCGCTCGAGTTGAGCGTCCCTTACTGTCTAACTTATTTCTAACTCTAAAATCCTTTTAGTCACCTGATTGAAATTGTTGCGTTCTGGTTAGTGAACGCTTGTAATATTAAATAAAGGACAAACCACGATATGAGAGGATATAGAAATATATTCTCAGGAAAAAGGATATACAATAGAGAGACTATTAGTAGACAAGAACATAGGATTAGTGAATACAGAATAAAGATATAATCCAACGATAGTATTGGCTTCCGTTATTACGGTAGCATGTAAGTTGATCTTGTGCGATCTCCAGTCTCCAACGCTCTAATACTATTCCTATAAGAAGCTGCTCTTCACCTTCTAGTCTGCCCTGGTATTAGTAGCTATTGCTATATATGGCAGATGTACTAGTTCATTGTGTGGAAAATCATCAACAGAAATCATCCAATGAGAGCCATGGTTTCAGATTTACCTGGCTGTCAATCATACTTGTTGAACCTACTGTATTTTTCAACTTATTTAATGGTTCAGAATTTAATTTTCATGCTTCACTAATTGATTTCATCAGGCAATTACGTAAAGCACAAACTGTTAAAATTTGAGATCATTTGGACGTGAATGGATCAAGTTATTTGATATCGAATTTTTTAGATATCCTGTATTTATCTGAGCAATTTTATAAAATTCTCATTGCGCCCTACGCTTGCTTGTACGACAGCTAGATAAGAACAGCATTAGATAAACTAGTGTAGGTACAAATGAACTTTAATCTGATGAAAATATCCTTTTATTGTAGGATTAAATTCATATAGGTTTATATGAATATATTTACCTCACTCCCTTCTCTATGGACAAGGCGTGACACAAAGCCTTTGTCAGTGAAATACAGATGATTTAATTCATTGTTTTCCTTTTCCTAGACCCAATGCCGAACCAAGTCTATAGAAACCAGTCTACATTACTTTGTACTCATAGTTTGCGAGAGAAGAAATGAATACAATGGCATCACGCGAAATGAAACGGAAACAGCCTCGTCCAGGATTTTGAACTAGGGTCGCCAATTCCATTTCCTAAGGCAGTAATTGCTAAATCGCGACCTCCGAATATGTAAGTGCATTCTTCTTACCTTTCGTTCAATGAAAAGCAAAGTTTTACAAATGTGTCCCTTTAAAGGAGACATTATAACAAAACTGAAATATGATAACGAGAAAGACTGTTCTGAAGATATCTGGCCTCAACCGATGAGGTTTAAATGTTTGGGTGAGGATAAGGATCAAAAGAAACTCCCAAGATTTCCAATATGAAAGCTGATGATTCGGTTTGATTGATTTCGTCTCTTTGGTATTGACATAGAGAATCAGAAGAGAAAATATTCCAAAGATTGACAATAGTTATGGCTCAGAAAAAATGTTTCACAGATTGAACTCTACTTTGTTTGCTTGATGGTATACAATTAGTTGAACTAGTATAGGTCATGTAAGATGGAAGTTGATCTATGCAACGGTAATACTGCTTTCTGTATAGCTCATGGTGAGATGGAAGTTATGAAACGGCAATGGGGCTTTGCATATAACTCAAGTGAGATGGAAGTTAAGCTATGCAGTGGCAATGCAGCTCTGGTGAGATGTAAGTTAAGCTATGCAACGGCAGGGATGCTTTCCGTAGAGCATAGATAATATGGAAGTTAAGGTTGGCAACGGCTCTAATGCTTTGCGTAGAGCTCAAGTGAGATGGTTGGTTGGTTTCTTGGTTTAATGGCATATCAACCTTTGCAGGTTATTTAATGCCAAAGCCATTCTCCTAGAAGAACAGTAGTGATACTATTTAACCTGGGAGGATAAGTGGGTTCATACCTTTCCCAAGAGTATTTGCCCGAAAGTGAACGTAATAGCGCGACTGGAGTTCGAACTCGCTTACTACGATTCCGCAGTCCATCGCTTTAACCATTACACCACGAGGACACCCCCAAGTGAGATGGAAGTTAAGATATTCAAGAGTAATGGTGCTTTCTGGTGACATCGTTACCTATGAGGGTAATACATTGACAATGGTCATGACAGGTTGATCGATTGTTTCTTTATTTATTTTTTGATGGTATGTAATTCAGTCAAAGATTATTTTATGCCAAGGGGTTAGGGAATCGTGTTCATATTAATATTCATATTTTTTGTTAAATTGTTTCTTAAGTTGTTTTTTTTTCTTTCTTTTGCCCACAGTCATTAAATACGAATGTTTTTAAACAGATGTATTTGACCCATAAGTAGGACCCTAACAATTATAGCCATTTCAAATGAAAAAGGACCAAGGTGTAATAGCAATGAAGAGGTTCTCTCTAGGACAAAATCCTCAACATCAGATGCAGTTTAGTGTCATACCAGGACACAGTTTATTAGGCAGAGGTTCGTGAACCCCTTTAAAGGATACAATCCGCATTTTCTAAGCCCCTTAGACGGGTCGGGCATCGTATCTGTAATTGGATATGTATGTATGCGAGTGTGTGTTCTAGCATTTTACTTTTTGGTATTTGTCATCTGGAGAAAATACTTGATGTATTTAAAGTCCAAAACACTTTTTTTGTAATATAGCTGAACATTCTGCTTCATAAAATATGCCTTAAACAAACAAGATGAAATTATCAATTAAGTCAATGGTATAATTCTTTCCAAGTCATTCAGCAACTAAATAAAAATGTTTTGCATCTTATCTGTTATTAGTTTCTTTACTGCTAAAAAAAACTCTGAGTTTGCAAATTCCATAATTTTTGCCAGCGGTAGTATAACAGAATTTTTATAATTGATAAGAGGGAGAGAAAGATTACTTGTTTTTTTGTTTGTTTTTTTTCAACTCTCTAACTTCGTCCATTTGTTCGTCTATCGGTCTTTTCTTCAGTCAGTCTGTCTACTCCAGGTTAGAGTGGACCTGGCACTAATGGCAAAAAAGTACTCTTTGCTTCCCAGATCTCCAAAACTGGAGCCTTACAATCAGATGAAGTTTCGTGTCATACTCCGGACGTACATTTTTAGAGAGGTCTTAACCCTCTGCAGAGGATACAATCAGTGTAGTCTAAGCCTGGTCGACAAAGCTTGTTAACCAAAATTTTATTTCTATCTTTAAAACAAGATTCAATACTAAGACCAAAGAATTAAATTTCTGGCTTTGATTTTGTTTATGAAAAAATAATTTTTAAAAATTTCGTCTCCCTGTGTGTTATAATTGTTAGCAAACTAAAAAAGTGAGGGGGGTTCTGGGTGGTCCGTATTTTTATCTTGGACCAAAGCTAAACAACCGAAATAAACTTATCACGCCAATTCTGAATAAAAACAATCATTCAATTGTTATTCATATATGTGCCCGATATGTTTACGTTGACCATGCACCATATGGACGCTGACAAGGGGTATGGAGAAAAAGCTAGACGGCAATTGCACAAGAATGCTACGAGCTACATTGAACAAATCCCGGAGGCAACATCCTACAAAACAATAACTGTACGGCCACCAACAACTCATCTCGAAAACCATTCCAAATTAAACAAACAAGACATGCTGTTGATTACTGGAGAAGTAAGGACGAACTCATAAGCGATGTTCTCCTACGGACCCCTTCACATGTACGAGCAAGTACCGGACAACCAGCGAGAATTTATCTACAACAGCTCTGCACGGTCACAAGATGTAGTCTGGAAAACCTGCCAAAAGCGATCGACGATAGAGACGAATGACGGGAGAGGATCAGGGAAATCCGTGCTAGCGACACGACATCAGGATGATGATGATATATATTATGTTTTAAAGAGTGGCGTGTAAATTACGCAAAAATAAAAATAACACTGACTTCTGTTGGGAAAATTGACTTTCCTGACTAGTGTGTGGCTGCGTTTTGTACGGTTCAGTCGCTTAACAAACAAAAAAAGCTAAAATGGCGACACACAGTCGCTTTTGTATTTGCTATCTCGCGTGAAGTAACGCAGACTCTCAGCGCTCCAATGCAAATGAGACTGTCAGGTGTATAAAAAGAGCCGTGGAGGGAACGGGAATGAGTTGAAAACAAGGCGTGTTGCGTAGACAGACGCGTGCAACAGGATTGTCTGAGTCAGTGACGTTATTGAAATCAACTTTCAAACCACAACTTCTCACTTTATCAGATGTATTTATCAAAATTGCCCGAAAATATCTTCAAATAGATTTTAGAGTGGCAAAGACTTTTATTGGCTTCTCACTAAACCACGCCTCACACATATTAATAAAGAGGATTTCAATCCGAGAAGTTAGGCAGTCAGCTGTTAGGGATGATGTGGTTGCAGAAAATCTTTCACTACTAAAACTGGCTTCTCCTGTCTATGCGGCATGGCGCAGAGTCTTGTTGCCAAACTGAGGGTCTTTCAGCAGCCACCCTCTCGATGCAAGTACTACTACCTCCTGGAAGCACTTGACGAAGGTCTCCGTGTTAATCGTAAGGCCATGTGGAAAGATGAATTAAGGTGTGACATCAACAGCGCTAGTGTTCACCCCAAACACAATGATGTGGACGAGATGTTTGGCTTTCAACAATATGTCCTCAGATTGACACCCAAACACTGAAATCTTTGCATTGGAGTTTTCGAGATAAATGCCAAAAGTACAGCATCCCATTTCCAAATTTCTGGTGGAGGGAATTGAATTATAGTGTTGCTTTTCTTACAGACAGCAGTGTCCGACTGACTTTAGTTTGTCGCACAGTAGACAAAATTAATAATTAAAAAAGACGACAGTTTACCCTTTGCTCTGTGTGTGTGTGTGTAGGGGATTTGTGTGCGTGTGTGTGCGTGTGTGTGCGTGTGTGAGTGTGTGTGTGTGTGTGTGTGTGTGAAAGTTTGTATGTGTATATTTGAGTGCGTGACTGTATATATGACTCTGAGTGTGTGTATGTACATGTGTAACTGTGTGTATATGTATGTGTGAGTGAGTGAGTGAGAGTGTTTGTTTGTTTGTGTGTGTGTGTGTGTGTGTGTGTGTGTGTGTGTGTGTGTGTGCGACGGTGGGACTGAGTGTGAGTGTGTATGAATGTGCATGACTCGGTGTGTAAGTGTGTGTGTGTGTTAGTGTGTGTGTGTGTGTGTGTGTGACTCCGTGTGTGTGTGTGTGTGTCAGTGAGAGAGAGAGCATGTGATTCTCTCTCTGTGTGTGTGTGTGTGTGTGTGTGTGTGTGCAATATAAAATCAGACAAAACAGGTTAACACGTCGACTCTGAGTCCCGATTTGTAATATTTCATTTTATACTTGAAATGTATTGCGATATTGCTCTACATTTTCGTGCCCAGAGCACTCTAAAGATTTTGCGAATTAAAGACACTTTTAGCGTTAAATTCAATCACAATTACGAGTGATGTATGTGCTTGTGTGTGTGTATGTGTGTTTGTCTGTGTGTGTGTTTGTATGTATGTGTATATTCATGTGTTTGTATATGTATGTGCTTGTGTGTGTGTTTGTGTGTATTTTTTTATTAGTGTGTGTGTTTGTGTGTGTGTGTGTGTTATTTATAACTTAAGAAGTATCTCGGCAGTTTTACCACCTCAACTGGATAGATAATGGATTTTAATTGGCTTTAGAGGAGTATAAAAAGTATTTGCTTTACATAATTTAAGTGAGTCGGAAGACGCCAAAAAACGTAGCATATCGTCATTTTATTGATTTATTTTTCCTTCGTCCTCAAAAGTTCGATTAGTCAATAATTTTTTTTAAAGAATTTTTACACAGAAAATATCCTGAAAGCGTTAATTGTCGATATCTTGTGCAACCCTAAAAGATACTGTTTAAACGCTTTTTTTTTTTTTTTTTTTTTTTTGAAAATAAATTTCCGATTTCTCCTCATCTATAAGGGATGTGAGCAGATGACAGTGCATAGAAATAAACAAAAAATTTTAAAAACAATATTGGTATTCTCATACAACGCTTTTCATACTATTAAGAAGCCGACCCATAGACGATGCTTTTCATCTTTTTTTTCTAAAAACCCATCGATTAACATGCAGTTAAAGTTTGTGTATAATTCTAATCGATCTTGTTAAAATTACACGGAACAGAAGGTGTAATGATTCATTTTCTTAAAGTTTGTGAATTAGAGACGTAAATGATTTGCATAAAATTCAAATTAAACCAATCTTGTCTTGTTGATAAAAACAGCTGTTATTTGTTTGGGGTTTTATGGGGTTTTTTTTTGGTTTTATTTTTAATTTTTTTGTTTGTTTTTTGTTTTGTTTTGTCTGTTTGTTTGTTCATTTTGTTTTGTTGTTTTTGTTGTTTTTGTTTTTTATTTTTTGTTTTTGTTGTTTTATTTTAAATTTTTTTGTTTTTTGTTTTGTTTTGTCTGTTTGTTTGTTCATTTTGTTTTGTTGTTTTTGTTGTTTTATTTTTCATTTTTTGTTTTTGTTATCTTATTTTTAATATTTTTGTTTTTTGTTTTGCTTTGTCTGTTCATTTTGTTTTGTTGTTTTTGTTGTTTTATTTTTCATTTTTTTGTTTTTGTTATCTGATTTTTAATTTTTTTGTTTTTTGTTTTGTTTTGTCTGTTTGTTCATTTTGTTTTGTTGTTTTTGTTGATTTATTTTTCATTTTTTTGTTTTTGTTGTTTTGTTTTTTATTTTTCTATTTTTTATTTTTTGTTTTGTTTTGTCTGTTTGTTTGTTCATTTTGTTTTGTTGTTTTTGTTGTTTTATTTTTTATTTTTTGTTTTTGTTGTTTTATTTTTCATTTTTTTATTTTTTTTGTTTTGTTTTGTCTGTTTGTTTATTCATTTTGTTTAGTTGTTTTTGTTGTTCTATTTTTTTATTTTTTTGTTTTTGTTGTTTCATTTTTTATTTTTTGTTTTTGCCGGGCGTTTTTTTGTTTTTTTGGAGGGGTTAAAGTCGGAAGACGAAGGCTATAATTTTGACATTAAAAATCTTGTTTCAAAATATAAATTTATTTATTCATTCATTCATTCATTCATTTTGTCTGTTTTCTTTTTGTTTTTCTTATTTTCAATTTTTTTGGGGGTCAATGGTTTATAGTAATTAAATTTTCCTAATCTTGCCCCGAACAAATATTAATGTTTCTTTCTCTTGAAATATATAATTGGAAAAACAAAAATTAGTTCGGAATTCATATCACCAATTTAAAAAACGGTTAGTGAATAAAGAAATTAGTAAAAATAAAATTTAATGTTTGAAGAAAAATTGGTTTTGAAATCAAGCGAAAACTGCCTCATTAGTTTTTTGTGTTTACAAAATCAGAATTTTATTAACTGAGACATTTCTAGATAAATAGAAAACAAAAATAAACAAACACTAAATCCCGATGTAATGCCATCTTTTTCGAAAAATTGATGGTTAATTGTTCTTTGAAAAATCTGCCTAGAAAAAAACTGAAGGTTTCTTACTCGTCATTTGGAAAGAAAATTGCTTTCTGGCTGAAATGAAAACTATCTAATTAAACATCATGCTAGTAAAATCAATGAAAACCAAATTTCACTAAACTGTCGTGATCATCGAAGCTTTTAATTTTGTTTTCTTTATGCCAATCGTTTCCATAATCTAATGATTATGGAAACGATTGGCATAAAGAAAACAAAATTTTGGTTTCGTTCTTTCTTAATACCGTTAAGACTCGTGTACAGGTCGAATTTTGATCAGCTGATTTGGAAAAAACGACAATTATGTAAAGTTTAAATTGAAGCATCATCAGGGAAGGAGCAACCGTTAATTTCAAGAAGGAATCACGTGAATTAAGTTTTATGACCATAAATCATGAGGGTTGACCAATATACGAGATAGATAGATTCATGAATGTAAACGTTAATCAGTCAATTTATTTTATTTAAATTCTTTGACTGCCGGGTTTTACGACATGTCAACTCTTGGGTTATTTTATGTCGAAGTCAATTCAACAATTATGTTCTCTAATTATATCATCATCATCATCATCATCATGTTGTGCCGCTGACCCTCTCTCGCCTCTTCTCCCTATCATTCATCGCCTCTGGCAGGTCTTCAGGGCTACATCCCGTATCCTCAAAAAGCTGCTGTATGTATGTATGTATGTTCGAGCTGGTCGTCCTGTTTTGCTCAGCCATATATGGGGGTCCATAAGAGTACATCACTTTTGAGCTCGTCCCTGCTTCTCCAGCAGTGTCCTGCATGTTTGGTTCGACTAACTTGGATAGTTTTCGTGATGGGAGGTAGGTGGCCATATAGTTAGTGCCTTGTTGGGTGTTGCCGCCAGGACTTGTTCAATATTGCTCGCAACATTCTTGTGTAATTAGACACTGCTTCCTAGGTAGGTAAATTTGTCTACCAGTTTCAGAGAGGTTCCGTCTAGTGTGGAAATGCCGCCTGTTTGATTATAGCACACATATTCAGTTTTGTGTGCATTGACATGGAGGCCAATGCCTGCGGCGGCTCATTCCAAACTATGCAGTAGTGTTTCGGCTTGGTTGGATGTATTTGCCAGAATCGCTATGTCATCGGCGTAGTCGGCGTCCTACCTTCATAATCATTTTAAACAAGATACCACTTCATAGCTAGTTGCAATATCTATGTTTTAATAGCTAACAATTTTATAAAGATCACAGATATTTTCAACTGATAAAAATTTCATAAATATTTGGAATATCAATGTCTTAAGAGCCAATATATAAATAAAGTTCAAATTCCTTTTGAACATCACCTCAAACAGATCTGATTGACCAATATGTGTAAGTAAGATAACAGCTACCACACTGGGTCAGCGAGGAATTTGCAGTAATGGTAACTCCACACTCCTACCCTTCTGCAAACAATGCTATGTCCTTCTGATGTATTTATATATTTGTTGGCATACATACATACATACATACATACATATCCCTCGGCACTAATACCCTTGGAAAGGTATCAACCCATGTGTTTTCTCACACATAAGGATAAAAAGTAGAAATAACTCAAAATATAACCATTAAAAGCTAAACTCCTGCCAACAAAAGTGAGTACACCCCTAAGAAACTACACCCCTAAATGTCTAAATTGAGTACTGTTTGTCATTTTCCCTCCAAAATGTCATGTGACTCATTAGTGTTACTAGGCCCATGTGTTACTATGCCCATGTGCATAGGGAGCAGGTGTGTTCAAATTTGTAGTGCAGCTCTCACACTCTCTCATACCGGTCACTGAAAGTTCCAACATGGCACCACATGGCAAAGAACTCTCTGAGGATCTTAAAAGACGTACTGTTGCGCTACATGAAGATAGACAAGGCTACAAGAAGATAGCCAACACCCTGAAACTGAGCAGCAGCACAGTGGCTAAGATCATCCAGCGTTTTAAAAGTGCGGCTCCACTCAGAATAGGCCTTGGGTAGGTCGTCTGGAGATGCTGAGCGCACGTGCTGAGCGTTACATCCAAATGCTTTCTTTGAAAGATCGGCATAGGAGTGCTGTCAGCATTGCTACAGAGATTGAAGAGGTGGGGGGTCAGCCTGTTAGTGCTCAGACCTTACGCCTCACTTAACATCAAATTAGTGTGCATGGCTGTCACCCCAGGAGGAAGCCTCTTCTGAAGACGATACACAAGAAAGCCTCCAAACAGTTTGCTGAAGACATGTCAACATGGATTACTGTACTATGTCCTATGGTCTGATGAGGTGAAGATTAATTTGTTTCGTTCTTATGGCTTCAAGCATGTGGCGGCGACCAGGAGAGGAGTACAAAGATAAGTGTGTCATGCCTACAGTCAAGCATGGTGGTGGGAATGTCATGGTCTAAAGCTGCCTGAGTGCAGCAGGTGTTGGAGAGTTATATTTCATTGAGAGAAACATGAACTCCAACATGCACTGTGAAATACTGCAGCAGAGAATGATCCCTCCCTCCAGAAACTGGGTAGCAGGGCAGTGTTCCAGCATGACAATGACCCCAAACACACCTCCAAGACGACCATTGCTTTAATGAAGAGGCTGAGGGTAAAGGTGATGGACTGGCCAAGCATGTCTCCTGACTTGAACCCAATAGAACATCTTTGGGGGATCTTCAAGCGGAAGGTGGAGGTGTGCAAAGTCTCAAATATCTGCCAGCTCCGCGACGTCGTCATGGAGGAGTGGAAGAGCATTCCAGTGGCTACCTGTGAAGCTCTGGTAAACTCCATGCTCAGGCAGTTCTGTAAAAGGCAGTTCTGGATAATGATGGTGGCCACACAAAATATTGACTGTTGACATGGTGTATGTTAATATTGACAACTTTCCCTAAGGGGTGTACTCACTTTTGTTGGCAGGGGTTTAGCTTTTAATGGTTATATTTTGAGTTATTTTGAGGGGAAAATAAATCAACTCTGTTATATAAGCTGCACACAGACTACTTTTCATTGTGTCAAAGTGTCATTTCGTCAGTGTTGTCCCATGAAGAGATATACTTAAAAATCGGCAGAAATGTGAGGGGTGTACTCACTTTTGTGATACACTGTGTGTGTGTGTGTGTGTGTGTGTGTGTGTGTGTGTGTGTGTGTGTGTGTGTGTGTGTTGGTTGGTTTATGGGCTGATTGTTCTGTTTTACAGTGTATTAACCCTTTGCGGACACTGTTTAGATATCAAAAACAGTTCCATTTCATTTTACAATTCATTTTAGTATAAGAATAATTCTTTGTTTAATATAGTCAAGTGTAAAAACAGTTCGATTTCAAACAATTCAGTTGAGCGTCATTTCACAGTTTAGTTCTATTTGACCCATAGATGGGACCCTATCAGGTACTACCACTCCGGGCCAGAGTGGACTTTAGAGCGATGGCAATAAAGGGTACTCTGTATTCCCCAAAGCTCGAGTATTTCTGAAGCCTCAACATCAGATTGCATAGTCATATGCGGGGCACTCGTTGGAGGACTCTTACGCCTCTATAGAGAAGCATTGAGAGTATTCTGTGTGTGTGTGTGTGTGTGTGTGTGTGTGTGTGTGTGTGTGTGTGTGTGTGTGTGTGTGTGTGCTAGTATATATATATATATATATATATCATAAACACAGAGTCAATGCTCTAGGAATTAACAGTCACCAAGCTACTTCGTTTCTTCGCTATCCTTAGATGTACATGCCTTATCACCGATGCTGGAACTCTTTATTTATAGATATACCAAACTTCAGTATCTATATATATATATATATATATATATATATATATATATATATATATATATGTGTGTGTGTGTGTGTGTGTGTGTGTAGAGAAAAGGTAAAACGGAAGAAAGATAAATGGTTGATGGTTTGTTTATTGTTTGCCAACGCGTTTCGACTTCAAGTTTTTGTCTGAATACAAAAATATTTCATGAAAATTATTTTTGTATGAGAAATAATTATGATAGATAATTTTTTTTTTAATTCAGACAAAAACTTGAAGTCGAAATTCTGTCGGATTCAATTCACTTCTTCTCACATACGCACACACACACACACACACACACACACATATATATATATATATATATATATATATATATATATATATATACATATATATATTGTAATAACCGCATTTATTCATATATCAATTTGTAAAAAATTACGGACATAATTATGCCAAACAAAAAAAAAAAGAAATATCAACAATTATTTGAAAAAATAAATTTCTAAAAACGCTGATCTTTTTTCTTTTTTTTTTTTTTTTTTTGATAATCAACCGCTACTTCTTACTAAAGGCAACCGAATAGAGTATTTATTCATAGAAAATACTAAATTCACACATGCAGAAAACAAAATTCTGTAATTATAGATATTACAAATGAAACCATTCATAACGATACCCCACTGCGTTTTTCCCTTTATAAACCTCCTTCCATTAAGATTATAATATCATTTTTAAATTACATTCTTTGATCTAGAGTCATTTAATTTGCTCTTAACTACTAGTTATAGCCAACATGTCTGCCAACCATTTTCTATGTCAGAATTAATTGAAAGCTGTCCATATCAAGAAGTAGTGGGTTTTTCTATCCGAAAGCAAGTATTTCCAAAGCGTAGAATTTTTTTCAAGAAAATACAAAAAATTTGCTATTTAATTAAAAGCGTAAAAATATAAACGAAAAACACTTCAAAATTAATATCCTCTAACATTTTATATCTTATTTTAATAGTTTGAGCGTAAGTGCGTAATAATTACAAGCAAAATATTTTAAAAGAACATCAGAGTCAATAACTCTAAAGCCTTAAACAGGCACAAATTCGAGTTTCGGCAGGATTGGTGAACCTTAAAATCTAAGCAACAATATAAAACAGCCTCTGCTGAAGATACAGGTTCCCAAATAACATGGGATTTAGGTTCGAGTATCATTGGCGATTTATTCTTTATTTTCTTTCAACTCGGCTTAGCATCATGAACTAGGAGTGGTGAAGGCAACAGAAATTGAGATGAAAGACACACTAGTGAAAAAATTTACAAAAATTGACAATGCTTCCTCAAAGAAATTCATACAGTTTAGGACTATTATAACTGGTTATATAGTTGAAAGAAATTGAAAAGATGAGATATGCTAGTTAAAAAATTAATAATTGAGGGATTTTTCCAACCTCTAACCAGGTCAGTTTTAACACAAGGTCATTTAATATGGAGGTCACATATGAATCAAGTCCCTTACGCAGCCGTCACAAAAAATACTTGATCCACTCGGATTTCTTGTTTGTGATGCCTGAGGCGCCAAGTAATTAGTTATAATTAACAGTGCTTCCTCAAATAAATCGATACAACTTGACAGTATCATGGCTTACATTAAATAGTAAAATTGGCAACCGTACTCCAGGGTGAATCGAGGGGTCCCTTTTCAATAGCTACTACATCGAGGTGTAAGGGAGGGCGTCACTCCTTTCCCTGGATTGCTTCACTTTATCCAGAATACGCACCTTATATTGCTGAGTATTTGCTAAACAAGGAGGTATCACGTACCAGTTTTAATGTCTTTGGTATGACTCGACCTGGGATTTCCATTTCAAACAATTAAGCTTAGCATAAGTACACAGTTTTAATGTAAGTACAGAGTTTAATTGTCAAAAACATTTCTATTTCAAGCTATTCAGTTTAGTCAAACGGTTCTAATTCATTTTAGCCTAAGTATGCAGTTTAATTCTATTTAACCCATAGATAGGACCCTTATCAGGTACTACCACTCCGGACCAGAGTGGACCTGGGATCGATGTCAATGAAGGGGTACTCTGCATTCCCTAAAGCTCCTGCATTACTGGAGCCTCACCATCCGATTGTTTAGTGTCATATACAGGATACTCGTTGGAGTGGGGCGTCTTACCCCTCTGCAGAGAAGCAGTCGGCGTATTCAACAGCCCTAGCCAACTGGGCATCATTACACATGTACACACTCAACGTATTATATTACATATATGATGAATAAAAGCGTGCGTATGACGCTATTCCATAAAAAAAAAATGAATATAACGAACGGATAGCAAAAAATTTTAAAAAAATAAGAATAGAATAAAATCGTGCTCGCTCTTACCTGGAAGAAGCAAGCGATTAAAAATAATGAATAAACCAAGCGACAATTTTTACAAGAGTTAAAATAAACGTTACACATGTACATGCATACACACTCAACATGACATATATAATGAATAAAGACGTTTATTTTACGCTGTTCACTAAAAAATTAATGACGAATATAACGAATGGTTTGCGAAAAAAAAACTAAATATGAAAAATCGATGAGCTCATTCCCCCACCCGCTTTTTCTTTTTCCTTTTGAGGAGGTTATATATATATATTATACTATCTTGCCTTATTTTTCGGTACTCTAGGTATGTATCTTGGATTTGACTTTTTTTTAAGTATATATTTACAATTAAGCTATTCATTGATAAATAAATGACGAATATGAGAACATTATGCGAAAAACACACAAACACACACACATACACACACACATATATACACACACACACACCTAAATATAAAAACTCGATGAGCTCATTTTTTTCTTTTCTTTCTTCTTCTCTTTTGTTTTCCATTTATTTCTTTTTGAGGGATTATATACATATTTTACTATATGCCTTATTTTCCGCTATAATGGGTATGGATTTTTTTAACGTTTTCGTTAATTTAGTATTTACAATTATAATTTTTCTTTTCGGTTTCCTCGACACTATATGGGGTCTTCAATAAGTTTCCAGACTTTTTTGTATTGGCATTTAAAATTGTCGTAGACTCTTGAAAATTCAGTATCTTATTGCTATACATCTTATCAGATGATTGACCCATTATTATGATTTCAAGTTCAAATCAACAGCTACAACAGGAATTGGAATACACCCTACTAAAGCCTATTGTCACAGCTGGTGAATTTCAAAAATGCAATCTGGACGTGAGGACACTTTAGAAGAACTATATGCAATAAAATTTTGTTTTAAACTTGGAAAAATGTCACAGAAACGTATGGAATGCTTCATGCTGCTTTTGGAGCATCTTGCATTAATCGAGCATCAGTTTTTGAGTGGCATAAGTGATTAAAGGAAGGCAGGGAGTATGTGAGGGATGATGAGAGGTATGGGAGGAGTAAGGAAGTCAATACATGAGTTGATTGGCCAAAGGGTTAGGGTTAGGGTTTCTATGTTGAGGTTTTAAGGGAGTTCAGGAAGAGATTCCGTCGGAAGAGGCCAATACTCTTCAAATCGGCTCAGTAGCATCTCCACCAGGACAATGCACCAGTCAACAACTCCATCCTTGTCGCAGACTATTTGACCAAGATGGTCATCAAGACAGTTCCTCATCCTCCCTATAGTCGAGACCTTGCTCCCTGTGACTTTTGGTTATTCCCTAAGCTCAGAGGCTATCGTTATGGGACAATTGAGGAGATGAAAGAGGCTGTGACGAAGGTCATTGACACCCTCACACAAGAGTATTTCCATGGGACCTTTCAGAAGTTGTTAGAAAGGTACAACAAGTGCATTGCAGCCGGAGAAGATTACTTCGAAAGGGACTAGAGTTTCATGTATGTACTATCAATAAAAGTGCCCATACGAAAAAAGTCTGGAAACTTATTTAATGATCCTCGTATTTACAAATCCAGCTATCCGCCCTTCAAATCCATAACCAGTACATTGCACTTTCCGCGGCGCTGGTAATATTTTTCAGGGCCTTTCTTTTTGATGCACTTGTAACATCGATGCTCGTTGAGGCTTTGCCTAGGGACCTTGCATTAAACCCGCAACACCCCACCCCGACTGCTTGACAGGAGGCGCCTGCCAACCTTTAACGCAGCATTGTTCTACGAGCGGTTGATATTTGGCAATCATCCTTTCATGTGTTGACTCCATGTTTTCTTCCGATGGCACCGAAAGTTCCCAAACAATTACTTTCTTCGTTGAATCCGAGTAAAGTATTATGTCTGATCTGAGCCTTGTCACAACGATATGTGCGGGAAACTTTATTTGTTTAATCAAATCCACAAGCAAATGCCAATCTAGAGTTGAGGATAACAGCCTGGCTTTACTTTTAATTTGTTCTTGCTTCTTCCTTCCTGCTCTCACAAAGTTAATTTTGAGCCTTCCTAGTCGGACTTCATCCGACTTCAAAGCCTCTGCTACAACTTCAGCAATAGCTTTGAGTACTTGGTCCTGTCGCCAGTAATACCGCCTTTCACTTAAAGCATCCAGAGTGCAAATGAAGAGATCATCTTCCCCTGCATAAATGACAGGACTTTTAACCCAGGTGTGAAGGTTTGACGGGCTTGGTAGAACGTCGTAAACTGCCTGGATCTGGAATCTGAGATGGCCGTTGTCGAACCGCCACAAGTCAGACCATGTTACTCGCGGCCGTAATTTTCCCATTTGGTTCAGGCTCCCTGATGTGAAAGTCTTACCATCTTTGTCAGCCGAGTCTCTTCCATGCCTACTCTTACTTCTTTTTGCAAGAATGTCCTTCTTTCTTTCCCTCTTGCGTTCTCTATCCTGGGACTCTGAAAGTATCCTAGGTCTGTTGTATCTCTGGCCACTGTACCGACTATAGCCTTCTGCCGAAGCCTCTCTTCCACTATATGTAGTTCCTTGAATGCGCTCCCCTTTTTCCCAGTACGAATTACAATTCCTGCTCCTGAGACCTTTGCGTCTTTAGAGTTTCTATACAGGAGAGCCTCTCTTGCACGGGTCGCTACAAACTCTTCTTTGAGGCCGTTGAGGAGAGGTTGGATACCATTGGTGGCCCATATAAAGCCGCGCTACTTAGGCACTTTAGCAAATCCAGCCACCTCCTTAGGAAGCCGCTTATTTTCCTTTCCATTACCTCGACCGTTGTGATAGATACCACGTATAATTGAAGTGGCTATAATATCCGAGGCAGCACGGCGTGCTGATATATCCACGCCTTGAACTTGCTGGGTAGTCCTGATTTATCGATCTTCCTTAGCCAATCATCAAGATCGCTCCCTATTCTCTTGATAATTGCTTGATCATTGGTAATGCTATCAAACCACTTGCCAAGCCTCTTTACAGGGTTCTCGTTTATAGTTGGGATCAAAAGGGCAAGTTTCATAGCAAACCCTTTTGGTCTTGCTCGGAAATTATTCGGTGACAAGAGGAATGGCCGGTTAGAGAGCTCAGTATAAGAAATAAATGCCATCCTTATTGACACCTTTAGTGATCCATTCAGAGACATGGAAATTGGTAATATCACCTCTCTCATTAGTCCAGAACCCCTAGGTGTTGACTTTAATGAGAAAGCTCCAACATGGAAGTTCAAGTAGTGATCAAAGCAGCAAGAACGAGTGTAGTTCCGGGCCCGAATGGAGTTCGGCACACAATTTATAAACGATGCCCCAGTATTCTTAAGCAGTTATCATATTTACCAACCCCTCCGCTCGGGAAGGATATGACACAAGGTCAATTGTTAAGCGGAGTTTAACAGGTTTCAATTCAGAGTTTTCCTTCTCCTAGACTAGTTGCCTCACCAAGGCTGAAGAACCTAATCTGTCCTACTATTTACCCATAGCTGGAGGGAGAATAATTGGATTCATACCTTTCCCAAGGGTATTAGTGCTATGTGAAATGCAATCAGTCTTGTCCAGGATTTGAACTCGTATCGTCGTGTTCAATTCCTACGACGATAACCATTACACCACGGGCACCTCCACATTATTGAAAGTATTGTGGAAAATTTAGAAATGATTGCGAATCAATGGAGGTTAGCTGAGGGAGTATTGGTTTGGTTTCTTTGTTTAATGGCATATCAAACTTTGTTGGTTATTTAATGCCAAAGCCATTCTCCTAGAAGAACAGTAGTGGTACTATTTAACCCATAGCTGGGAGGATAAGGAGGTTCATACTTTTCCTAAGGGTATTAACCCGAAAGTGAACGTAATAGCGCGACTGGAGTACGAACTCGCTTACTACGATTCCGCCGTCCATCGCTTTAACCGTTACACCACGAGGACACCCCCCTGTATTCTGGATGGTGGTCGATTGTTCCTCTAGTCTCTAGTTTCCCCAGTCTCTTTACAAGCCTCTTGGTACTGTTTATTATTATTATTAGTTACTCCTTTAGAGTTTTTCACATCAGTGTTAACTGATGGTTTTATTATTATTATTATTATTATTATTTATTCATTAGAGTTTTTCAAATCATTTTAATGGTTTTTCACTGGGATTTGAGTGACAAGTCTCCTCAAGTCTCCAGGACTCTTCTCAGTATTCAGGCCGTTCTCAATAATGCTTTAGTTTGGATGGTCCCTACTCCTCCTCCAACCTCCAAGTCCTCCAGTCCCTTTAATAATCTTTTAGTTACTATACCAAAGCATCAAATATTATTTTTATATACTCTTTTAGAGTTGAAAACATTCTTTTTCTATTTATTTCTTATTGTGCATTTTGTGTATGACCTATGCATTTTGTAACACAAAAGCCTTGTAAGCGATTTCACTCTCTTACAAACTCTTTTATTCCAGATTGACCAATAAAACACAACCCCGGTTATTACGTGATTGATCAATTGTTAATTTCATACCTAATTTCAATTCCTTAAACATTCCCAGAAAATCAATAACAAGGATCACGCAATGGAATAAAATTTCAATACACACATTTGAAGTAAATATGAAAAAAATGAAAAGAAATTTACAATTAAAAAAAAGTAAGAAATGCCAATCTGGACCTGAAAGGATTTTCTAATTGACTTCCTCTTGTCTGTTTGAAACTTGCAGACATTCAGTCAACTAAATGCTATTCAACTAAAATTGATTCCATGCCGAGTAATTCTTCATTCTGCTTTTATCTTTTTCAATCCACAGGAATTTGATCTCACTACACTTTTCTATTTTAGCAACAAAAGGTATGAATACTTTTTTTGAAACCACTAATTTCAGTCGGCCATCTTTACAAACACAACCACCGTCGTTATAACTTATTCGCAAATCGAGCTCACGCTGGAAATGGGGTACTTGGTAGCGGTTTCTCACCATGCCAGTTTCCCATTCGACTATCGATACGCAAGAATACGTCTAAATTGAAGAAGTAAAATCAATGACTTAATACAGTTTAATGATACATTATCAAGTAATTCAATCATCAACTCACTATAAAGGCCCCAATCAAAACTCTATACATTTATTCTCACTGAAATGATCGAAGCAAGAAAAAATGTCTCCCAGCGTTCATTGTAAATAGTGCACCAGACTGTTTCTTTTAATTAATACGCGCATTCATCAAAACAGTTGTAATTGTTTTATTCAAAACACATTGCCTCGTAGCAAAATAGAATTCTGAGCAGAGTCATTAGATCTAATTAATTTTTAGAATATGAATTTTATTTTTCATAAATAGTGAAATTTGATTTCTCCAATAGATAATTTCTAAAATTCCTAATCGCGAAATCAAATAGTAAATTTCTTAATTTCTTAGCCCTCTTTATGGAATGTTCGAAAAAACTTTCCAGCTGTACCACAGGATTTTAAAAGAAAAAGAAAAGGAAAAACTACATCTTTGGTAAGAATTGTAAAAATTCCCACAAAATTTTCAATATCTTTGTAGAAATTACAAAAATATTCTTGCAAGAAAAATTTCAAATGTATTTCCTTTTTTATGCAAAAAGAAAACTTATCAGCATGAACTTGCAAAGATCTTTAGTACATCTTGTTATGGAGAAATGGTAGATCTCGGTGAATCTGACAAAATGCTAAAAATAAGTAGAAAAATAGATAAATCAAACAACAGATTTACTTGAAATATTTCATTCTATATTCAAGGAAGAACTTCTTCAGACTAAAACTTTTTCGAGTTTTTCTACATTTTATAAGTTGTGGAAATAGATAAAATAACGGTGAAAATGTAAAAAAAAATGTATAAAGGGAGGGGAAGGGTCTAAAGAAAAGAGACAGACAAGCATTTCTAATTTTTTCAAAACCTCTATCTTCCTCATATTTCTCTCTTTCTCACGAAAATTAATATACCCCTATCTGGTTAAATCTCTGATGAAACCTGATACACTCGATGGTACCTAGCCTTGACCATCTACCCTGGTGGTCACATTCAAAACCAATAACTCCTACCACCATCACTCAACCCTATATCTATTTTCCTCCTTGTTCTTTCCTTGTCTGTCTCTTGTCTTAAGACTCTTTCCTTTCCTTTATACCTTTATACATTCTCCATTATTTTATCTAGTTCCTAATATATAGAAAAACACAAAAAATTTTTAGTCTGAAGAAGTTCTTCCTTGAATAAAGAACGAAATATTACAATTAAACCCGTTATAAGTGTTTGATTAATCCACTTTTCCAATTATTTTCATCATATTTTGTGCGAAAATCTTTTTAAACGGCCGATTATATATATATATATATATATATAGAGAGAGAGAGATTAGAGGTGTAGGTAGGCTTTGGTGCCATAAGAATGGTCTTTTTGATAAAAAAAATCGTTTACATTAAGTGTGTCAAGAAAGTAATGAAATTATTTTTTTGTTTTATCTTGCTGTTGTTGTTGTTGTTGTTATTGTTGCTGCTGTTGTTTTTTTGTATTGCTGTTATCTTTGCTTCGATTTTATTTCAAATAAACAAAATATATTAAAAACTGGTTAATATGTAAATTTTTCTCTCTTTCTTTTTTCTTTCTTTACTGGCATACCAACCTTCGTGGGTTATTGAGTTTGTTGTTTTGCTTTATGGCGTATCAACCCTTTTCGGGTCATTTAACGCCGAATCAAGTTATTTTGATAAAAGTTTCAAACAATTTGATTTAGTCTAAGCACACAGATTATATGTCAAAAACAGTTTTATTTCAAACCATTCAGTTTAGTGTAATTACACAGTTTAGTTCTGTTTGACCCTCAGATAGGACCTTATACTACTAAAGTGATACTTCACATTCCCCAAAGCTCCACCATTACTGGAGCCTCAGCATCAGAGTGTCATATCCGGGATACTCATTGGGGGAGTCTTACCCTACTGCAGAGATGCAGTCCGTGTATTCTGCAGCTTCAGCCGACTGGGCCACGTAGGTTATTTAATGCCAAAGTCATCCTTGTAGAAGAACAATAATGATGCTTTTTAACCCCTAGCTAGTGGGGGATAAGAGTATTAGTCCAAAACTGAAAAGTGCAACTAGAGTTGAAACTGGCTTACTTCAATGTCACAGTCCAGTCCTTTAGCCATTACACCACAGGGACTCTACTTATAAAAATTCATTACTAAGCAGTTCTCCTGAAAGTCCTTTTGTCGCATTATTCCGATCAGTCTACAGTTTCTTGGTTAACTGAAAATTCCTTAAGTCACTTAAAAACCTGTACTCGTACTTAATCTTTATAAGCATGTATTAACTTGTTATCTCTTTCTGTCCTAAAATTTTATGCAAAAAGAGATCTTACGTTACCTTTACATGACAAACTTAAACAAAAATACTTGTAATAACCCAAGACTACTTCGTTTAATGCAAATGTTTAATGGAAAATATGAATTGAATATATCTAAGTTATTAAGATTAACATTGACTCTCAGATTTTTACTCAGGCGTCCGTGGTGTGACGGTTATCATCGTTAGATGAAATGGATAAATAATTGGGTCGATTGAGCTCTTTAACCTTGGTATTGCAACTAGTCTAGGTGGTAAACTCTGAATTTAAACCTGTAACAAGGATGTGACTGAGGAATACCTTAAGGGACCAATCTACGAAAAACTCTGCACATGAATTACAAGTACGGAGCCGGGTTAGCCTATATCGAGTAAATACCTTCACATGCACTCAGGGTTGCCAATCTGAAAAATATCAGTCTCATTAATTTATATACCGACCTTGTAATTTGACTATCTTGAAAAGGTAAGAAAAAAGTTTTGCTAGTTAAATAAAGAAATTGTTTCAATACCGATTTTTTCTTCGATTAATCATTTCAGTCGAGACTTTGTCTAAGTAGAAGGCTTCAGTAGCCAATAAACTCTTCCGAATTGACTAAAGTCGATAGAATGAATGGTTTCATTCGTAATTGTACAGAGCTTACATTGGTTTAAATCAAGATACACGAAAAGATATTCTTGACCAATCACAGCACAGATTCTTTACGACCATAGGTGATCCTCGCCACTAGCGCATGCGTCTTGCTGACGTTATTAGTTCTTGGCATTCGAAAATCTCATTTTCGTCTGCAATTTAATACTACGTCACCTCATTTCACTAAACCTTTTAATTAAGGTCAACGATTGAACGCATCATGTGTTAAATATTAAATTGAGGATTTTGCAAGAAAAAAATCTCTGTGTAACAGCGCAATAGGCAATGTTATTCTCATTATGATTTATGGATATCCATCTACACTCCCTGCACATATATATACATATAGACATAACGAATACAGTTTATACACTATCCATGCGTGTTTATATATATTTATATATATATCATCATCATCATGTGTTGCCGCCAGGACTTGTTCAATATTGCTCGCAGCATTCTTGTGTAATTGCTGTCTAGCTTCTTCTCCAGCCGTTTAGTTAGCGTCCAAGTAGTGCATCCATACAGCAGTATCGATACGACCGCTTCCTGCAAGAAACTGCGTTTCATTTTATCGGTCAGGTCTGATTTCCATATGATCGATAGCCTATCGATAGCTGTCAATGCCTTCGTTAGCCGTGTGTCGATGTCTTTTTCGGTTGATGAGACGCTGCTTCCTAGGTAGGTGTTAGTTCCGATTAGGGTAAGCCTCCGTGGTGAAATAGGGAACGTGTTGAGTTCCGGCCTGCAAGTAAGCTAGTTCAAACTCCAGTCGCGCTATTGCATTTACTTTCAGATTAATAACCTTAGAAAAAATATGAACTCACTAATACCCCAGCTATGTATTAAATAGTACAACTACTGTTCTTCTACAAGGATAGTTTTGCCATTAAATAAACGACGAATAATGATATGACATTAAATAAATAAGCCAAACCAAACCTACTTTCTTTTCTACATATATGTACCTACGAAGGTCGGTTAAAATGTTGTGACCAAATGAAGTTTATTTAAACATAGTTCCCTTTGCAGTCCACACACTTTTCTATTAGTGTTGCAGTTCTTGGGTCCCCTTTGACAAATACCATCAAGAGCAGACATGACGTCATCCTATGAATTTTTCAGGCTATTAACTTTTAATTTTGGAGGTGCCCGTGGTGTAATGGTTATCGTCGTAGGAAATGGACACGACGACTCGAGTTCAAATCCTGGACGAGACAGGTTGCATTTCACATAGCACTAATACCCTTGGGAAAGGTATGAATCCAATTATCCTCCTTCCAGCTATGGGTAAATAGTAGGGCAGACTGGGTTCTTCGGCCTTGGTGAGGCAACTAATCTAGGAGAAGGAAAACTCTGAATTGAAACCTGTTAAACTCCGCTTAAAAATTGACCTTGAGTCATATCCTGCCCGAGCGGAGGAGTTGGTAAATAGGATTAACTTTTAATCGTATTCGCTTAATACATCTTGAAAAAAAAACTGGAAATAAATCCGACTGTATGAAAATGTACAGAGAATAAAAAACATAAGGTCAATTAATAAAATTCTTCTCTGAAAATCCCGAATATATATATATATATATATATATATATATATATATATATATATATATATATATATAAAATTGACTTAAATCGCGAGTTGGATATCTTCTACTAAAGTTTCACCTTATCGGATCATCAGGAAGCCTAAGACTTAGGCTTCCTGGTGATCCGATAAGCTGAAACTTTAGTAGAAGATATCCAACTCGCGATTTAAGTTAATTTTATATCTTCTTATAAATATCACCAGGAAGCCTAAGACTTAGGCTTCCTGGTGATCCGATAAGGTGAAACTTTAGTAGATTTCCAACTCGCGATTTAAGTTAATTTTATAATTGGCTCCACTTGTGTTGAGCACTTTTGTAATTGTAGCATTGCAGGATTCGCGGAAGGTTTTTAGTTTTCTTTTGACCAACTGACTGCGTATCCCTTGATTTTTTTCAAGGGGTCGGACGAGGTTGGCCTTTTCTTTCTTTTTGACCTATAATTTTTTCTTTTTCCCCCGGGCAGTGATTCGAGATACTTTTATCTCTTGTTCCTGGCGGGTTTTTTTTTCGTTTTTTTTCTGGTACCGTGAATCCTGGTAGATATTAGATTAGTATATATATATATATATATATATATATATATATTTGATGAAACAATGTAGACATCTTTTGTCTGTATATTTTTGTTTTGATCCTTTCAATTTGCCGTATGGATGTTAAAATATTCAGTCGGAATAGGCTAATAAACCTTCCTAAGTTAATTGGTTCCCAAGTGCATTTGGACCCATCTTGGGCCATCATCCGGAGGAGTTTATATTGCAGAAGCGATATACCATTTGTAAGTAAATAACAACTTTCTAAGACTAAAGCTTTTATTGTTTATACTGGTGTTATCTTGTAACGTTTGTTTTTGAATTTTGTTTTTTTTAACTAGCTGCAGAAGCTAAAGACATTTGAGTACATTAGTACTGAATTAAAAATTGATTTCATTGAGGTTGGGAATTTTATTTCTAACGTGTAAGGCTTCAGTAATTTCTATATGTCTGATCTTGAAAATAGAATATTTAATGGCATTAAAAAAATCAATATAACTAAGATACGTTGATAATATACTTATTCTCACTAACGTTACCTAATTAAATAAACATACCACAAGATACCTTCCCATAAAATTTGAGTTCTTAATTTTACCTATGAACTAAACTAAAACAAAATTTCCTTTTTAGATCTTCTGACTGATACAACCACCAATACTATTAATAATAATTATAATAATAATAACTTCACTACCTCTACTTACAAAAACCCACTGATAACATCTCTTGTATCCACAACTTTAAAAGTAAATGCCCTTCCGATATAAAAAAAAAAAAGCAATCATTATAACCTAATATCCCGTGCAAAATTAATCTCCTCATCCAAAATAATATTTTATAAAATATTAAAAAACATAAAACAAACTCTCATCAATTATAGGTTCCCAAGCTATATTGTTGATGAACAAATTAAACTTAAAATTAATAATTTTACCCCACAAAATAAACAATGCAACACTCCACCCAATTAATTCTTATTTATTGCGGACTTTTTCCTCATCTTGGTAGGTTTCTTTTTTTTTTTCTTCTTTCACTACGTTTCGGCCAAATTTCACCTCTGGCCTTCTTCAGGTGATTTACCGCGACCTCGGATAGGAATGATGAGTCTTGTAACCGTATCCCCAGTAATTACTGCCTTCCATAGTTGTTGTCTATCGCACGACGTTTTTGACCAAGTAAACCTCTGGCCGGCTTGGGTAAGATTTGAAACCGCTATCTTCTGACAATGCTCATCTGGAGACTCAATGCTCACGTAGAGACTCAACGCCTCTATCCGCTGCGCCACTGGCGATCAAGGATGGATTTTTTGGTCTTATAATCCTTATCTGGTCTTCCATAGTCGGGTCCGTACCAAATTTTTGTAATTGTCTTTAATTGGAATCAAATAAAAATTAATTCTCAGATTAAGAAGCCTTATCTTAAAAATGATTCCAATTAAAGACAATTAATCAAACATTTATCAAACTTTTCTGACCGCAATCAAATGCATTACAATTATAAATTAGATGAAAATATTTTTAAAAAGTTGATTCAAAGAAACATACTCCCCGCTGATCCTAATAAAAAATAAAACTTATCATACACTATAATAAATTTAAAACCTCTAACTTGTTTATTATTACACATTATTAACAATAATTCCTCCTCGATTGGAGTTTTGAAAAAACAAATGTTATATATCAATTTGAATGTCCTTTAAGAGATTGTATCTCTGAAAACAAAAATATATACGTTGGTTTAACTTCAACTACCTTATCCAGTCGATTAACCATGCATCTTTCCAACAGCTCAATTGTCTCATATTTAAAAAGACATTCCTGCCATACAAGTGAATTTCGGAAAATTCTTACCGATAACACAATATTAGAGCAACAAAATGGCAAACAGATATTACAGTTGTCCCTGTGTTCCCGCTATCTTAACTTAAATATGTATCTTCTATCAATGATACTGAAAATTTTTTATTTCAAATAAAACTATATAATCGATTTATATATATATATATATATATATATAGAGAGAGAGAGAGAGAAATAGAGAAATAGAGAAAGAATTTTAAAATCAGAATGCACTATATGTTCTATCAATGATACTGAGCATTTTTTTTCAAATAAAACTATATAATCAATATATATATATATATATATATATATATATATATATATATTGAGAGAGAGAGAGAGAGAGAATTTTAAAATCAAAATGAACTGAAGTTTTCACTACTTTAATATTCACTGGCCAGGTCGGCTGAGGCTGCGGAATACACCGACTGCTTCTCTGCAGAGGAGTAAGACACCCCCTCCTAACGACTGTGTTTGATATGACACTAAACAATCAGATAGTGAGGCTCGAGTAATGCTGAAGCTTTGGGGTATGCAGAAGATCCCTTCATTGCCATTGCTCCCAAGTCCACTCTGGGCCGGAAAGTGGCACATGCGAGGGTCCTATCTCTGGGTCAAATTGAATTGTTTGATATTCAAACTGTACTTATGCTAAGCTGAATTATTTGAAATAGAACTGCCTTTTCATTTAACTGTGTGTAAATAAGAAAAAAATGTATTCATGCCGAACTGAATTGATTGAAATAGAACTTTTTGGATATATAAAAATGGATTTGGCATTAAATAACCTACAATAGTTGATATGCCATAAAAACAAACCAAAGCAATCTAATATTTACGCAGATAATCAAAATATTTCCTTTACTTAGGATTATGGATATTCGTTTAATTGTTGCAAGAATTATTGATAAAAGTTTCGTCATTAAGTCGGGTGTTTGACTTTGTTCATTTATATCTAGTGGATTCATCAAGATTTTATAGGAATGCATCTTAGAGTTCATGCTTTTGACAATTTCTTTCTATTAATCTCAAATAATTTGTTTTAGTAGAAAGTTTGCAAATGATTACACGAGAGAAAATCCGATTTGATTTTATCTTTAGATGAAGCGTGGTCAAAATTGAAATATCTTATTATAATAGCTATTATTTATATGTCTAACTGTAACCGAAATTACGTCGCCATTGACGTTGCAATTCCCTTAGTTATTTACGTTATATTTTCGATAATTATTGAAGAATAATTGATTTAATCTTGATGAGCGTCTCATTTACTAACGATGTCTTTATTAAAAGTCGAGCCAAATGAGATAATGCTTCAAAACAGCCTGTGATATTAATGCATTAAAAATCCTGTCATTTGTTTTATCTATCGCTAAGAAATAAAGTTTTACATTTAATATTGTCTGAATAATTTGCATTATTGTTTTAACAAAACCAGGTTTAATTAGTAATTACTTGCTATTATTGATTTCCAGTACTATTCTTTTATTCTCAAACGTATTAAAAGAAATCCTATGTTTAATTTTATATAGAAATCATTTAAAATGAAAATAAGATGAGTATAATTTTTTATATGCTTTCTTATTTAGTTTCGTTAGTCTTTCTAATGTATGTACTATTTTATTACATAAAAACTTAGATACTAGAACCCAGTGGAGAGCTCATATGTTTAATAATAATAATGAGGTGCCCGTGGTGTAATTGTTATCGTCAAAGGAAATGAACACGGCGACACGAGTTCAAATCCTGGACGAAACTCATTGCATTTCACATAGCACTAATACCCTTGGGAAAAGTATGAATCCAATTATTCTCCCTCCAGCTATGTGTAAATAGTAGGACAGACTAGGTTCTTTAGCCTTGGTTAGGCAACTAGTCTAGGAGAAGGAAAACTCTGAATTCAAACCTGTTAAACTCCGCTTAAAAATTGACCTTGTGTCATATCCTGCCCGAGCAGAGGGGTTGGTAAATAGGATAATAATAATAATAATAATAATAATAATAATAATAATAATAATAATCGGACTTTGAAATTGGTGGCCGAGTGGATGGTTGGTTGGTTGGGTTGGGTTTTATGGCATATCAACCATTGTAGGTTATTTAATACCAAATCCTTTTTTATGTAAATAATCTGTTCTATTTAAAACAATTCAGTTTAGCATAAGTACACAGTTTATTTGTCAAAAACATTTCCATTTCAAACTATTCAAGCAGTTATATGTAACAATTCAGTCAAGTATAAATACAGTTTTAATGTCAAAAACAGTTCCATTTCAAATAATTCAGTTAAGCATAAGCACGCAGTTTAAATGTAAGTACGGTATAATTGTCAAAATCATTTCTATTGCAAGCTATTCAGTTTACTCAAACAATTAATTTTAGCATAAGTATGCTGTTAGTTCTATTTAACCCATAGATAGGGCCCTATCAGGTGCTACCACTTCGGGCCAGAGTGGACCTGGGAGCGATGGCAATGAAGGGGGTACTCCACATTCCCCAAAGCTCCAGCACTGCTGGAACCTCGCCATCAGATTGTTTAGTGTCATAAACAGGACACTCGTTAGCAGGGGTCTTACCCCTCTGCAGAGAAGCAGTCGGTGTATTCTACAGCCCCAGCCGACTGGGCAATGGCCGAGTGGAGACTATCCAAATGACAGCATTATTGAGAACGGCCAGAATACTGAGAAGAGTCCTGGAGACTTGAGGAGACTTGCTGTCACTCAAACTCCAGTAAAAAGCCATCGGCTAACACTGATGTGAAAAACTCTAAATAGTAATAATGATAACTTGAGGAGACTTAATGTCACTCAAACTCCAGTTAGAACGAATCAGCTAACGCTGGTGGGAAAAACTATTAAAAGAAGTAAATAATAATAATAATCGCAAGAAAAGATCAATCACCTTATGTACATGGACGACAACAAAATGTTTGCAAAAAAATGAAAAAGAACTGGAAACTCTAATCAACGCCGTGAGAATACACAGTCAGGAAATCGGGATAGAATTTGGCATAGAAAAATGTGCCGTGCTAATAATTAAAAAGCGGTAAACGACACCTGAGGGACGGAATGGATCAACCAAATCAAGAAAACATTAGAAGGCTCGGAGAAAAGGAAACCTACAAATACTTGGGGGTATTGGAAGCTGACACCATCAAACAAGTGGAGACGAAAGAAAAAATTAAAAAAGAGTATCTCAAGAGAACCAGAAAGCTACTCAAGACAAAACTATATAGCAGAAACCTTACCAAAGGAAAGAATAACTGGGCTGTTCTACACGTAAGATATTCGAGACCATTTTTGAAGTGGACCAGAGAAAGAACTTAAACAAATTGACCAGAGAACAAGAAAACTAATGAGCATGCATAAGGCATTACATCCCAGAGATGACGTTGACAGATTATAAGTATCAAGAAAAGAAGAAGGAAGAGGAATTCCCAGCATTGAAGACAACGTTGATGCATCAATACAACGACTTGCAGACTACATACAAAAGAGCGGGGGGGTCTCATGGTGTAATGGTTAAACCCAACAAAAGCGCAGAGAAAAACCGATTACAGCCACCAGAAACAATAGTGACAGCATGAAGACCAATAGAACGACAATAAACAGAAAATAAAAATGGGAAGAAAAACAACTTTACTGATGTTTTGAGCGATTAATAAGTGACATCTCACACGAAAAAACGTGGATGTGGCTAAGAAATTGAAACTTTAAGAGAGAAAGGGAATCTCTAATAGCAGCACAAAACAACGCCATAAGAACCAATCATATCAAAGCAAGAATAGATAAGACGCTACAAAACAGCAAATATAGGTTATGTGGTGATAGAGATGATACCATTAATCACATAATAAGCGAAAACAGGAAATTAGCACAGAAGGAGTATAAGACAAGACACGACTGGGTTGGCAAGGTGATCCCCTGTGAGATGTGCAAGAAATTTACATTTGTCCATACGAACAAATGGTACATGCACAACCCAGCAGCTATCCTGGAGCAAGACATACACAAACCCCTATAGGACTTTGACATACAAACGGATCACCTAATGATGGCTAGAAGACCAGGCTTTATAGTAATCAACAAAAAAAGAACTTGCAAAATCGTTCTTTGCTGTCTCAGCTGACCACAGAATAAAACTGAAAGAAAGGGAAAAGAAGGATAAGTACCTCAACCTTGCCAGAGAATTTTTAAAAATCTATGGGAAATGAAGGTGACGATTATACCAATCTTGATTGATGCATTCGGTACAGTAACTAAAGGACTATTAAAGGGACTGGAGGACTTGGAAGTTGGAGGACGAGTGGAAAACATCCAAACTGCAGCATTGTTGAGAACGGCCAGAATACTGAGAATAGTCCTGGAGACTTGATGAGACTTGCTGTCTCTCAAACTCCAGTGAAAGACCATCAGCTAACGCTGATGTGAAAAACTCTAAAGGAATAATAATAATAATAATAATAATAATAATAATAATAATAATAATAATAATAATAATAAATATGCCACGCATAAACTCCTATGAGACTTTAACATACAAACGGAGCACCTAATCCCGGCCAGAAGACCAGACTTAATAATGATCAACAAAAAAAAAAGAGAACTTGCAAAATAGTCGACTTTGCTGTCCCGGCTGATCACAGAATAAAACCGAAAGGATGTGAAAATAAGGATAAGTACCTCGACCTTGCTAGGGAATTGAAAAAACTGTGGAACATGCAGGTGACAATTATACCAATTGTAATTGGTACGTTTGGAACAGTAACTAAAGAATTACTGAAGGGACTTGGAAGTTGACGGACGAGTGGAGACCATCCAAATGACAGCATTATTGAGAACGGCCAGAATACTAAAAAGAGTCCTGGAGACTTGAGGAGACTTGCTGTCACTCAGACTCCAGTGAAAAACCATCAGCTAACGCTGATGTGAAAAGCTCTAATGAGTGAATAATAATAATAATAATAATATTAATAATAATATTTCTTCCCACTAGCTATCGATGCCACTTTTGTATTTATTATTTTCTCAAGCACTAATTGTTCCTCGCTGTTGTAGAAATAAAGATCTGAACAAGTTGCATTTAATAAAATTACCAGATGAAAAAGAAAATACGAATCAAAATTAATAACAACATAGGATTTACTCAATTTGATTACATTCATCTCAAATATGGCAAACACAATCTTGTGAATAAAATCATCTTTAAAGTCATGGTTTACAAAAATAGATTTCATAATTCTCAAATAAACTATAATATAAAAATGGAATGATTAGAAATTCTATGAGAAGTCATGAGTTATTCAATTAGATGACATAGATTATAAAATTGAAATGTGTAACGTATTCCCCAGATAAATTATGTTTTCTCAATTAATATACATTGTTCTCTAATCCATAGTAGAACTATATATATATATATATATATATATATATACGTGTGTGTGTGTGTGTGTGTGTGTGTGTGTGTGTGTGTGTGTGTGTGTGTGTGTGTGTGTTCTTCAATCCAGTCAAACCGTAGTCGGGAATAATTCCTTCAGGACAATTAAATAATTTAAACTTCGAAAATTTAGATCTTCCTGGTAAAGAGCTCAATGTAACTGACATCACAGAGCAACAATTTCTTTAAGAAAAGCAAAATCCGGTCACTTTAGGATTATAAATTTATTTCCATCCTGATATGGGTATAAATATGAATCAATAACTCCAAATTCAACTGAACTTCTTCAGATACAATCGATATATATATATATATATATATATATATATATATATATATATATATATATACTAAAAATGTATATGATAACTATAATATAACATAATGAATATGATTATGAATAAAATACAGTGCATTGTATATATCTCCAATATATTTCTATTATGAGAAAATATAAGAAAATATAATATATAATTTAGTAAGCATAAATAACTCCCTTTTTTTAAAATGCTATTCCTCAATGAAAATATACTTATAAAATTAGCATATACAAAATACTTTAGAAACAAAATTTCAACGGCTGAAAAAGAACAATTTTAATACTAACATCTTGTGAGTTTTATTGGGCTTTGTAAATTTTCATTGAAAGTAAAAATTGTGATAAGTTTCCTCTCAACCTAATTCTTATTCGATGAGTGGATTTTTTTTTGTTTGTTTTTTGTTTTGTTTTTTATTTGCGATATTATGGCTGAATTGGAGTGACGAGAAAGATTTTCTTCTAGATTTTTATTATCTCTCTTGAATGGAACTCTTCAGCCATGAATTCGTACAGTCACCGGACGAACAACATTTTTACATTTTTAACTTCTTTTTTTATATCGATCGATCTACAAAAAGTATTTTTTCCTTGTCACACTTTATGAAGAGAATTCATCATCGTCTTCCAATCATCGAGCAAGAAAAAAATATTCTGAATCAAATCATAACCAGACTTATTGTGCTATTCATATATTCAAGAAATCTTTTCCAGATTTTAGTTGAAGTCTTCCCAGTTGGTTCCAACTATTTTAACAGCCAGGACATACACAGTCTCAGCAAGGAAAATCATGATTTTGCAGACATAAACAACCAATTCTTTAACAATTGTGTCTCAGAAAATCTAGATGATGAAGAGATTTTTCATTTTTCTTTTCGTCTGTTTTTCTTTCTTTCGTCAACAATCCTGAATATTCCACTGGAATTGATTCGGAAATGTTGTAGACCTAAAAAAATAAAATGTGAAAAAAGTTATTTCATAGATTTACACTTACATTTGATGTCGAAATAAAATATTATTACGCACACAATTGAAAACTAAATTTGAATCATTTTTTTTTCTCTTTGTAAAATGGTTGCTGCTGTAAAGAAGATCAACGCGAGAATTTCTGTTTGAAATTTGAAAAAAATTTGTTTAAGTGTTTGTTGAAACAAAATAACTAAGAAAAATACATCATGACAATAAAACAGAGCCCACATACCGAATTGTAGGTTATACAAAAGAAGATAATGAACTCATCAAAATAATAGACAAATATTTATGACACTCTAAAGAATATTGGGATTTGTCTGACTCTAAAAGTTTTAAATTTATGATATAAGAATTAATTTAGGAAAGTAATTCATAAGATTGTGTGTTTTGGGGAAGAAGGCGGTTGTGTGTGTGTGTGTGTGTGTGTGTGTGTGTGTGTGTGTGTGTGTGTGTGTGTGTGTGTGTGTGTGTGTGGATATTGCGGTTTAAAAAAATCAAAGTTGCATTCAAAGGTTTTATTGAATTGAAAGAAACGAGCGTTTACTGGAGTGTGATGGTCAACGAGCTTGTTTTTTCACACCATTGATATTATGATCGATTAGACTAGGTATACCTATTGTAATCTGATGGTTGGTAAGACTCTTAAAATTCTTTGTTAATCCTCGCTATAATAAAGTAGTGTTAGACTAGGCTAAACACAGGAAGTAAATGGGTTCTTCAATAAAACAGAATAAAGGTGTGACTTCCTGAAGATTTCATAAATAAGTTATATTGTCATTACTTGGTGTAATGGTTAAAACGATAGACTGCGGAATTCTAGCAAGTGAGTTCGAACTCCAGTCGCGCTATTACGTTCACTTTCGGACAAAATATCCTTGGAAAAGGTATGAACTCCCTTATCCTCCCAGCTATGAGTTAAATAGTATCACTACTGTTCTTCTAGAGGGATGGCTTTGACATTAAATAACCCACGAAGGATGATATTCCATTGAAACAAAGAAACCAAACCAAACCTGAAAGCGTGGATATCTATTTCATGTCAATATTTACCAAAGTGGTAATATAAGCAATCTTAATTGTTAATAAAGTGATTTACAATTAGGTAATATTATCAGTTGGTTGGTTGGTTGGTTTTAGAGCATCTTAAACTTTGTTGGGTTGTTTTATGCCAAAGTTAATCATAAAAATATAGTGTCTAATTCCAAACGGTAAAATAACTCTTTTTACGTACCCCTCCACCACGATCTGAATGAGACACTGGGCCAATTTTTAAACAGTGTAAAGCAAGTTCTAATACAGAGTTTTCCTTCTCCTAAACTGGTTGCCTTACCAAAACTAAAACAAAAAAAAACAGTTTGATTCACTATTTATCCATAATATGGGAAGGACTGTTGGATTCATGCCTTTCCCAAGGACGTCAGCGTCAAGTTAAACGCAAACAAACTCGTCCAGGATTTCATTTTTTTTATGATAACCGTTACTTGAAAGGCATGTTACAAAAATATTTATTCACAGTCATTTGAAACGAATAAACACATCATTATCATGTTGCCCAGCTGACTGGGGCTATAGAATACACCGACTGCTTCTTTGCAGAGGGGTAAGATCCCCCCCCAACGTTTGTACTGGATGGTGAGGCTCCAGTGATGTTGGAGCTTTGGGGAATGCGGAGTATCCCTTCATTGACATTGCTCCCATCTTCACCCTGGCCCGGAATGGTAGTACCTGATAGGGCCCTATCTATGGGTTAAATTGCTAAACTGAATTGTTTGAATTAGAACTGTTTGACTAAACTGAATAGCTTGAAATAGAAATGTTTTTGACAATTAAACTGTACTTACATTTAAATTACGTGCTTATGCTAAACTGAATCGTTTGAAATGGAAATGTTTTTCACATTGACACTGTACTTACACTAAACTGATTTGTTTAATATAGAACTGTTTTGACATTTAACTGTGTGTAAACCAAATCTGTACTTAAACTAAACTGAATTAGCTGAATTAGAACTGTTTGACTAAACTGAATAGCCTGAAATAGAAATGTTTTTGACAATTAAACTGCGTACTCATGCTAAACTGAATTGTTTAAAATAGAACCGATTATTTACATAAAAATGGATTTGGTGTTAAATAACCAACAAAGGTTGATATGTAATAAAACCTAACCAACTAAACTAAACTAAATTTCATTATCATAGACAGAGCCCTAACAGGTACAACCACTCTGGATCAGAGTCGATCTGGGAGTAATGATAACAAAGATATGACTCTACATTCCCCAAAATTCCATACTCGAACAACTTTTTTTTTGGGGGGGGTGGCTGCAGTCGGCGTGTTGTAGGCCCTCCAAAAGGGGTATCATTTTGTTGTATACTCATACTCAGAAACATAACGACGCAATAATAGACGAACGGACACTGTTCTTTCGAAAAATATACCTCACTTCATTTGAAAGGGTTGTGTGTTAGAGGCTAGTTGGAGACTGAAGAAAGACTGCAACATATTGCCTCCCCCCCCAGCTCCTCCAGACATAGCAGTGTGTCTTTCTCGTTCTGGGATACTCAACGGGGGGCCTGGGGGCCCAGCTCTCTGCTGAGAGCTGGTTCCCACAGCCCAAACTGAAACACTGACTTCAAGCTCTGAATCCCAACTCTCAATCGGGGGTCCTGAGGGCCCCCTCTGCTGTGTGCTGGTTCTCTCTACAGCATCTTATCTCCAAATGACTCGGACTTCCTGTGCACAGAGTTATATTATTGCTTTACGTCCACTCAGTTCAATCTGTCGACAGTCAAAGTTATCCCCCGACATCCTCGACCAGATGCACCGAGTTATATTATTGGTTTACGCCCACTCAATTCAACCCGTCGACAGTTAAGGTTATCCCCTGACATCCTCGTCCGGATGCACCAGTTATTTACACAGGTGCATTTCTTATTTTAACAGCTTGGTCATGATCATCATCATCATCATCATCATCATGTCGTGCTGCTAGCTCAGATATCCCTGACCCTCTCTCGCCACTTCTCCCTATCATTCATCGCTTTTGGCAGGTCTTCAGGGATACATCCCGTATCCTCACATAGCTGCTGTATGTATGTTCTAGCTGGTCGTCCTGCTTTTGCTTGGCCATATGCGGGGGTTCATAGGAGTACATCACTGATGAGCTCGTCCTTGCTTCTCCAGCAGTGTCCTGCGTGTCTGGTTCGTCTAACGTGTATAGTTTTCGTGATGGGAGGCAAGTGGCCGTATAGTTGGTGTTTTGTGGGGTGTTGTCGCCAGGACTTGTTCAATATTGCTCTCAACATTCTTGTGTAATTGCCGTCTAGTTTCTTCTTCAGCCGTTTAGTTAGCGTCCAAGTAGTGCATCCATATAGCAGTATCGATACGACCGCTGCCTGGAAGAAACTGCGTTTCATTTTATCGGTCAGGTCTGATTTCCATACGAGCGAGAGCCTATCGATAGCTGTCCATGCTTTCGTTAGTCGTGTGTCGATGTCTTTTTCGGTTGATGAGACGCTACAACAATTTTATTTTTAGTTTACATATTAATACTTCATTCAAGAACTCAAGATAAAAAAGATATAATTATTTTTGCTCTTATAATTGACATATAGTGTGATATAAATATTTTAGAGAAATTGATATAAATGATTGATTGTAAAACATTCAGATTTCCATTTTTATTTATCGCCGACTCTCAAATCATCTTAGACATAGATAGATAGATAGATAGATAGATAGATAGATAGATTGAAACAGACTGTAATAGATAGATAGATAGATAGATAGATGGATAGATTGAAACAGACTGTAATAGATAGATAGATAGATAGATGGATAGATTGAAACAGACTGTAATAGATAGATAGATAGATAGATAGATAGATAGATAGATAGATAGATAGATAGATAGATAGATAGAAATAGACTGTAATAGATAGATAGATAGATAGATAGATACAGACTGTAATAGATAGATAGATAGATAGATAGATAGATAATGCTGTCAGTTATTTGAAACAAGGTACAAAGTTATCTAATTCTATTAATTTTAAAAAGAATGTTTAAATCTGTCTAAAATTTTGACGTACACTATTAAAAAATCTTAACTGAGAGCAAAAAGTGCAAATGAATCTGATTTAAATATTTGATTAAGTCTCTTACTTTAACTTTCACCGGTTCTATTAACTTTTTAAAAATAAAAAACGAATTTTATCTTTGCGAGGGAGCTGACAAGAAAATAAACCTCTGTCGCAAAAATGTGTGGAAAAAAAAAGAGTTTGTTTTTAAATTTTTGATATTTTCTATGCAAAAAATAGAAAATCATTTAAAAATAAAACATGTTTTAATAATTCGAATATACATTTCAACATTAATACTTTTCATGGTCATTTCCGAAGCTTTAAATCGTTGTGCTACCAATGGACCCCCCCCCCACTACACACACACATATGGCCGGGCAAAAGCAGAACGACCAGCTCGAACATACATTCAGCAGCTATGTGAGGATACGGGATGTAGCCCTAAAGAACTGCCAGAGGCGATGAACGATAAGGAGAAGTGGCGAGAGAGGGTCAGGGATATCCGTGCTGGTGGCACGACATGATGATGATTATGATGACCATTGTTAGTTTTTTAGCGACAAAGAGAAAAATACAAGATAGAAAAGCGAAAAGCAACTTTTTGAAGAATTAAGTCGAGAAAGACTTCATAAAACGAGAAATGAGCTGTACAAAATATAAAAGGACTTTGTTAAAGGCGTATTTAAATGTAACCTTCAGATTAGTTTGGTTTCTTTGTTTTATGGCATATCGACCGTTGTGGGTTATTTAATGCCAAAGACATTACTGTTGAAAAACAATAGTGGTACAATTTAACTCCTCCCTGGAGGGGAGATCAGAGAGTCCCTACCATTCGTAAGAGTATTTGTCCGAAAGGGGGCGTAATAACGTAACTAGAGTTCGAACTCGTTTACTACAATGTTGCAATGCAGTACATTAACCACTACACCATAGGAATTCCACCCGTACTTTTCTGGAAGTAAGTGCATCAGTGAAAATTTCATTTTCTTGGTATTTCTTTTAAAAAATCATTTGACTGCACATGCCCAAATGACACACACACATACACACACACACGCACACATGTATGTATCAACATATATATACAGAGAGAGAGGGAGAGAGAACGAGAAAGAGAAAGAGTGAGAGAAAAATATAAATAGATATGTACGTAATTATTCATTTTTTAAGGAGGTTTTACTGTGCTAAACTTCCAATTAGAGAGAGTCGATTTGGAAAAAGAAACATTCAAAACCATAGCATATTTTTGGTATCAAATACAAACTTCAAGAGAGAGCAACTGCCTTATTCATATATAAGCTGGATATATATATATATATTCATCCACAGACAAACTGTTTCGTTCTATCAGAACTCTTCAGTGTGGCTAGACACGCAGGACGCTCGAAGCCGGGATCGAAAACCGTCCAACTTTACGTTAGACTGTGTTTCAGACCACTCGGCCACCAAGCGGACCACGTTGGCTAAGTGAATTTTAAGGTTAAATAGAAAATCAGTTAATTTTAAATAATTCAGTTTAGCGTAATTATACAGTTTGGTACTATTTGAGCCACAGGACCTTATCAGGTGCTACCACTTAGGGCCAGAGTGGACCTGGGAGTGATGGCAATTAATAGATACTCTGCATTGCCAAAGCTCGAGCATAACTGAAACCTGGCCATCAGATTGTTTAGTGTCATATCCAGGACATTCGTTGAAGGAGTCTTACCTCTCTGCAGAAATGCAGTCATTGCATTCTACAGCCCCAGCTGACAGGGCCCGGCTTTGACAGGAGGAGCCTTTCAAAAGAGAAAAACCTTTTTACAAACCCTTAATTTTCTATTTTTAACCAGAAGGCCCTTCTGATGTTATTGTTATTATTATAAGAAGTAGACTCAGCTTTTCAAGTTCAAACCCTTTTATTTTTAGAAAGCAGTAGGTAATTTTATTTTTAGCAGCAGCAGCCTTTGTTTACATTTTTTTTATACCCTATCGGCTACCAGAGCGCTCAATTCTTTCGAATATATATATATATATATATATATATATATATATATATATATATATATATATATAAGATTTCCTTCTAATAAATCAATATTAATTAAATATAAGATTTCCTTCTAATAAATCAATCAATTTTGGATTACTTTGTTTTTAAAACAAAGTAATCCAAAATTGATTGATTTATTAGAAGGAAATCGAAGCTAAAACGTTTCGGCTTTAGAGTACCTTCGTCAGGACTTTAAAATGATGAAACAAGTGTTGATAGATTAACGATGGATGTTTAATAAAATGCAAAAACAAAAGAGGGAGAATGTATACAAAGAAGGTCATATAACCGTAAAACTTTGGGATGTGAGTATATATATATATATATATATATATATTGTCGAATAAACAAATCGTTTTAAAAATCCTTTTTTCATAAATCAACTGCTCTGTATCAGCCAGTAGAACATAATAACCCAAAAATGAATAAAGGTTTGTTTTTTTTCACCCATCTGTAGAAATCTCATTAACATTTGTTATTTAATGGCATATCAACCTTCTGGAGTTATTTAATGCCAAATCTATCCTCTTAGAAGGACATCAGGGGTACTATTTAACCCATTGATGGGCTGATCAGGGGATTCATACCTTTCTCAAAGGTATTTGTCCGAAAGTAAACGCAATTCGAACCGGTGTACTACGATTCCGCAGTCCATCGATTTTACTATCACACTACAGGGTCGCCCCCGATGATGGATGCTAGTATCATTTACGTTTTTAAAAATGTAATCATCAGGTGAGACTTGCAAGTATCGTTGTATTTTTTTTTAATTTTTGTGTTTATAAGTACATGAAACTGTAAGTCGTGAGACTGTCACGGGATGGGGGTGTAAACATTCCTTCATTCTAGGATTAATTTTTTTTAGACCGATAAGGATACATGACATCAGACGATGACATTACATCCGGTTTTGACTTCAACTTCTCGCCCATACGTTTTTTATCTCTCGTCATAATTTATTTATCAATTCATTTATTTATTAAACGAGTAAAAATCTATTAAAAGAATATTTTTATATTTTTTAATTTTTTGTGATGGTCATCTGAAGAGGTTGATTGCTCTTATGAGCGGCTTGTTGAAATAAATTTATAACAGTCATATGACGGTTTGTTGAGGGTTTAAACCTATATGTGTTATAAAGTCTTAAAATCCCGATTGAAAACCGTCGATTAAAACTAATTAAAAGAGGATTTCAGACACTAATACTTTTTTCTCGTTATAAACATGAGGTATTCTCAGTTATTAATAATATATTAATATCAGTATTATAATATTAATATATTTATATTAATATAGATATTAATTTCATTAGGCATTCTCAGTTATTCAAATCAATTATATGTATCATATGTGCGTTTAAGCTCATATGTGTGTGTGTGTGTGTGTGTGTGTGTGTGTGTGTGTGTGTGTGTGTGTGTGTGTGTGTGTGCAAGTTTTGTCGATGTTCACGTGCATATGTTCGTGTGTGTTTGTCCTTGTTTACCTCTCTGTGTGTGTCTGTGTGTGTGTCTCTGTGTGTGTGTGTGTGTGTGTGTGTGTGTGTGTGTGTGTGTGTGTGTGTGCATGTGTGTGCGAGTTTTATCGATGTTCATGTGCATAAGTTTGTGTGTGTTTGTCATTATTTACCTCTGTGTGTGTGTGTGTGTGTGTGTGTGTGTGTGTGTGTGTGTGTGTGTGTGTGTGTGTGCGAGTTTTGTCGATGTTCACGTGCATATGTTCGTAAGTGTTTGTCCTTGTTCACCTCTCTGTGCGTGTGTCTGTGTGTGTGTGTGTGTGTGTGTGTGTTTTGTCGATGCTCATGTGCATACGATCGTCTGTGTTTGTCCTTGTTTAACTGTGCATATGTGTGTGTATATGTTTGCGAGTTCTGCGCATGTTTCTACGCATACATTCATGTATGTCTTTTCCTGTGAATACAGTTTCGGTTTATGCTTATGAGCACCTGTACTTTTGCGTAAAAGTTGATGCAAGATTTCCGTGTTCAATGGACATAACTGGTTTACTTACAGCAGATTTCAATTCCACCGGATTCTGACAGCTTTTGTGGAAAACAGACAGCGATCGGAAATATTTAGCGATCGAAAAAAGGTATTTATCATCGACATCAGCAGAATTGGTGAATCCTGTAAGAGAAAATGGCGTCGTGAAAGCATATCGTTAAGTGCTGTACCATGTATATCAAGAAAGTAATGAGATTTTTTTGTTTGGTTTTGTTTTTTGCTTGTTTTTTTTTTTTTTTTTTTCAGACTGGGAAAATTTGGTATTAATTCTCATTTCGATCGGGGCCGTTTGGAACCTTCCGGTGCCAAAAATCGTTTTGGATTTTACCTAGGCTTGAACACTTTTAACGAGAGAAAAATATCGAAGTACCTTGTCATAATCGAATCAATAACATTATGGGTGAACATTGGGAGTCTGAGACACATTTCAAATGTGTACATCGACAAGGAATCAAGACAACCGACAGATTTAGTGTTTCAAATGCATAAATAGACCCCCTACATACATACATACATACATATATATATATGTGTATGTGTATGTGTGTGTGTGTGTGTGTGTGTGTGTGTGTGTGTGTGTGTTGTAACAGTGTTGGTTGTCACAATTATTCGAAGTCGAGGGTAACCCGAAGGCTCTCTTTTCAATTGCTACTACACCGAACCCCTTCATTATATTCATTATGTACGTACTACCATGGATAACCCATGGGGGTGTCCTCGTGGTGTAATGGTTAAAGCGATGAACTGCGGAATCGTACTACGCGAGTTCGTACTCCAGTCGCGCTATTACGTTCACTTTCGGGCAAATACCCTTGGGAAAGGTATGAACCCCCTTATTCTCCCTCCAGCTATGGATAAATAGTAGGACGGACTAGGTTCTTCAGCCTTGGTGAGGCAACTAGTCTAGGAGAAGGAAAACTCTGAATTCAAACCTGTTAAACTCCGCTTAAACATTGACCTTGTGTCATATCCTGCCCGAGCGGAGGGGTTGGTAAATAGTACCATGGATAACTACGATATATACGCAACATATCACCAACACAATACAAATTATCATTGCAATCTAGTTCAAATCTCTTCCCAACATAAAATACCATTATTGTACAATATTCCATAGAATATAGCAATGCAACATATCCCTACCCAAGATATTTACTGTGATTCTGGCCTACCATACTACACTCGCTTAAACACGCTTACCAATCATATCTTCTTTTTATTTCCCTCGACATGCAATGATGATGTTTTGTTCCTTAGTTATAATCACCTACACATATAGAAATAATTTTTCTCGTCCATACTGTCGCAACATTAGATACATTGACGTCTCCCGTCCGGTCAAAGAACGCCCTACGCATATACCTTCACATACGCACACACTATACACCACTTACACATACACACACAATAATACGCAAATGTAACCCACGCAAACACACACACGCACGAACGCGCGCGCACACACACACACACACAAGCACACGTAAAGATTTCTACACAACCCCAACGGTTTTTGACTGTATTTTTCGATTTTCGGTTTATTCATTTCATTTCGTTATCTGCCTGTCGATTGTTGTTTGTAAAAACTTCATGAAACCAAGGGTCGCAGACAAACTTCCATGGCATTAAATATATAAATCTAATATATATATATATATATATATATATATATATGTTGCGTTCTGGTTAATGAACGCAGGTCGTAGTAATAAAAATACAAACCAAGAGATACGAGGAAAAAGAGTTATATTTACAGGAACAATTATTTACAAGAGAGAGGCTGTTAGTAATAAGAACATAGGATTAGTGGCTAAAATAAGAATACAGTTCACAATAGTATTGGCTTCCGTTATAAGGAGCGGCTGTTCACCTTCAAGACTTATCCAGACCTTACCAGACACTACCGGATTTACTGGTATTATAAGCTATTGTTATATATATAGCAGATGGGATTAGCTCATTATGCCGAAAAGGTAGGTAATACCCAACAATATATAATCATCACATGATGCTAACAAGGGTTTTCAAAGAAGTTTGTGTGTCTATCCGGCAAGCGAACTTTTGCTTTGTGTTTTTATAGAGCATCATTATGGCTGCGACGGTTTCTTTGGGGAGACCATTGACTAGATGTATTTGCTCCATCTTCCCTCTCTGTATGGAGACAAATGCCTTGGAGAAATCTACAAATAAGAATGTTTTCACGAGGTTTTTTGCACGAACACCTTCCAAAATTCGACGCATTGTCAAAATTTGTGATATCAGGGTTCGATTTCTCCGAAAGCCATTTTGGTTCTTCCTAAGAATTTTCTCGATTTTAGGTTCAATGCAGTTGAGCATTGTAAATTTTGGCTGCGATGGAAGTAAGGGTTACACCACGGTAGTTCTTGACTATTCCGAGATCACCCTTATTGAGGAAAGGGAGAATGCAGACCTTTGTCCATTTGTCTATTATGTTCTGGTTATATACGGCGTTGCAGTATCAGAGCAGTATGTCGTCGAATTTCCTTGTTTTCCAAACTTCTGGGGGTATTTCATCAAGACCAGCAGCTTTCTTATTTTTAATTTTTGTTATTACTACGGCGAGTTCTTCTTGCATAAACTGTCCTAGTTTGATATCTAGTCGATTATTAATATATATATATATATATATAATGAATAAATATATATGAGTATTTATATATATCATTAGTATTTATATATATTTAATAGCATGGATGCTTATCTGCCATCACCGGTTTCATACCTTTTTATACGACAATTTTTCTTCCTGATGATAAATACTAATATATATTTATTCCTTATTATATGATATAATAATTCTATCACAGATATTATGCACTGTTCAAATTATACCTCATTTAGTCTGCCACTAACCCAATTATTGAGATAATGACGACCATACACTGTTGTAATATATATATATGTAATATATATATATATATATATATATATATATGAAGAGTAAATAAAGGTTTGTAATCCGACAATATGTAGAAAACCTGAAAACAACGATCCAAGTGGAAGGAATGATTTATTAACGGGTCAACACTATAGTGTTTCGGTTCTACTGAACCATCATCAGGACCATGAGGGGTGATATTAATAATTTTAAGTTAACGATGGATGATTAGAAATGTGAAATACAAAAACCTACGGGAAAATATGTATAGTAAGAAAAAGTTAGCCGTTTAACAGGCAAATCAGCGTTTGATGTTTAAATTACGTCATTTGACTTATTAGGAATATTGTATAGAATTATGTACGTTGTTTAACGAGAAAGATTACGAGACAGAAGGAAGAAAAGAAAGAAAGAAAGAACAAAAGAAGAATAAAAAGCATGGAAATTATGAGATATACGGAAAATATTAACTAAGGATGGAATATATTGTAGCTGTTTAAAATGTGTTTGCTTAAGTAAGGAGAAATATTATAAAAGCCAGGACGAGTATTTAGGAAACTGAGGAATGAGATAGCTGTGGCTTCGAAAATTCGTCTAAGATTTTTATTATGGATGTAAGTAAGCATCTTAGCAGAGTTGAAGTCAATGTTATGATTATGTTGAGAAGTGTGTAGGAGTAATGCGTTGTTTGAGTTGCCAATTCTTATGTCTCTTTTGTGCTCTTTCAAACGGATATGAAGGTTTCGGGATGTTTCACCGATGTATTTTAGTTTACAATCCTTACAAGGGATGCAATAAACACCGGCGTCAGAAAATATGTTACGTTGAGGGCTGGAGTGTACTAATTAGCGGATTGTTTTAGAAGGTAGAGAAGTAGTTTTGATATTGAGTTTATTTAAGTTGTTTGTTATGCTGTGAGAAGAAGAATTGTTTGGCAAAGTTATGTATTTATGGGGGGAACTAGTTTTATCAGATATTGAGTAGATATTAGTTTGAGATTGATTCTTGTTGTGGATTTTGAGCGCTTTAGATTTAGCATAATGTATAAAGGATTTGGGGTACTGCAGGTTGAGGAAGGAGTTTTCTATGTGGATGAATTCATAGTTTAAATATTTCGAATAAATAAACAACTCCACAAATCCTTTCCAACAGCTGATGCATTGACTGTAAACACTAACTGGAATATCACAGCACCTAAGCGACCTATCAGACATTGACAGTATATTTTTTACCTGCGCAATTTCATGAAGGAGAAATAGATTGTGAATTCATATCTAATGTGTAAGATTTGCTTACGGCTAAGGTAATTCTGATTTCAGAGAAAATTTGTGTTCATCACATACGACTAGAGTAATGACAGTTTAATGGAACATAATTGTAGTTTACTGAATTTAATAACTGACATTATTACTTACATGGCACACGTTTTTAATAAAGGTTTCTTGAAGGTTATTTTATTGAGTATAAAAACCTTGTTTCTAAAATACTGCACTATAATTTTAAGATCATTTACAGATACATAGTTATAAGGTAAAACTCCAATTAATTCATATGCATTTGCTACCGGTTATTATAACCTACCCACATCTTGGCCAACTGGGTAGGTTTTGGCTCATCAGTAGCCAATTGCATTTTTAGGGGTCGACCTATTCAGCAGGTATAGATATAACCCAGAATTTTTAGCTAAAAATCTTAAGGCCAATTTTTATGCCGTATCGGCTTGCTCACCACAATTTACAATATATATATATATATATATATATATATATATATTGTATTATTCAGTCCCGTTAAACCGGAGTCGGGAATAATTCCGTCAGGACAATAAAATCACTCAACTATGAACATTTAAATTTTCCTGGTAAAGAGCTAAATGTAACTGACATCACAGAGCAACAATTCCTTTTAAAAAAGCCCGTTCACATTAGGATTATAAACTCTTCAGCCCTCTCCTCTCCTTCCCACCCTTCTCTCCTGTGTCTATTCTGGCAGTATTTATTTAATCCATTGGATCTGAAGAATTTCTGTTATTTTTAGTGTTATTGATTCATACCAATACCCATAACAGGATGGAAATAAATCTATAATCCTAATGTGACCGGTTTTTGTTTTTCTTAAAGGTATATATATATATATATATAGATATATATTCAAAGAGATATTTTATCTATTGATAGATTTTGAACTCTGATCCAATACTAACATTATTAAATTTTAAATTCTACTTGTAATTATTGGTTTAGTTTAGTTTCTTTGTTTAAAGGCACGTCAACTTTGGCATGAGATTTTATGCTAAAGCCATCTCTGTTGAAAAAACAACAGTGGTATAATTTAACCCATAGTTGGGGTATACGGGTTTCATTCCTTTCCCATGAAGATAACCTACAAGTGAACTTAACAGCACGACTAGGGTTCGAACCCACTTAAATCGAAGCCTCAGTCATGCACGTTAGGCATTACATCCCGAGAACTCCCCTCAATAATTATTGAATTTTTCTATTTTGGGATATTTTAACGCAATTATACTGACAAAAACCACCCTACAACGTGACATTTTTGTTGCTTTAAGATATTCCATACATGAAAATATTGAACCAGTACACATGTATGGAAAAAACATTCATTAATCGCTAAAACTTATGGAAGCAATATTTTTTTACCAAAAAATTGACTATTAATCCACACTGTATATGAGTAAATTTGCCGATCATGGTCGAGTGTGATCCAAAGGCACCCTTTTTAATAGCTTCTACACCGAGGTGTAGGGGGGTGCATTACTTCTTTCCCTGGATTGCTCTACTTTACCCTTGATCCGAACTTTATAATGCTGATAGTTAAGCAAGGAGGTATCTAGTACTATTTTTTCGAGTCTTTGGTATGACTCGACCTAGGATTGAACCCTGTTCTCCCTTGCTATTGGCGAACACTCTACCCACAAGACCAATAGTAGCCATAAATACTGCGCACTTCTTTCTAAAAACAATACATCTTTTGGGGATGTTAAGGATTTGAAAATTGATAATTTTTCAATAAGTTTAACTTCAAATAAGAAAAAGAAGTTTTTTTCCTATCTTTGATGATTATTTTATCAGCAAAATTCATTATCAGCAAAATTCATTATCAGCAAAATTCATAACGAGCAAAATTCATAATCAGCAAAAATTCACAATCAGCAAAATAGGGAAATGTTTAGCAACTGAAACACATTTAAAAAGAAAAACGGTTAAAAGACTGAACAATTTAAGAGAGAAACAATAGAAAAAAATTTCTTTTTTTTTTTTGTCAGACTTCTTCAGGATAACCAGACTACGAACCTGTAAGCCAACTTGTGAACATTCCGACAATTAGTGTCACAATCGTTCCAATCACCGGATACCATAAATATGATACACGGTAAAATCCTTCAAGACCAGTCCTACAAAAAGTACAAAACTATCAAAACAGTTTTCACATTTATGATATTCACAATTAATCATTTTGAAAACAGACACTGAATTCTAATAGATTAGGAACTTTTAAACTTTTACTTTGAAAAATATTTGAAAATCTGTTTGGTGGTTCCGATTTTTCCTATGAGATATAATTTAAGATTATTATTTATGAAGAAATATATTGTAGCTAAACGGATTATGGATTAATATCAACTACTCTGTTTTCAGACATATCTTTAACCATATTGTTCAATATCATAATCCCAAAAAGATATATATATATATATATATATATATATATATATATATATATATATTTGACGTTTCAAACAATTGATACCATTTCAGTTATACATGTTGTTTTAAGAAAATGTATGACAAATTCTCGTTCAAATGAAGTCAAATTTTAACAGTTCTATATTTAATGTTTGAACGCCTTTGTTTTTCACACACACACACACAAACACACACACACACACACATATATATATATATATATATATATATATATATTGAAATTTCTATACCTGAAAAGAAAAAAGAAAACATTGAACTCAGATTATCTGAACGAGAATTGATCACGTTATTTTATTAGAGAACAAAATTATACCACTTTTTCTGAAACACCTTTATGAAGTAGAGAGAAAAGAAGTTGCGCAATATATATATATATATATATATATATATATATATATATATATATAAGAACTTCGAAATTTCTTTAAAGAGAGAGAGAAAGTTGCAGACTGTAAAGAAAATAGAGACTTGGAAACAGTAAGACCAATGAGATCCTCAAAGGTTGTTTTCAGTGTCAGAGGACACTTGAAAAAGACCAAAGAGACGAAGTGCCAAATTCTAAACATAACTTCATACCATCATTTATAACAGACTGGTAATTCTTGAATTTCTCTTTCCAAAAAAATCATAAGACAAAAAACACTATAGGTCCTCGATATGGTTGTTGTTGTTGTTGTTGTTGTTGATTGCTTGTTTTTTTCTTATAGCCAACCGACATTCACCTTAGTCTAATTCTCCTTCTAATCAGTCGACGCCTATGTAAAATTCAAAATCAGAAATCTTTTTCAAACTGACTTCAATCGATTCCAAAACCAAATCCTATTAAATCCCAAATACATCAATTCTGAAAGAAGAAAAGTGTTCAAGGCGATTTTTTGTTCATTCTAAGACAATAACAATCCTTCTCTTGTCATTATAGTTGGCAGAAAATCTTGAAGACAGCAAATCCGAGGGACTTGGTAAACAAATGGTTTCTCAATATTTTGACAGGATCTGGCAGCTGTATTTATCCATGATCGGAAACTTTGACCAGGAAAACAGGAGGAAAAACGATCCTATTCTTTTGATTCTTTTGCTTTCAACATAAGAAAGATTCAAACGATGACGTCAAAATGGCAAACTATTGGCAGCTGTCCAGTCTATTTTATTTCCTACGTTCATATCGAATTTGAAGAAAGAAAAAAAATGGATGTTGATATGCAGTTCTTGGCTTCTTCTACAAGATCTAAACGATAATAATACTTGTTCTTCCTTACCACCCTCACCTTTCAAAAAGGTGGGGTTACTTTCATCTTCTTGGCTTGAGATTTCAGTCAGAAACTTAGGTTAATATAAACTGCTTACTTCAAAATATGCAAAGTTAACATTGAACCTATATATATATATATATATATATATAGGGTGTTTAAGAAAAATTGGTATGATTTCGTAATTTAATTACTAGACCAATTATCGTTCAAATGATCTCAAATTTTAACAACGTGTGTTGAAACAACTAAAACTTTTATGTATAATTTTTTTTATATAGATGAGCTGTGATCAAAAAGTAGCAGAAGTGAAAACTCCGTTTGGATAAATCGATGCCAATATTCGATTCTTTTTGTGAAGAACCTTTTGGCGAAGCACTGGACTTTGCAAGTGCTCCACCCCTCAGATTTCTGTACAATATTTTCTTGTTATCTTAAGCTGAAAATTCATCTCAGCGGTAAGATTGGAGTGCGCTATGGACATTAAAAGAAATACAATTGCACAGGTTCACACAATATAACAGAAGGTTTTCAGCGCTGCCCAGTATGCTACAGGGTGGGGTATGATGGGAAGGGTGGTCAAGGTTTTGGGAAATTCTGGAAAGGCCGTTCTACTTTATATTGTGTCATTATCTATGCGGCTATATTGTATTAATATTGTGATTTGATAATTTATTTAATCTATCATGTTTTATTGATTTCTTTCTGGTGTTTTTATATATTATTATTATTACTCATTACAGTTTTTCACATCAGCGACATCTGATGGTCTTTCACTGAAGATTGAGTGACAGCAAGTCTCCTCAAGTCTCCAGGACTTTTCTCAGTATTCTGACGTTTTCAATAATGCTGTTGTTTGGATGGTCTCCACTCGGCCGCCAACATCCAAATCTTCCAGGCCCTTTAATAATCCTTTAGATACCGTGCCAAAAGCACCAATCACAATTGGTATAATTGTCACCTTCATGTTCCATAGTTTTTTCAATTTTCTAGCAAGGTTGAGGTACTTATCTCTCTTTTCACATTCTTTCAGTTTTATTCTGTGGTCTGCCGGGACAACAAAGTAAACAATTTTGCAGATTTTCTTTTTTTGTTGATTATTATAAGGTCTAAGCCGCTGCAGGCATTGGCCTCCATGTCAATGCACACAAAACTGAATACATGTGCTTTAATTAAACAGGCGACATTTCCACACTAGAGGAAACCTCTCTGAACCGGGTAGACAAATTCACCTACCTAGGAAGCAGTGTCTCATCAACCGAAAAAGACATCGACACACGGCTAACGAAGGCATGGACAGCTATCGATAAGCTATCGATCCTATGGAAATCAGACCTGACCGATAAAATGAAACGCAGTTTCTTCCAAGCAGTGGTCGTGTCGATATTGCTGTATGGATGCGCAGCTTGGACGCTAATAAAACGGCGAAGAAGCTAGATGGCAATTACACAAGAATGTTGCGAGCAATATTGAACAAGTCCTGGCGACAACACCCCACAAAGCACCAACTATTCCGCCTCCTGCCTCCAATCACGAAAACTATCCCAGTTAGACGAACCAGACACGCAGGACACTGCTGGAGAAGCAGGGACGAGCTCATAAGTGATGTACTCCTATGGACCCCCACATATGGCCGAGCAAAAGCAGGACGACCAGCTAGAATATACATACAGCTGCTATGTGAGGATACGAGATGTAGCCCTGAAGACTTGCCAGAGGCGATGAACGATAGGGAGAAGTGGCGAGAGAGGGTCAGGGATATCCGTGCTAGCGGCACGACATGATGATGATGATGATGATTATAAGGTCTGGTCTTCTGGCCGAGAATTGTTGATCCGTTTGTATATCAAAGTCCCATAGGAGTTTGTGCGTGTTATTTTCTAGGATAGGTGCTGGGTTGTGCATATACCATTTGTTGGCATGGTCAAATTTAAATTTCTTGCACATTTTCCTGTAGATCACCTTGCCCACCCAGTCTTGTCAAGCCTTGTACTCCTTCTGTTCCAATTTGCTGCATTCGCTTATAATAATTATTATTATTATTGTTATTATTATTATTTACTCCTTTGAGAGGTTTTCATACCAGAGCTAGCTGATAGTTTATCACAAGATTTTGAGTGACAGCAAGTCTCTTCAAGTCTCCAGGACTCTTCTCAGTATTCTAGCAGATCTTATTGATGCTGTAGTTTGGATGGTCTCTACTTATCCTCTTATTTCCAAGTCTTCCAGTCCCTTTACCAATCCTTAGAGTATTGTTACAAGTGCACCAACCACAATTAATATCACTGTCACCTTTATGTTCCATAGTTTTCAAGATCTTTAACAAGGTCTTGGTACGCATCTCTCTTTTTGCTTTTTTTTTTTTTTAATTTTCATTCTGTGGTCTGCAAGGACGGCAAAGTTCAATATTCAGAAGGTTCTCTCTTTTTCTTTTTTTTACTATCACTAGGTCTGATCGTCTGGCCGAGATTAAATTATCCGTTTGTATCTCAAAATCCCAGAGAATTTTGCGTGTATCTATTATTATTATTATTTATTCATTAGAGTTTTTCACATCAGCGTTAACTGATGGTCTTTCATTGGAGTTCGAGTGACAGCAAGTCTCATCAAGTCTCCAGGACTCTTCTCAGTATTCTGGCCGTTCTCAATAATGTAGTAGTTTGGATGGTCTCCACTCGTCCGCCGACTTCCAAGTCCTCCAGTTCCTTTAGTAATCCTTTAGTTACTGTTCCAAAAGCACCAGTTACAATTGGTATAATTGTCACCTGCATGTTCCATAGTTTATTTTTTTTCAATTCCCTAGCAAGGTCTTGGGACTTATCCTTCTTTTCATGTTCTTTCAGTTTTATTCTGTGGTCAGCTGGGACAGCAAAGACGACAATTGTTATTATTATCCCCTTTTTAAGTTTTATTTTCGTATTTTCCAGTTCTTCACCGGGTCTTTACCAAAGACACGGGGTTAGTTGAAAATACAGATTATATGAGTTCTATATATTTATATTTTTTGCTGCCTCTTTTGGGTAATATTTTCACTCACGTTGATAGTACTCTCATAAGAAAATGAGTAATTCGACAAAGTATATTTTTTTGGTATTTCATATTGGCTGAGACTGCCAGGTATCTCGCTAATGTGCTTATCTGTCTCTTTCTTGGTCATACCCAAGTCTCCCACTATTACTGGCACGGTGGTAGTTTTAAGGTGCCATATTTTCTTAATTTCCATTTCCAGGTCTTTGTATTTACTTACTTTATTATATTTTTTGACGGATAAGTTGGCACTGATATATCAATTAGAAAGCGACTTTTTCTTTTATAGTTCTTAGCAACTATATCTGCTCTATTGTTGTTGGTTTTTTTTTGTTTTTTTTTAGTCTGTTTGAATAGCTAAGTCTCAGAATATATTTACTCCTTTTACTTCTGTTTTTGGCAGCTCACGTTGTTTCAGTTATTATTATTATTATCATTATTATTATTATTATTATTATTTACTCCTTAAGAGTTTTTCACATCAGTGTTAGCTGATTATTATTATTATTATTATTTACTCATTAGAGTTTTTCACATCAGCGTTAGCTGATGGTCTTTCACTGGAGATTGAGTGACAGCAAGTCTCCTCAAGTCTCCAGGACTCTTCTCAGTATTCTGGCCGTTCTCAACAATGCTGTAGTTTGAATGGTCTCCACTCGTCCTCCAACTTCCAAGTCCTCCAGTCCCTTTAATAGTTCTTTAGTTACTGTACCAAATGCACCAATCACGATTGGTATAATCGTCACCTTCATATTCCATAGTTTTTTTTATTCCCTGGCAAGGTCTAGGTACTTATCCTTCTTTTCACTTTCTTTCAGTTTTATTCTGTGATAAGCCGGTACAGCAAATTCTATTTTTTTGTTGTTGTTGATTACTATAAGGTCTGGTCTTCTGGTCGAGATTTTAAGATCCGTTTGTATGGTAAAGTCCCATTGGAGTTTGTGGGTGTCATTCTCCAGGACAGCTGCTGGGTTATGCATATACCATTTGTTCGTATGGTGAAATTTCAATTTCTTGTACATCTCGCAGTGGATCGCCTTCCCCCGCTTGGTTATTTGTTTGTTGCTTATTTGTTGCTTGTAGTTATTCCTTTATTTGTTATATTTTTCATTATATATATATATATATATATATATATATATGTGTGTGTGTGTGTGTGTGTGTGTGTGTGTGTGTGTGTGTGTGTGTGTGTGTGTGTGTGTGTGTGTGTGTGTGTGTGTGTGTGTGTGTGTGTGTGTTCTATAGGAATACACTGAAACTTAGCTACTGTTGCACAGAAAGCATATTACAAATCATAAAAAATCAGAATCAGAAAATCTATAATAAACCTCAAAAACACCTTAAAAACAACTGTAATTGTAAAATAAATTACGGATGTCTCCTACACTTGCTTATAAACAAGCTTGGTATTCCAGGCCACCTTAAGATTTAAAAAACATACAGAAAAACATATTGACGTAACAAAAGGCCCCTAAAAACAGGAACTACACACGAAGCCTCACTCAATCATAAGAATTACAAACTCAGCACAATATTTTCTTGATATGATTTGGACCTCAAAATCCTTACCTCCCAGAGACAACACAGAGTGTCTGTATGTGTCAAAAAAAAAGAAGGAGGAAGAGGACTCTTCAGCATTCAATATAACGTTGATGCATCAATACAACTACTTGAAGATTATATAAACAAGCGTGGAGAAGGAAGACTGATTACGGCCATCAGAAACAATACAAATAACAATCATCAATAGAACAAAAATAACCAGAAAACAAAAATGGGAAGAAAAACAACTTTATGGACATTTCAAACGACTAACAAACAAAATCTCACACAAGAAAACTTGGGCATGGCTAAGAAAGGGAAAACTTGAGAGAGAACTTGAATATTTTCTGATAACAGAACAAAACAACGCCATAAGGACCAACTTTATCAAAGCGAAAATAGATACGATGCAACAAAATAGCAAATGTAAGTCATGTGGCTATAGAGATGAAAAGATCAATCACATAATAAAAGAATGCAGCAAATTAGAGCAAAAGATTAGAAGCCTAGAATCGACTGGGTAAGGAAGACGATCCACTGGGAACTGCGCAAGAAGTTTCAATTTGACCATGCAAAGGATTGGTCTATGCAAAACCTGGAATCCGTCCTTGAGAATGAGACGCACAAAATTCTCTGGGATTTTGAGATACAAGCAGATCACTTAATCTCGGCCAGACATCGAGATCAAGTAATAGTCTACAAAAAAACAGAGAACTTTCAGAATTGTGGACTTTCCCGTCCCGGCAGACTACAGAGTAAAATTGATGGAAAGCGAAAAGGGAGATAAATACCTGAACCTTGCTAGGGAACTGAAAAAAAACAATGGAATATAAAAATGACGGCGATACCAATTGTAATCGGTAAAAGAATTGGAAATAAAAAGATCATCCAAACTATAGCATAATTATGATCGGTCAAAATAAAGAGAAGAGTCCTGGAGAATTGAATTGTTTCAAATAGAGCTGCTTGATCATTTAGCAAGTGACTGATGTTTAACTGAATTGTTAGTGATACATAGCAATACTAGAAAACATTTAATTAATAGATGTCTAATATTCAGGGTGGAACGATAAAATTGTCGCCCTAGAAAAGACGACATGATTCCATTTCCGTTTAAATATAAACCGGTTTTCTTTTTTTTTTTGTTGCAGACCATCTACTAGTTGGCCAGTTGTGTACAAATCCCAAGAGCGATAGGAGCCTTCTATCATGTCTGAAAGTGTCATAATGTTCAACGAGCGAGATTGGAGATGCACCGCTGTACAACTCATGCTCTCTACCGATCCAAGTTATGACAACAGGACCATTGCAAGCACCCTCAAAATGCAAATCTGGATTGCCACAAATAACAAGGACGTGCCCAGGGTGATGAAAACAAAGTTTCCGGCTACAGTTATCGTCTTTGGTGTGGTTTCAAGTGAGGGCCACATCATGCCACCTCACATGTTCGAAGTCGGCTTGAAAGTCAACACCAAAGTGTACCTGGATGTGCTGAAGAGTGTGGTGATCCCCTGGTGTAATCAGGTGGCCGGTGGCAGGCCCTGAGTGTGGCAGCAGGACTCGGCCTTGGCCCACAAGTCCAAAGAGACCCATGCTTAGCTTCAGAAGGAGTGCTACGACTTTGTACCCTTCTCTCACTAACCCCCTCCTCCCCCGATCTGAACCCGCTGGACTACTTCGTTTGGTCGAGAACATCACCAACATGACCTCCCACAACACCAAAGCCAGCCTGATCGCAACCATCTGCCGAGTATTCACCGAGCTCCCGCCGGCGCTTGTGGAAAAGTCATGCTCCCAGTTCCGGGTCCGTATCGAGGCGGTGATTGAGGCTGAAGGCGGCTACATTGAATAGATGTCAGCTCTACTACATAATCAAGTTATCTGAATTGATGTTTTCAATAAAAGTTTTAGAATAAAGCTGTAGTGTTGTTTTCTTTAGGACGACAATTTTATCGTTCCACCCTGTATATGTATATACCGGATTTAGCATTAAATAACATACAATGGTTGATATGTTCCAAAACCAAATCACACCAAACCAAACCTACCATAGATTTTACTAATGAATTAGAAAATTACACCTTACACTTTTTTTGGACATTTTACTAATAAATAATAATATTGAATTAGAATCTAAAGTTCATCACAAATCCATTTATAAAAATGACCATATGTATTTTTATTCATTTCTTAACACCAAATAAAAAGTGGAATAATCATAGTTTTTACTTTAAAACTCTTAGGATTTGTAACTCTAAATTTTTAAAAGATTAATATAGAAAATTCCTTTGCATGACTTTAATATTCCAGAACATTTATACAACATGCAAAATCTAAAGCTCTCAAAATTTAAAGACGTAAATGTTTTTCCAAAATTTCTCAAAATAATTTTTTCAATTATAATTTATTTCAAAGATATATTGTTTTATCCAATAATTCAGCCACAAACATCATCGAAAAAAATGTAAACAACCTTGAAATCAAAACAGTTATTAATTCTTCAAAGGCAATTAAGAACTTAATTAATAATTCAAACAATATCCACATTAAATCCAATACATTACCTAATCGGTTTGGGGTGTAGAATACACCAAATGCTTTCCTGCAGAGAGGTAAGACCCCCCCCCAACGAGTGTCCTAGTTATGACTCTAAACAATCTGATGATCAGGTTCCAGTAATGCTGGAGTTTTGGGGAATGCAGAGTACCCGTTCATGCTATCACTCCCTGGTGCACTTTGTCCCGGAGTTGTTGCACCTGATTGAGTCCTATCTATTGGTCAAAACTGTGTATTTATGCTAAACTGAATTGTTTGAAATAAAACTGTTTTTGACATTGAAACTGTACTTACGCTAAGCTGAATTGTTTAGAATTGTACAGTTTTGACATTTAACTGTGTGTAAACAAAACCTATACTTATACTAAACTGAATTGTTTGAAATAGAACTGTTTCATAAATTGAATAGCTTGAAATAGAATTTTTTTAACAATTAAACTATGTGATTATCCTAAACTGAATTGTTTGAAAGAGAATTGTTTATTTATATAAAATGGGTTTGGCATTAGATAACCTAGAAAGGTTGATATGCCATAAAACCCAAACAAACAAACAAACAAATCCAATGCAAGGGTTTATGTAATCCAATGTATGGATTGTAATTTAAAAATGGATGAGGGAAACATCCCGTAATATTTAAAAACGAATTTATGATCATAAAAGAGATTTGAAAAAAGAAACATAAATAACAGTTTAGTCAGACATAATTTAGAAACTAATCATCGCTTTTATTTTGAAGATTCCAAAATGTTAGTTTTTATACACAACAAAAAACATCTGAAAATTGTTGAATTAGTATCATTTTAAACCATAAAACTGTCAGAGACTCAGCTTCTCCAATTTATCTCCTCTTTGGATTCATCATTTAGATACATAGATAGATAGATAAATACTGACATTAATAGAGATAGAAAGATGGAATGTTTTAAATAGGTTGATAATGACATAATGAGATTGTTGTGAACGTATATAGATGTTAAGAAATATTCTTAAGGAAATGCGTTAAGTTTTCAAAATAAATTTTAAAACGCTAATTACATCAGACAATTTTGAAACAGAACACCACCAAGGAAATAGAATGTTTAAAACTTACTCATTTTTTCGTTACATTTGACATATACGTAATCTAATTTAAATAAAATTCAGAAGATACATCACATATTCAAACAACCTGTGGAAGGTTTAATGTTTAAAAAACAAAACGTTTAATATTGGTAAATAATTCAAACTATCAATAAAATGGTCCATTGAATAACGTATTTGTTGTTTTTTTTTTAATTTGTACATTTTCATTTTTAGATCTTATTTTGCTTCCATATATATATATATATATATATATGTGGGGGGGTGCGTGCGCGCGCATGCGTGCGTGCGTCTGTGCATGCTGGCTGTAATGTTTCTTGTAGACGAGGTTGTTCTTATAATTTTGTTTGCACAATACTACAGATTTTTGACTCAGATTAACCCAAAGTTTTTTAAAATATTCAAATGTGTCTCTGAGAAGTCTTTACAGTTAAGTATATTTTTACAAGTCTTTACAGTCAAGCATTTTCTTTTTACAAGTCTTAACAGTTTAGCAATTCTTCTTTACAGTTTAGCATTTCTTTTTACAAGTTTTCACAGTTTAGCATTTTCTTTTTGCAAGTCTTTACAGTTTAGCATTTCTTCTTTACAGTTTAGCATTTCTTCTTTACAGTTTAGCATTTCTTTTTACAAGTCTTTACAGTTTAGCATTTCTTCTTTACAGTTTAGCATTTCTTTTTACAAGATTTTACAGTTTAGCATTTTCTTTTTGCAAGTCTTTACAGTTTAGCATTTCTTCTTTACAATTTAGCATTTCTTCTTTACAAGATTTTACAGTTTAGCGTTTTCTTACAAGTCCTTCAGATTGGCTAGAACAATAACATCATCCTCATCCTAACATTGTAAACAATTATATTCAGAGCAGTAATTTGATATCATTATTTTTTCTTATTATTTTCACCTTTTTCAACTGTAATACTCACGGTAATACCATTTCGTTCTTAAACATTTTTCTCTCGGGCTCAATAGCATCAGTGATGTTAACAAGTGAACAGTTGGGATATTGCATGTTGTTGATAAGTGGAGGCATGAACAACTTCCCGATACTCATCCACAATAAAATCACCAGGCTGATAATTCCACCCACAATGCAACCCTGAATTATCAAAATAAAAATAAAAATAAAATAAATTTTAGTGACTGAGAAAAAGAAATGACAGGAAGAAAAATTCGATTAACGAAACTAAAAAACAAAATTGATTTCATTATCAAGTAATCTTAATAAAGAGATACTTCTCCCTCAGTTTTACGGGGAGTAGTGGATTATTTGCCGAAGTGAGACATTGGATTAGAATTCCATTCGCGCTATTGCGCTCATTTTCGGACTAATATATATATGAAATGCGTGAACATTTTCTTCTCCTCCCCCAGCTATGAGTTAAATAGCACCACTACTGTCCTTCTACAAGAATGGCTTTGGTATTAAGTAAACCACCAAGGTTGATATGCCATTAAACAAAGAAACCTTAAATATCACCACTACTGTTCTTCAACAAGAATGGCTTTGGTATTAAATAAACCACCAAGGTTGATATGCCTTTAAACAAAGAAACCTTAAATAGCACCACTACTGTCCTTCAACAAGAATGGCTTTGGTATTAAATAAACCACCAAGGTTGATATGCCATTAAACAAAGAAACCTTAAATAGCACCACTACTGTCCTTCAACAAGAATGGCTTTGGTATTAAATAAACCACCATGGTTGATATGCCATTAAACAAAGAAACCTTAAATATCACCACTACTGTCCTTCTACAAGAATGGCTTTGGTATTAAATAAACCACCAAGGTTGATATGCCTTTAAACAAAGAAACCTTAAATAGCACCACTACTGTCCTTCAACAAGAATGGCTTTGGTATTAAATAAACCACCAAGGTTGATATGCCATTAAACAAAGAAACCTTAAATAGCACCACTACTGTCCTTCAACAAGAATGGCTTTGGTATTAAATAAACCACCAAGGTTGATATGCCATTAAACAAAGAAACCTTAAGTATCACCACTACTGTCCTTCTACAAGAATGGCTTTGGTATTAAATAAACCACCAAGGTTGATATGCCTTTAAACAAAGAAACCTTAAATAGCACCACTACTGTCCTTCAACAAGAATGGCCTTGTTATTAAATAAACCACGAAGGTTGATATGTCATTAAACAAAGAAACCTTAAATAGCACCACTACTGTCCTTCTACCAGAATGGCTTTGGCATTAAATAAACCATGCCTTTAAACAAACAAACCGAAACTGAGACACTTCTTTTATGCAATTCTGTTTTAACATACGGTTATCTACGACTTGGTCAAACTTTAGCCACAATGATATCTTCATTCGGAAGTTCCCATTAGGAATAAAAGATTGGATTTTAGATTGACACGTATCCTTCAAGAAGATATAATTTGCCTGCCATGAAAATCTGCAGTATAATTATTTACCTAACCCCTCCGCATAAGCAAAATGGGACAAAAGCTCAGTTTTTAAGTGAAGTTCTACAGGTTTCATAGTTTTTCTTCTCTTCGACAGATTGCCATACCAAGGTTAAAAAGCCCAGTCTGGGCTACTATTTACCTATAGCTGGATGCATAATAGTTGGATACATAGTTTTCTCAATAGTATTAGAGCTGAGTGCAATACAAACTGCCTCGTCCAGGATTTAAAATTGGTCACCCGAGTTCACCTCCTCTGGCGATAACAATTACTCCCTAAGCGCCACGAAATTAGCTGTGCTTATAACTTTATGTACTGATCGACTTAGTAATTGAACTCAAGATCACCAGATAACTAGGTGCGCTTTACCAAAGTTTTCATTCATCAGTCTCTCATTCCTAAAACTATCAGTTAATGTGAATCTAGTTACCTGGCGAAGATGGATCGAATTTGCTGGATTGGGCAGTGAAAAAAAAGTATTTACTCTGCTTGAGTGGAACAGAGAAGCGATATCTCAGGAATTAGTTAAATAGAAAGGATTAACTGCTCCAAGATATCATCTGGGCATGGACAATGGGGTAAAAACAATCTGCACCACTAGATTGAATGAAGGGTTCAGTTTGAAATCCTCAGACGATGACAGACACCTAATGATGGTCGGAGAATACAACAGCTGAAACACGATCTATGATAACAATTAAGATAAGGACACGAGTCTATACACACTGCTGATAATAAAACAGTTCCTCCAGAATTTTTTATGAGAGTACTTTAATTATTATGAACTGATGTACTCATCCTTAGGGTGTCTGTCTCTTCCACTACACCAAAGTATGTAACTTTTTTGCACAACCTGAAGCAAGAAAGAGACTCACGATCACAAGTTAACGAGATACGCTTTAACCCACATTTTCATCCACTAGTTCACTGGTAACGGATGAACATAAATATTGATGAAAGTTTATCAACTTAACTGAGAATCGTGTATCGAAATCCCGGACCGGGTAGTTAAATGTCATATACTCTGCTTCAGAAGAAACGATACCTCGGGCATGAATTATCTTGGAAGAATGAACTGATATGAGATATCTACGAGACATGGAAATGAGAATAACCTACCCCTATGGGTTGAATAAAAGATTCCATTCAAAATTCCCCGTAGTTAAATGGCTACGATATGACATCTTAAGAGGGTCGTTAAGTGTAACAGCTGAAATGAACAGAGAAAAGCTATTACGATGATGGCAATAATCCGCGCACGTCTGTTTATAATAAAGATAATTCTTCACCTCAGAAAAAAAAAACGATATGCTACAAAGTATAAGTGGTAATCCTAGCAGATTTAAAAGTATTAATTAATCATCAATCACAATTAATTAATTAATTAATATATGGTTTCTTTTCTTTCATTTTCAATCCTTTCATTTAATATCCACAAAAAATTGCTTAATATAAAATCAAAAGGGTTCAGTTTGAAATTCCCAGTTGGCTATCGATTACAATAGACACCTGAATGGAGGCTGGTGGGTACAATAGCTGAAATGTTGTCACTATAACAACCAAGATGAGGAGACTCGTCAAAATAGGTCACTCTATAACGATAACTATTCTTCATCTCACAAATTCAGCCAAAAAAGTTTTTCCTTCTAATTTTGTCAACTTTTTTGATTTTCTGTGAAATACGTAGTTAGGTGGTGGGATTTACCTTTGAATTGGCCTGTGGGAAGAGAGATCCCAGCAAAAAGATTCCTAACAATGGTCCTCCTGAAACGCCATCAAAGCTGATTGCAACCTTCAAAGAAACAAAAAAAAATACATATTTACATCTTTACGCCGTTTCATTTAATATTTCTCTATATTTTCATCTACAAAAGCTTATCTTAGTCTGACGCAAGGCCACAAATCAGGTGCCTTATTTGAGAATCAAATCGACTTCATAATTAACGGTTAGTCTATTTTAATCGTTAACCACAGCGATTTACTGAGACACCCTTTCTCATAATCCATTAAATTCAATAGTTGAATGATAGATTCCTAGTAAAACTTGGGTTTATGGATTCGATTCAATTAAACAATCAAGCTTTTTAACATTTGGATTCATTTTTTAAAATGTGGCATTTCAGACTAACCAAACTTACTTTGTTAGTCTTACTATCTTATATCAAAGCATTGTGCAGGGGAAAAAAAAGAAAAAATGAATCTTCATTTAAAAGAATTTTATTAAATCTTAACCGAACAAAACTGCTGCTGTTCAGAATCTGGTTGTATGAATTTCATCTTCCAATACAGATAATTTTTTCTTGAATCAACTGGAATAGAGGGATTAATAAACCTTTATTTTTAAGATTAGTTTCCTCTCAAATTTTTCACGTAAAGACAGGACAATTATCATAAACTGACTGTTTTCTTTCCAGAATTTCATCCAATTGATCAATCAATCTTTTCTAATATTTGAGTAAATAGTGGTATATTAAAATGAATTTCACTGTTTACTTACAGCACCCCAGTAACAAACATCTAATCTAAGAAAAACGAACATACAAAGGGGATTATTCAATGTGCACAAACTACATAAAACAAGAAATATAAAGTCGTGTGGGCCAGTCGGCTGGGGCAGCAGAATAAACCAACTGCATTTCTGCAGAGGGTTAAGACTCCCTCAACGAGTGTCCAAGATATGACATTAAACAATCTGACGATGAGGCTTCAGTAATGCTGGAGCTTAGGATAATGCAGAGTGACCCTTCATTGCCATCGCTCCCAGGTCTACTCTGGCCTGGAGTGATAGCACCTGATAGGGTCCAATCTATGGGTCAAATAAAACTGTTTGATATTGAAACTGTGTACTTTGATATTTAAAATGAGGGCAAATAAATGACTTATGCTCAACTGAATTATTTGAAGTAGAATTGTTTCATCATTTAACTGTATCTAAATAAATTGCTGATGTTTAATTGAATTGTAAGTGTTAAATAGTAATGCTTGAAAACATTTAACTGAGTGTAAACAATTGATTAATAGTCAATTGAGTTATTCGTATTAAATAGAAATAATGGAAGCCATTTAACTGTGTGCAAAAAAAATGAGCTTAAGCTCGTTTAAAAATGTTATCCACAAAATATGTTTAGGGCTTATATATTTAATATATATGTATAAAAAGGATTTGGCATTAGGTAACCTACGATGGTTAATATTCCATAAAACAAAACAAAACTAAATCATTGATATTTTATACACACACACACACACACATATATATATATATATATATGTGTGTGTGTGTGTGTGTGTGTGTGTAAAGAGAATTTGACATCAAATATCTACAATGGTTGATATGCCATTTAACCAAACAAAACAAAACCAAATCATATATATTTAATATATATGTATAAAAAGGATTTAGCATTAAATAACCTACAATGGTTGATATGCCATAAAACCAAACCAAGCCAAACCAAATTATATATATCTAATATATATGTATATAAAAGATTTGCCATTAAATCACCTACAATGATTGATATGCCGTAAAGCCAAACTAAAACAAATCATATATATTAATATATATGTATATGAAGGATTTGGCATTAAATAACCTACAATGGATGATATGCCATAAAACTAAACCAAACCAAACCAAACCAAATCATATATATTTCATACATATATATATGAAGAACTTGGCATTAAATAACCTACAATGGTTAATATGCCATAAAACCCATCCAAACCATTAAGTTATAAAAACAAACTACTGATGAGATCATTATATTGCTAGTACGTATGTCTTGTTACTGTGGTTGTAAAAGAAATGTCTGAATGATAGGAATGACACATGTTTTATGATCCTGTCTCTTCTCCTCAACACTGGTTTTGATTTTCTTTCTTAATAGGGAGATAATCAGGAAAATTGTCACCATGTTTTATTCTCACTAGCGACAGTTCATGCCACAAGAGATTAAAGAATCCTCGTACGATGAATGTCTAAAAGGAACATACAGTCACTAACCCATCACTAACTCAAGAAAAATACAACATTTCGAGTATATTACTAATACTACTCATTCAAAATCTTGTTGAAACATTTATTACGAACACATACCTACTTGGGTTGAATAATTTGATAGCATAAAGTTTTCTAGAATTTTACTTTCGTCCAACTATCATATATTCCGCATAAAAGTGAATTATTCTAATATAATTTTACATGCAACATTGTGAATAACAATCAGTTCAGAAAACTAATATTTGACATATGTCACTTGAAGAGAAGATTTGCACTTTAAAGTGACTGGGTTTCTCCAAGAAATGACATTTAGGACTAAATATTTTTCATAAGGTCAGTGTATTGTATATTGACCTACGACTCGGCCGGGCTGTCAAAATAGGAAATGCACCTATGTAAATAACAGGTTCATCCGGTCGAGGAATAATCAGGATATTATAGCCTTGACCGTGGACAGGTTGAATGAGTGCAAAATTGTGACGCCCACAAAAAGAAGGTGGACGTTGAACTATTATATAACTCGGTGAAGACAGGAAGTCAGTTAGTTTGGAGACCAGACCAGTTGGTGACAAAATGCGGTAGAGAAAGCCAGCACTCAGCAGAGGGAGCCCTCAGGCCCCCGATTGAGAGTTTGGAGACCAAACCAGTTGGAGACAAGATGCGGAAGAGAAAACCAGCACCCAAAGAGGCTGGGCCCTAGGCCCTCGGTTTAGCAGCCCAGGAGAACGGGAAAGAAACGCGGTTATGGCCAATAGAGTGGGGGTCAATATGTTGCAGTTCTGTTCGGTCTCCAAGTCCCTCTCACTCACAACCCTTTCAAATAAAGTGAGAGGTATATTTTTCTAAGAACTGTGTCGCTCGTCTTTATTATTGTGTCGTTATGATTTCGCATGCATATGTGTTTGTATAGTTGTTCATGGTCATGGCTATACAAGTGTTGGATCCTTGACGGAATTTCCTATATTATTAGATAGGTTGTCTCAGTCAATAGCTGCGTTTGACAAACAAAACGTTTCGTGAACTTAATAATGACAGTATTTAAAACAACAGGAGGACTTTATAATAAACTTAATGATAATCTTCTGCAAATATGCTTTACACTGAAGTATAAAAATTGGAATGATAGTTACGAAGTAATATCACAAAAAATATCTGCCATTTTTTACTGTCACAGAACCATCTGTTACTGGGCTTGGTAATGTCGGCAAAGTTTGGGCTGAATTCAATTCAAATACTTGCACTCAGTAAGGTTGTTGAAAAAATATGATTTGCATGAAATAGAGGAAATCATTGAAGATAGATAGATAGATATTAGTAGGGCAAGATAGATAGATAGATAGATAATATTTGTCACTGCCTCCCACCAGACAGGATTTGACACAAGGTCAAAAGCCCGAAGGCCGATTAAAGTGGGGATAAAGGGGAGGGGAAGGTCGGGAACGAGCCGAGACTCGAACCCAGCTAGTCATTAACCCACTAAGTGCAATGTGGACATAATGAGTCAAGCCGTATCACGGACCTAAATCTAGGTCCGGGCACGTATGCCAGCATATAGCTTGAACTAGACCGTGAGGTCTAGTGCTATACAAGGGGTCTGAAAAGCAGCTCGCCCACCCGAAGGTTGCCCAGCCGAAGCTGGGGGCCTATTCGGCCCCGAGTCTGCTCTTGGTTTCGATCGCCCATCCGGCACGAATGCCAGACGGCCCAGCCAAAAGGTCGAGAAGCGGATTAGATAGATAGATAGATACTAACAAATAAGATAGATGTGAACAAATAGGGCAGATATATAGACCGGTGTGAACAAATAAGATATATATCATCATCATCATCATCATCATGTCGCGCTGGTAGCACAGATATCCCTGACCTCTCTCGCCACTCCTCCCTATCGTTCATCGCCCTAGGCAGGTCTTCAGGACAACATCCCGTATCCTCACATAGCTGCTGAATGTATGTTCGTGCTGGTCGTCCTGCTTTTGCACGGCCATGTGTAGGGGTCCATAAGAGTACATCTCTTATGAGTTCGTCCCTGCTTCTCCAGCAGTGTCCTGCATGTCTGGTTCGTCTAACTTGAATAGTTTTCGTGATAGGAGGCAGGTGGCCGTACAGTTGGTGTCTTGTGGGCTTGTGGGGTGTTGCCGCCAGGACAAGAAGTTTAGTTTTCTTTATACAACTTATATATATATATATATATATATAGAGAGAGAGAGAGAGAGAGAGGAATAAAAAAGATAGATGTGAAAAAAATGGATTGATATATAGACCAATGAGAACAAATTAAATAGATAGATGTGAACAAAAAAGATAGAGAGAGAGAGGGCGGAAGAGATGGATGCGAACAAATAAGGTAGATGTGAACAAATAGGACAGATATATCGACCAATGTGAACAAATAGATAGATAGATAGATAGATAGATAGATAGATAGATAGATAGATAGATGTGAGCATTCTAGATTCATTTTGTTGTGGCTTACATTACATCTTTTGGTCAAACTAAAAAAACTCATTTAGATTTCAGTCTTAATGTCTGTGCAGATAAAGCCCATAGAATGGTGAGACAAATCTAAAATCTAGATGAGGTTAACAATTTTCGAACGACCCTCGTAGATAGATAGATAGATAGATAGATATGAATGGAGTGAGATAGATAGATAGATAGATAGATAGATAGATAGATAGGGGGTCTTTTATTTGAAGAATGTGAGAGATAAATAACAATTATAAAATAAGGAAAGGGAGTTTTTAATTAGAATATTTTTTAGTCATTTATTTATGTTGATTTTTCAGTGATTAAAAATGTACTGTCTTTTTTCCTCTTCCATTGTTTTTGTTTTTACTATTTTTTAAAACCGATTGTCTTTCTCTTTTCTCAGAGTAAAAACACGGGAAATCAATTAAATTGATAATCGGATCAAATTAAAAACACATCAAACGATTGGAACAAACGCAGAAGGCAATGTCGTTGATTGGAATGAGGTTATTAAACAACAACAAAATTACTGCAAAGAAAAAAAAATCTTCCTAGAATGGAAATGATAAAGACGTGATTTCTTTTTTTAAACTTTTCTTGAGGATCAGAATTTTAGAATAAAAAAATAGAATTAGATGTAAACAAACGTAGAGAAATTCAGATGTACACTCAAGTATATACAGTATTTTCAATAAGTATTTGAACAAACAGACAATTTGTTTGGATGTTTTCTTTGTTTAACGGCATATCAACCTTCGAGGTTAATTTAATGCTAGAGCCATCATTGTAGAATAGCTGATGTAGAAGGTGCTTAATACCTTTTCCCAAGTTTATTAGTCCATAAGTGAACACAACATCGCGACTGGAATTCGAACTTGCTAACGTCAAGGCTGAAGTCTAGCACTGTAGCCATTACACCACGAGTATTCCACCCACCGGACAATCGCTTTTATTTTGACTGTTAAAAACAAGAACATTAAACAAAAAGACAGTTTTATTGCTAAAAAACTTAGTAAGGCATACATCGAGTTTTGCTTTGTGATAATAATATATCTATGACTATTATGAACAATAAAAAGTAAAGTTGGCGACCGTAGTCGAGGGCAACTCTAAGGCTTCCTTTCCAATAGCTACTACACTGAGATGCTCCACTTTACCCTTGATACGTACCTTATGTTGCTGAGTGTTAAGCAAGGAGGTATCAAGTACCATTTTTAAAGTCTTTGGTATGATGCAACCTGAGATTGAACCCTGGTCTCCCAGGCCACTGGAGAACACATTACTCACTAGGTCAATGAGCCGGTCTTATTATGAACAGTACAAGGTAAAAAGCGTACGACTCATTAGTTCAAATTGACTCATTAGTTTGTCAACTCTTCCAAATATAGGTTTGCCTTGATCGGTTTAAAACAAGAATTTAAAAGGATGTAAAAACATTGTATTTACGTTGATTGCTGTGAAACCAAGTTCTGAATGATTCTGTCCTTTTTCAAACTCTCAAAAGAAAGGAGTACCTGTTGCTTAGTAGCCAAGGTGCTGAACAGTGACATTGGAGTAAGCAAGTTCGAACCCCAGTCGGGCTATTACGTTCACTTTTTGGAATAATATCCTTGACAAAGGTATAACTGAGCTGTATGCTTTATACTTTGTACTGTTTATAATAGCCATAGAAATATTATTATCACAAAGCAAAACTTGATGCATGCCTTACTAGGTTTTTGGCAATAAAACTGACTTATACTCCCAGCTATGGGTTAAGTAGTATCTACAGTTCTTTTCCAATGATGACTTTGCCATTAAATAACCCATGAAGGTTGATATTCCTTTAAACAAAGACCACAAAACTATCAAAAACAAACGATTAGAAGCAAATTTCCTTTCTCATTGGCCGAGTGGGTTGAGTGTTTGTCAATGGTCCGGAAGATCTGGGTTCCATCCCAGGTCGCATCATACCAGAGACCTTATGAACCCTTATTTTACTCGTTGCAAGCTTTTATCACCAGTTTTAACTTGTATTTTTTCACTGGTCTCCAGGACTTATCTAAGTATCCTTGCAAATTTTAACAGTGTTATGCCTTTTTTTATTTTTAGTTTCCCTAGTCGCTTTTCCAGGCCTTTGGGAAGTGTTCCAAGGGCTCCAACTTCAATTGGTATTACCGTCACCAGCTCCTTCCACAGCTTATTTAGTTTTTTATTTTCTTTTATTTCCAATCCGCTGGGACGGGGAAAAAAACCCACCCGACAAGTTCTTTTTTCTTGTTAACACTGTGCCTGGTCTTTTAGCTGGGATCAGGTGATCTGTTTGTATCCCAAAGTCCCCAAGAATTTTGTATGGTCCCGATTCTTCTTCTTCCAGTCTTTCTTCCAAGACTTTTGGGAACGTTCCAAGCATGTCCCATACAATTTGTATCAACATCAGCTTCATGTTCCTCAGCTTTTTTTAGTTCTCGGGCGTGGTTCCAAATATTTATCTCTCTTTTAGTTTTCTTTTATTTTCACTCTATTATCTGTCGGAATTATTATTATTATTGAATGGTAAGATACTCCAAATCAAACTTACCTGAGTTACGGGCCCTTTCAGTCTTTGAGAAATGAAAGCAACAGCCATCCCTAACAAACCAAAGATTGCAACTAACAACAAAAGAAAGAAAATAGAATTTATTATAAACAGTTTTTCTCATTTCCAAGGTTTCAAAATAGTCAGTATCGAATCTGTTTTATTTATTTGACTTTATCTTCTAACGGGAAGAGATTCCATTATGAATCAAGTGTTACATGTTAAATAAGATTGTTTTGTTGAAATAATTAAGTCCTGATTGACGGAATAATCTCAATGAAACGAAACTAAAACACTTAGGAAAATCAAAACGACAAATAATAGAAATTTCACTCGAATTTTAAATCAATTCATTTAAAAAATATAAATAGGGATTTTATGACAACTAACAGAAATTTGTTAATGTGTGTATGTTTCCCATGACCTATTAGGTCACCGGAGTGTCATGTTGAGTATTGACCTCTCTCATTGCAATACGGCTAGGGTACTTACGACACCATCTCTTCTCCAATTACATGCGACAACTTGTACTGTGTTACATGTCATCAACAGCAACTAAGCTGACTTTTTATCATGCATTCCTGAAAATGGCACGCTTAGCGTAACAGTTATCGTGGCAGTAAATGGTATCAGGGATCTGAGTTCAAATCGTATTCGAAGTAGCTTGCATTTCACTCAGCGCTAATGCTGTTCTGCCTCTAGCTTTTGATAATTAGTAGAGCAGACTAAGTTCACTAACCAAACTAAGAAAAGAAAAATTCTAAATTCAAACCAACTTTATTCTGCCTAAAAAATTGACCTTGTGTCGGAGGGGAAGGGCGCTAAATATATACATTCCGGTAAATTGTTTATGAATTGAAGTGAAAATATAGCCAAAGCCAGAAAAACAATTCCGAAATTCATAGATGATTTGTAATTATCCTCCAACAATTTTACTCTCGTTTTTCTCCTTTCACTTGTTCTTTAACTCACGGGTGGTTTTCGACCTTCGATTCTCCGGCTTTCACTGGGTGAATGTGACGGTGGGTTTTGCCCTTTTTCCCAAGCGGATAAAATGGAGATCTCAGTATCAGATATTTTTGTCTAAAATCTTGAAATTATGTACTTCCGTTACTTTACAAATTATTCAGACTAGTTTCCTGTTATTTTCCGAGAGGATCGAGATACTAGTTCGAATAATTTGTAAAATAAGAAAGCGTTGAGGTTGTTAACAATAGATAAAATTATTCAAGACTATTTCTTTACCCAATCCCACTTCAGATGCTATAACCTTCAAAGAAAAGAAAATCAACAAATGACCAACTTAAAATATGTAATAAATCTTATATAAACAACAAGTGCAGAGTAAAAACAATTCATTGAGACAATTCTGTCAACATATGTGACATCATTCATCTATAATACTATGCTGAAGTTTATGTACGTGTCAGGTTAAACATCATAGCCCAACAGAATTTCAGCGAACTGATATTTTGTATGGATATTGATTGAACCTTAGGCTCCTATAACTATAATCCATGTGAAGTTGATCTCCGAGATCAGTAAACGTAACTAGAAATAATCAGATGGTCAAGCGAATCGAGAAAGAGACTTAGATATCGTGTACCAAATCGAGTTTTAACCTTGTGAATGATGAAATAGACTAAGTCAGAGGTTTTTCACGGGAACAGCAATACATTGGATGATTACGATTAAAATGTGAAAGTTACGCTACATATTCGGAAGAGATAGAAGAAAGATAAAATTTGTATACCAATAGGCGGTCTGAAAGAAATTAAATATTTTCTTTATGTTCAAAACATTTTTATTGCATGTTTATGTAATGTTCATCAAATGGCAATATATGCCATTTCCGATCAAGTGGGTTAAGATATAGAGTCCAAAAATGATTTTGATCTTACAAATTGTGGTATTGTGGTATTGTCAGATCCATATTTTCTTAAGTCAGGTTCATATTTAACATACATTGAACGATCACGATTAAGTAGGGAAAATGACTCAATATATTTGCGAAAGATGGAAGAGCAAGAAAAATTTTGTACAAATAATTTTTTCGGAAAGAAATTAGATATTTTCTTTATGTTCAAAATTCTTTTTATTGCACATTTATGTCTTGTTCATATTTCTGTATTCATAGAATCTTAATCACACACACACACACACACACACACACACACACACACACACACACACATATATATATATATATATATATATATATATATATATATATATATATATATATTAGGATTATTTCAAAATCTTGTCTTTTTTTTTCCTAAGCAATCACCTTAATTATTCCGACGTTTTGTAAACAATTGATATTTATTCACACTTCATTGTTCTATGTTCAGATCATGATTGAAATTGACTTATCATAGATCTTTATAAGAATTTTTCAAAACAAAATTGATACAAAAAAAAATTTAATTAAGTTTTGCATAAAAGTCAAAAAGATGACCAAAATTTATAAAAAAAAAAATAAAATAAAGATAAAAAAACAAACACTAAAAGTTCAAATTGATTAGAATGATTCCTGTTGGACAACAAATCTTTAATCGATTCTTTCAGTTTAATCGTCTTACCTAATTATGTATTCAATCATCAAGATCATTGAATGTCGATTTATATGGACGGCACATTTTCGATCGCAATTTGGAAAAAACACTTGCAATAAACTATCGTCCTTTTTTTAGTTGAAATCAATGTATTTCAATTAAAAGTCGCCGTTATTTATTTCTGTTGCCATTTTTTTTAATCTGATCGCACTTATTTCTGTGAAATTGTCTGAGACTAAAATGAAAACCAAAATGTTATGTTTTTTTATCTTCTGACAAATGTTCAAACTATAACAATTTTGTTATTATTTAATCTGCTTTCATTTATTTTTCACTTGATATAATTTCATTTTTTAAATTCATACAAGTTTGTGTGTGTTTACTCGCTCTTCGGTTAGTTTGTTCGACAAATACAGACACACACACACACACACACACACACCTGTATATATGAATATATTGTAATTTACAAACAGTTGCCCAGTCGGCTGGGACTGTAGAATACACCAACTGCACTTCTGCAGAGGGGTAAAAAAAACTCACCCAATGAGTGTCCTGTATATGACAATAAACAATCTGATGCTGAAGTTCCAATAATGTCGGAGATCTGGGAAATGCGGAGTATCCCTTCATTGCTATCGCTCATAGTTCCACTCTGGCCCGGAGTGGTAGCACCTAACTGAATTACTTGAAATAGAATTGTTTTGACGTTTAACTGTGTGGACAATACTATACTTATACTTAACTGAATTGTTTGTATTAGAACGGTTTGACTAAACTGAATAGCTTGAAATAGAAATGTTTTGACAAACTGTGTACTCATGTTAAACTGAAGAGTTTGAAAAAGAACTGATTATTTGTATAAAAATGGATTTTGGCATTAAATAACCTACAAAGTTTGATATGCCATAAAATCCAAACAACCAACCAACCATTCGCAGAGAGACTGTTTCTTTATATCATAACTCTGTAGTGTAGCTAGACACACAGGACGCTTCAAGCTGGGATTGGAACCCGCCTAACATTACGTTAGACTTGGTATCTCACCGCTCAGCAACTTCGGTGACGAACATCAGCTCGAGAATTTTGACGCATTTTGTATTAGCTTTCGTTCGTTTACATTTTGTGCTTTTGGATACCGGAATGCTATATTCATTAGAAGAGTTTTATAGTTTGCTACATTTATAAATAAAGAGTCCTCAATATCAGGGATAAAGTATATATATCTAATTTAACATAGCGTAGACGCAGATTCAGCAGCACTTGGTGACTGTCAGTTTCTTAACTACACAATCATCGGACGCGTTGATAGATTTCTGCTTGTCGTTTAAATATCTCAAATTACATTTTCCATTTGAACTGGCATAAAATTCTGTTCGCAATCCCATTTGTTATCATTTTCCTTTTCTAATATGAATTGATATATAACGTTAGTAGTATATATCAATTTAAATGCCCTTTTAGGAGATTGTAACTCGGAAAAAAAACAATATATACGTCTATTTCACATCAACTACTCCATCGGGAAGACTTACTATGCATCTTTCTGATACCAGTTCCATAGCACAAGATTTAAAAGAAACATTAATGCCCAACAACAGAATTTCCGAAAATTCTTACCGAAAGCACAACAATATTAGAATAACAAAATTACAAGAAAAAACTACAGATTCTCGAGGCGTTACATATTTGAAATATACAAACCAAAATTAATAGAAATTATTTTGAATCTAATGTTAATGTACTTAAGTGTCCTTGGTACTGGCGCTATTCATAGAACCAAATTTTAAAGAATAAACGCTACACAATACACCAGTATAAACGCTCATTCTTCTTACGAAGTAGTAATGTACATACAAAAGTTATATCACTTTTGCAATGCACATACCTCTGATGATAGCCCAAGATTGGGCAGACAGTACAAGGGAAATAATTAATCATGGAATGTTTTTTAACCAATTCCCGCCGGATATCATAAAATCGATACGGTAACTCAAAAGGATTAACAAAAATATATGTAGACAAGAAATTTCCATAATGCTCAATCAAATATGTATCAATGAAGAAATGTTGACCAAATACACACACACATGCACACACACACACACACACATGCACACACACACACACACACACACACACACACACACACACACATTGGCCTATTGGGTATAGTGTTCGCCAATGGCCCGGGAAACCAGGATTTCAAACCCAGGTCTAGTCATACCAAAGACACAAAAAATGGTACTTGCTTAACAGTCAGAATTATAAGGTATGTATCAAGGGTAAAGTAGAGCAACCAAGGAAAGGAGTAGCGCCCTTCCCTACACATCGGCGTTGTAGCTATTGAAAAGGGAACCTTCGGTCACCCTCGTCTACCAACTTAAAATATATATAAATATATATATTTTACTTAGATTTTTGGGGTTTTTTTAATATAAAAAATATATATATATTTTACTTAGTTTTTTTTGGGGGGGGTCCCCTCTATTTAGCTATCCTGATTATATATATATATATATATATATATATATATATATATATATATATATATATATATACCCCCTTTTTTATTTAATTTTCCGGTGTTTAATAACTTGAAAAGTACCGGACAAAAAGGCCTTCGTTGTTTTTTATTATTTTGTTTATGTTCCCCTACTGTAATTACCAATGGTGTCCCTGTTTATTATATTGTATGAATTTTCCTGTACCCGTAATTTAATTAAATATATATATATATATATATATATATATATATATATATATATATATTAGATTTCTTTTATATAATTCTATTCTATATCTTTATACTATATTTTTTTATCAATTTATGATTATTTATTATAATTGAAATTATAAAAATGCAAATATAAAATAAAGAAAAAAGAAAACAAACCAAGACTTTTTGTTATATTTTCCCTTTTATCTTCTGATAGACGTCCAAATTTATTTTTCAAAAATGTTTCCCAGGTAATCGCTGCTAAGCCATTCAAAGACGACGAAACTGTGCTAAAATACAAAAAACAACATATTTGGAAATAGGAACATTAGCATATTTCTTTCTTTTTCTTTCTATAAGACGCACGATGTTTTTTTATTTATTTATTTTTTATTTCTATTTATTTTTTCAAAAATCTTCTATGTAATTCTTTTGCACGATGATTGCTGGAGAAATGAATGTTTTATGCAAAAAAAATTGAAGAATATTTTTTTCTTTCTATAAGACGCACTATGTTTATTATTTATTTATTTTTTATTTTTATTTATTTTTTCAAAAATCTTCTATGTAATTCTTTTGAACGATGATTGTTAGAGAAATCAATGTTTTATGCAAAAAAACATTTGAAGAATATGGTAACCATTTTTACTTTCTTGGTTTTGTTTCGCTTTCTAAGAATAGGGTTGCGTATAATACACAGAAAAATACTTTTTTTGAAATTTTGAAATAAGGGTTTTTCTCTAAATTGAAAAAAAATAATTGTACATTTAATTTAGAAAATTTAGACCAAACATTTTTTCTTCCATTTTTCAAATGTAAAAGAATTAATTTTGATGGTTTAGCTTTTTGTATGAATCCGCGTGCGCGTACGTGTGTGTGTGCGTGTGTGTGTGAAGTTCTTGACAATGACAATTCGGAGAGTTTCTTTCGATAAACCGTATTATTTCGGAAACTATCTATATTTATGGAGAATTTTTCAGGTGATAATTCTTTCTGAAAGAAGTTAAAACAAACTTTGACAAATGGTGACCAATAAAATTTTACTGACCGACACTAAGCTGTAACTTGCAACACAAAACTCTTTATGTCGATATGTTGCAAAAAAATTCTACAGCTGCGAAATCAATCATGTCGATAGCTGCAGAAAAGTTTGTTTTTGGTTTGGTTTTATGTCATATCAACCTTTGAAGGTTATTTAATGCCAAATCCATTTTTATACAAATAAAGTTCTATTACAAACAATTCAGTTTAGCATAATCACACAGTTTAGTTCTATTTGACCCATAGATAGGATCCTATCAGGTGCAACTATTTCAGGCCAGAGTGGTCCTAGGAGCGATGACAATAAAGGGTACTCCGAATTCCCCAAAGCTCCAGCATTACTGGAGCCTCAGCATCAGATTGTTTAGTGTCATATCCGGAGAAGCAGTCAGTGTATTCTACAGCCCCCACTTCAGCTGACTGGGCAACTGCAGATAAGTGTCAATCGACTAAATCTTAAGCAATAAACAAGATTTCAAAATCTAATTGAAAGTGAAAAATCCTTATCTAATTTTCATCCCATTTTTACATTATAATTACGTAATATGCTAAGCTTAGTTTGGCCAAGATCAGATGCATGGAGCATCCAGTAAGAATTGAACACGCTATCAATGGTTTGCTTGCCGAGTTCATTTATCATGTGTTTTGTTATTCAAACAGAAATATCTTCGAGGCTGGCTGTTGTCATGGTAACGCAAATCCAAATAGATTAAAAACTATTAACCACAAGGATTTAAAAAAGGAATTTTAATTCATTTTGTCAGTCTTTTACATAAAAACTTCAAGTCTGTATTTCGTTCGAATACCGATTTAGTAACTTTAATCAAATGAAATGAAAAATAAAAACATTCAAACTGACATCGGCTCGGGAGATCAGGGTTCAATCCCAGGTCGAGTCATACCAAAGACTTAAAAAATGGTTCTTCATGCCTCCTTGCTTAACACTCAAAATTATAAGGTACGGATCGAGAGTAAGTGGAGCAAAACAGTGGGAAGGAGTTGCACCCTCCCCTCCACGTCAGTGTAGTAGCTAATGAAAAGGAAGCCTTCGGGTCGCCCTCGATGACGGTCGTAAACTGTACCTTTTTACTTTATATGTTAATTCAGATTGATGGGTTGATTGATTGATTTTTACGGCATGTCAACCCCTCTAAGATTATTTCATGCAAAGAAGTTAAGGAATCACATTCATTGAACGTTCATTTGTTGTGTTGTTATTCCTTCACAATTTTAGGGAGGTTTTGTTTTTGTTTTCTTTCTAAGTCGAATATTTTAGCAGATCTATCTTACCTACAGATGGGACCCTAACAGGTACTACCACTTCGAGTCAGAGTGGACCTGGAAGTAATGGCCATGAAGAAGTACGCTACCGTCCTCACATATCTAGAACGGGAGAATACCATCGGATGCAGTTTTGTCTCATTTCCAGAACAACCTTTGGGGAGTTTTCCCGTCTACAAGGGAGACAGTTAGCGTATTTTAACCCCAGCCGACAATGCTCCCTATCCATATAGATGAAACACAGCTTAACCAAGTATAAGTGAAAATGATAAGCTTTCGTCTCGATTCGAACGTTAACCTCTGGCATCAGAATAAAAAAAGCGATGAATTCCACTTCGAAGTACGAACGACATAATATATCTGAAACCTGAATAAATCTTAATGCTTTTAATTTCAAAATTCATCAAACCATATTCTTCGATTCAACGTTTTAAATTTTTCGCGTAAGAATTAGATTTCTTCTTTTTTAATCTGAAACAAGACCAAATCTGTACATACCTAAGGGCCCCGCTGAAGAGACTGGCTACCAAGAGACCTGGGAGACCAGGATAATTAAGGGTGTCCATCACAAAATAGGCAACAATCTGAAAAATGAATTTAAAGGCAATTTACGTATGTGACTTTAATTTTAGGAGTATTAGGCAAATATTTTAATCAATTTTCTTTAATCCCAATTCATTATGTTAAATCAATAATGATCATTGAACTTAAATGTTGCTTAACATCAATTATAATTTCGATAAGATTATGTTAGATTTTTATAACAAAAATAAAAGACAGTAAACAATACTTATTAACCGATAATTAATCCGTGAAATATGAAACCATTTTAAATTTACGCTTATCTACAGCGTTCTGCACGGATTTTGTGACATTTAGATAATTATTAATTTTGACGAGGATTTTCTTACATCATTTATTGTTATTTTTTGGGGAGAGAGGGTTTGTTGGGGGTATTTTTTCGTATCTCGCTTAGGACGTTAGTCTACGACAACGCGGAATTATGCTGATTGGTATAAATGACGAACAAGGTCTCTGTGAGATTTGAACTCCTGTCTTCTTTGCCTTGGGAAAGACCAGTTAAACGTATCAGCTGCTCTGATCATCTGAGCCACAAACTTAGATCAATTGATTAACTAAAGTCTAATTCAAAATTTAAACATTTTTCCTTTGTCCTGATCTTTCTTGATACCATATTTGTTGGTTACGCGTGTTGTATTTGTAACATTTTGCATTTAGCTTTTATTTTTAGACTAACCATGAATTAATAAAACAATGTTGTTCAGCGTTGTAGATTGACAAGCTTTCAATCTACCGCAACGAGGAACAACGTTGTTGCAATTTTTAAAAAATCAGTAAAAAATATAATGAAAAAATACTAGTAAAAATAATGATTTTAAAATGTTATTTTCTTTTTTCATCATTTGTTACTGAAAAAGAATGAGTTGGCTCCCTTTCATTATGTGAAAACATCGAAATAATCTTTTCTTTTTTTTTAAGTAATGTATTTTTATTCAAGATTCTATCTAAAAAGTAATATGGACCAGAATTTCTTTCCTATCAAATATTTTACATATAAGAAAAGTAGCTGGGGGAAAAAATTGAAAACGTCAGCGACTTGTTTGTATATCACTTCTAATAAGCCAAAAAAAAGTTTCATTTAACAAACTGTCTTTAAAGAAAGGAAATAAAAAAAACTTTAACACACTTAGAACCGAATTTTTGTTAATCTCGTGTGACAAATTTTATAAACCCTAAAACTAGTAACTGGCAATGAAAAAGATTTTTTTTTAAGAAATAAAATGATTTAAATAAAAAACAAAACAAGATATCAAAAAGAGTGTTAAAAATAGATAAAAACAGAAAAATACTTTTTAAAAAGATACTAAAAAACACTATGAATTTAATACTATATGTATGGGGGGGGTTGTTTTTTTTTGTTTTTGTTTTTGTCTTTTATTTATTTATTTTTTTTTTTTTTTTTTTTTGGCAATCCTCCACCGCAGAAAAGATGAGTCATAAGATCAATTTTTACGCGGAGAAAAGCAAGTTAGAGTTTTCCTAGAATGGTGGTCTAACAAAGACTAAAGAACCCAGTCTGCTGAGGGGTGAGCAGATGGATTCATGCCTTTTCTAAGGGAATTAATGTGAAATGAAATGTAAATAGCCCCGTCGAGGATTTGAACTCGAACGACCGAATCCGTTTTCAACAACGATAATCGTTGGTGGTGCCCGTGGTGTAATGGTTATCGTCGCAGGATATGGACACGGCGACACGAGTTCAAATCCTCGACCTGACTGATTGCATTTCACATAGCACTAATACCCTTGGGAAAGGTATGAAACCAAATATTCTCCCTCCAGCTATGGGTAAATAGTAGGGCGGACTAGGTTCTTCAGCCTTGGTGAGGCAACTAGTCTAGGAGAAGAAAAACTCTGAATTCAAACCTGTTAAACTCCGCTTAAAAATTGACCTTGTGTCATATCCTGCCCGAGCGGAGGGGTTGGTAAATATGATAATCGTTCTGCTAACTGTACTTAATAACGTATGTACAGGAAGAGGAATAGTGTGTAAAATGTTGAAATAAGTTCATGAAAATTTTAGTGCCGATACTTACTGGGAAAAGTTCATTGTCATGACCGTTTGGTTGTTTTTCTATATTCTACATATAAGAAAGCTAATGGAAGATAAGGCTTGGTTCTTGATCGTTTGTAACGTTTTGGGCTTAGATGAAGAGTCGAAAAGTTTGTTCGTTACAAGATGAGGCTGTTAGAAGACGTTTCGCACATCCGCTATCTACATGTTTTTGGTTTCCATTGACAACGACCTTCCTTTCTTAAATTTGATCAATGGACAGACGATTGTATATTCGATTTGCTGTTTTATCTTTTGACATATCAACCTTTGCGAGTTATTTAATGCCAAGGTTATCATTGTCAATGAAGAGAAAGGGTGCTATTAACCCGCGAGTGTCCTGATATAACATTAAAAATCTGATAGTGGGGCTACAGTAATGCTGAAGTTTGGGGAAATGCAGAGTACTCTTTCATTGCCATCGCTCCCAGTACCACTCTACCTCGGAGCAGTAGCAAATAGATTGATGAAATAGAACTGTTTTGCATTTAAACGGTGTATTTTGACATTTAAACTGAGTGCAAACAAGTGACTTATGCTAAACCGAATAGTGTGATCATTTAACTGTATGTAAACAAATTACTGTTCAATTGAATTCTTAATGTAAAATTGCAATGCTTGAAAATATTTAACTGTGTGCAAACAAATGATTAATAGTAAATAGAATTATACGTATTAAATAGAAATAAGTGAAACCGTTTAAATGTGTAGGGAAAAAATGGGCTTAGGCTCGTTTAAAAATGTTATCTACAAAATGTGATCAGAAATCATATATTTGATATATATGTATGGAAAGTATTTGGCACCAAATAACCTATTTGCCATAAAAAAAAAAAAAAAAAAAAAAACTATTAACCCATTTCTGTGAGAGGCACATATTTGGAGCGTAACATCGTCTACCATGACACAGTAGATTAACTGTACTTGAAGCTTGCCTAATTAAGAAATACTGTACTATTTAATGCAAACGAGATAGGCTATCCAATTTTTTTCCGTCTAAAAAGGAATAATTGTATTAATCATTGCGATATTTTGAGAAAATAATGCTTCTTTAAGATTATCCTACTATCAAAGAAAATTATTATTTTAAATATTTTCATTTACTACTACATTTATTACGTCCTTTTTCACTGAGACAATAATTGGATAAAGTTTTTTAAAGTTTCTTTATGAAACAATTATAAAAGGGGACAGTAACTTCCGATCGACAATTTTGATCCTAAGATTTTAAAATGCTTTGCCCCAGTGCATAACAAAAGAAACTCTTTAAATGGTTGGTTCCAACGGCCAGCAGTCTTTGAACCAATCATATGGAGTAGGGAGGCTGTCTGAGGCCTTAGAACACCGCGCGTTTTAATCGCAAATTTTTCAATAAAGAAATCTGGCCGAAACCGATCGCTATTTGGCCAGTTTACGATCTTTAGCTTGCCTCGTTTGGTTTGTTTGTTTAATGACATATCAACCTTTGTGGGCTATTTAATACCAAGTCCGTCTTTGCAGAATAATTGCAGTGATACTATTGAACCCCTAGCTGGAAGGATAACGGGTTTTATACTTTACCTAAGGGCATTAGTCCGAAAGTGAACGTTATAATACAACTGGAGTTCGAACTTGCTTACTAGGAGACCGTAATCCAGCACTTTAGCCATTTCGCAACAGGGACTTCCTCTTAGACTGGCTGGTCACAATGACGGGATACATATCCGATTTAATCAAATTATCCAAGAGAAGGTGTCGATACAGGGAGCATCCTGGACTTGCTACCTCGAGACAGAAAAACCGTTTTGCCATTCAATCTATTACCAGCCCTTGTCTTCAGTCAGAATGATTTTTTAAAACAAATACTTAATCTTTTATAAGTTGCATTCAAAAATAAATACCTGGTTTGGATTGGACACTTTTCCTGATGTCAAAGGGTCGCAATGCATTATGGCATAATAAGCAAATATGGCCACTCCACTCAAACAGGACAAATTCGTAATAATGAACACGCCAATCGAATTTATATATAACGATCTGAAATGATATATTTTATGCCAATTATTGTTTGCTTAACATGAAGACATATTTATAAGAATGAATGATTTTTAATATTCGTGATGTCAAGTTTTCATGGATATTTCAACACGTCAAAGCAATTAAAAGCATTTACAGTCGACATTATCTTGACCTACGCTGACTTGAATTTTTCATTATACTTCAAATTTGCGTTTTATTTTGACAGTGTTTACTATTCCTGTCGTCAAATTATTTAGTAATGATCATAACATAATTTGATTAGTTGTCAACTTGTAGATTCGTCCTTCCAACAAATCAATAAGTTACAAGAAAGTTTTTAAAAAACAAATTTTGCAAGAGGGCTAAAAATGTTGTGGAATATGAAATTGACAGCAGCAATATAATTCGAATTTTCGAAAAAAAAAATCCGAGGACGAATTGAAACAGTTCAAACCACCACACTACTAAAATCGGCAAGAATACTATCCTGAGAGGAATCCTGGAGAATTTATGGGCTTCTCTTGAGATTTGTGAGCTGTATTGAATAAGTCCTGGAGGCAACATCCCACAGAACAGCAGCTGTACGGCCACCGACCATCCATCACGAAAACAATCCAGATTAGACGAACTAGACATGTGAGACACTGCTGGAGAAGTAAGTACGAACTTATAAGAGATGTACTTCTGTGGACCCTGCACATGGACAAGCAAAGGTTGGATGACCAGCTAAAACATATCTACAACAGCTCTGCGCCGATACAGGATGTAGCCTGAAGGACCAGCCGGTAGCGATGGACGATAGAGACGGGTGGCGAGAGAGGGTCAGAAAAACTAGTGCTGGCAGCACGACATGATGATGATGATGATGATGATGATGATGATGATGATGATGATTTAATATTACTAAAGTTGCATTAAGTATATACTGCTCCTTTTGAAGGGTCAACAATGTTCGTGACTCCAGTGAGTTGGCAAAGACACCAAAAGAGAGTCAGTTCTTTCATTTTTTAAATACCAAACATAGTTGGAGTCCTCGGAATAATCTCGAAAACTTAAGAATGGTAAATTATAGAAATAACTGAACTTGTCAAAAAATGGACTTCACTGCTTCAGCAGATCACAAATTAACAGTAAAGTAAATTTAAAAAACGAGATAAATATCTGGATCTTTCCAGAGAACGAAAATCTATGGAAGGGACAGTGTACCCAATCATAGTTGGAGCACTCAGACTAATCATGAAAAATACAGGTTAAAGGAAACTGGAAAAAATGAAAATCCGAGAAAGAATTGTGACTATTCAGACCACAGGACTGATGAAATCAGTTAAAATACTGAGTGAAATCTTGGATAGTAACGATGACTTGCTTTGACTTGACGTTCAGCGAAAACAACCAGTTAGAGGTGATGGGAAAACTTGCAAGCAATAAAATAAAAATGACAAATTCACAATATTTTTTTACTTCTATATAATTTAATATTAGTTAAAAAGCAAACATGAAAACATCCACTTTCCATGACTTGATATCATGTTAATGCAGTTAAAGATGGTGGAATGTAGTGATAATCTATAAATACTTACTGCTTCGCTTTCTTGATGTTCTGAAGAGCACTGAATCTTTGTACACTTGCTTGTAAAATACCATATCTCGTCAACCACTGGACAATTGAACCAATCAGAAGAGACCAGACTGTGTTTTTCACTCGGGGGTCAAAACTTATCCTAGAAATAATAGATATAAAAAAATGTGTATATAATTCAGTTCTCGGACAATTGTCCTCATTTTTTTTAAGATACACAATGTTTCGACCGATGTGCCCTTCGTCCTTCCTTGGGTGTTTCTGGTTAAACTCGAAAAGGAAGCAAGACTGGCAATCAAATCACTATAATATGCTCATGGTCAACGAAATCTGACCAACCTACCCCCGTTAATTAAATGAATAATTCGGTTCAAAGTTCTGAGTAGGTTACTGAGTTCAAAAATGAAGGCTCCCACGTTCAACAAAGAACACCAGAAGGCCGAAGGGTAAATCGGCCGAAACGTTGTGTATATAGCAATAAAAATGAGCAAAATAGTCCTAGTGCTCTAGATAGTGTAAATTAACGAGCGTTATCCCAAAAATTCAGACAAGTAATTGAAAAAGTTTTATTTAAAAAGTCACATAGAACTTTACGAGACGAATGTTTTTAATTCTAGATATTAGGGAAGATCTGAGTTCTTTGAAAATAAATGATAGCAATTATCCTTTTCGTTTGGTTCCTACTACAACGTGTTTGAAACAACCACAAAATAAAAACGAAAACAATTTCTTTGATTCTTTTGTGATTCGATAGAAAAGGTTATTCTTTGTGGAATACAGAATAAAAGAATGCCTCGAATAACATTCCCATATTCACAGACCCCAACATATAAAAGGTATTCAATAATAATGAACAAATAACGATAGATAAATTGATAGATATGAGTTAAGATAAAAGGGACTAAAAAAGAGACAAAGAGTAAACAAGAAAAACGAATGGATTGAAAGATTATATACGAATAGACATATAGTGAGCGCGTGGGAGAGCGAGAGAAGGAGAAAGGGGCGGAAAGACCTTTCAGATATTATTTTATTCAAGCGATGTGAATAGGAAGAATATTTTACGTCAAAAGGAGGTGGAGATTTTTCCTGCCACGAATATCAGTGTTCGAAATTCTGTTCACGAACACGATTTACTGGCGCCTGAAAATATTTCAGTCCACCTGAGATAGATAGATAGATAGATAGATAGATTGGCAGTTTTTCTTGACATTAGAGTTAGCTAGCAAGATAATATGAAGAATATTATAAATGCATGCATGCATATATATATATATATATATATATATAGTTTATGGATATCACTAGCTCACTTGGTGAGTCAGTGGTAGACAAAATTTTGCGGTATTATTAAATAGTGTTCCTTATCAATTATATATATATATATATATATATATATGAAACACATCACTTAATAAGGCCCGGGCCTGACATATAGATGGTACCACTAATAAAAAAATCCACATGATTTTTATAAAGTGCTAACCTTCAAATGGCACGTGTCAAAAGTTGAACCCAATCGGATGATTAGAAAACCGCTCTCGTTTTGGACTTAGATACTTCTCAACAAAATTATGTATTAAATCTAAACAAACATACATACACATACACACACACATATATATATATATAGTGTTACACACACACACACACACACACACACACACACACACACACACACACACACATATAGTGGCAGTCATAATGTTCAAAACGGCATAGTCTCGTCAGAAGTTATGTTCGTTCCCTTTCAAAACGAGAAATCTATTTTGGATCAATACAAATATCTTATTTTGATATAAAACTTGTATTCGGAAGGCTACCTCTGATCGAACAGTAAGTATTACTATTTGTACACCCCTGTTTAATGTAAATGGGATCATCCGATTCTCTATAAATCCAGGGTGACAAACCAGGAAGAAGTAAAAAGATAGAAAGACACTGGTAACAACTAATTCAAGACCGAGTAGGGACCAAAATGTCCGACGCCATCTTGATCATCTTCATCCGACCAAAATGAAAATGAACACGAACGAGAACGTATAATATGGTGACAAGTATGAGATGATCCTATAGGGATTACATCCTTTGCTTTTCCCAAAGCTGTTCTTCTAACGGTTGCTAGGTGGCGTGACTAAAGTATCATTATAAACACGCAGCAAAATAGAAACTCTCTCTCTCTCTCTCTCTCTCTCTCTCTCTCTCTCTCTCTCTCTCTCTCTCTCTCTCTCTCTTCGTTCCTGCTTCGACAACCAGAAAGCACACACAAGTGTGTGCGTTTCTTGACAGGAGGCATTCTCGTCCCAACAGACTTCGTATCGTACCATGGACGGTAACATGCTCTGACGTAAGTCTTCATACACAAGTCTTTCATTCTATAAAGAGCTCTTCAACTACCAGATAGGACTTTCTCTCCAAAATGTACTTTTAGTATTGTATGCAATTATCGTCTTCTTTCTATTAATTTTATTCAGGTAATAAATGTTTTATTGAATTGTTTTACATTGACTCAAGGAAATATTAAACCATAACAGATTTCCTTTTCTACAAGTGTTTTAATTGTGTTCCTCTTTCTCTAATAATTGTGGTCGTGATTTTTTGTACTCAGCTACGACAAATATGTGAATACCAACGTTCAAGTCGTCGATACCAAAGGCCATTCGATCCTAATCGCACAATTACATTCACGATCAAAAGGATTTTACAAATTGTAGTTTTATTCACTCTTCGTTGTGAGGCTGTCCTCTGAACACTTTTAATCTTTTAAAAAAAAACTTTAGGGGAGACAATACTGCTCGATCAGATTAGAAGTCGACTAAAAATTTGGATACAGTTCCAGCAATCGTTAAATCTAAAGAAAAAAACCATGTCAATTCAATCAGTTTTAGTAATTACATAATTTGATACTCACTCATCTAAATGAATCCTATTCCAAATTTTGTTCTCTTCCAGAACTCGTTCGATGCTGCCGACTTTCAAGAAACTCTGAAATAAAAATAAAAATTGAACTCTAAAATATTTATTCGTATTTAATTTAAGTAGATTAACATTCAAGTCACTCTAAAAGCATTTGTTCCTACAAGATCAGTAAAATTAAGGAGCTATATGCTTATAAACATACATAAGCTTTTAAATATATATATATGCTTGTAAATATATATATATGCTTATAAATAGTGCTTAATATCAAAGATCAAGCATACGCAGATTTATGTGAGGATAGCATAAACACAATTAACGGTGCTTGGTTACAGTCAGTTTCTCGCCTATACCTCATCTCTTGGTATGATATCTGATATCTATGGTAAGTTAACTTAATCGCTTACATCAGTACTCTTGCTTTTTTATACCATAATTTTTTTTAAGAAATCCCTTCTCATTAAATTAAAGCGAATATTGTCATTGCGATATTGTGACCTCGATTTCACATTGAGTGCTAAACCTATTTGATGACAAACAGAAATATATTTGACTTTAGTGGCAAAGTCGAAAATCAGTTCCGTCTTAAATTTTTATACGACAGTTTAAAAAGCTATGACTAAGAAAAACAAATAAAAAGTCAGTTTTATGCCGTTTATGAACCATACAACTCATGCAATACGGATATTAAAAACAAAGAAAAAGATAAGAATATACCTGGATAACAACAGCCAAAATGCCAGCCATCATCACACCTGCTTGGAAAAAGTCGGTCCATATTACGGCTTTCATTCCACCCTGTTACACGAGAAAAACAAATTTTGTCTATATTAACATCAGAAAAATACTTTCAATAGAGCCGTGTTTTTCTTTTTTATTTGCCTAATTTTTTTCTTAGTTTTGTACGCAGGATTCAGGTTGCTTACAGCACCTGTTGTTAAACATTTACCCACCAAAGCGTTGAGCTGGCTCATCGCTGCTTAACTTCGATGATTTGACGAGAACAGGTGCTTTCAGCGTGACTTGACCGTGTCTAATTATAAGTCGTTATTGTTTCATGACCCATTATGCCTTCGGTTTGCCATGCAAAATAATTCCTTTATGTCAACTATCTTGAGAAGATTACTTTCCGGTGCCCATCTCCTCATCAAACAAGCAACCAGTTCTAACCTGACCTATAAACTGAATTCGGAGTTTTCCTTTTCCTAGATTGGTTGTTCTACTTAGGTTAGAAAATCCAGTCAGCGCTACTTATCAAGAGTTGGGGATGAAGATTTCATGCCTTTTGTAAAGGTACTAACTCGAAATGAAACGCAAGTTGCCGCGTTCAGAATTTTAACTTGGCACGATGATGACCATTATGCTACACATTGGTATCAATCTTTAGAACTCTAAGGCCCCCATTTATGCCTGCAAGATACAAACTTGGGCTTCTGGCTGAAAAAATAGCTGAAAATCTAAAATGTCTTTATATATTATTCAATAGTTATGTAGAAATGAGAATTACCCGGCCGGAATTTTGGCCGCCCAGGTATATGTACTTCTATGCATTGGTACAAATACAGACTACTTGGGTTTTCACATTTAACTAATTCAGAAAGGGATGAAAATGGTTTTTGTAGAAGGAACATAGTGGAACTTTGATCTGATATGTTTAGTCACAGTTTATAGTTTAGCTATTGATTGGAAATATAGTTTTTTTTAGATGGGGGTGAACATCTTTGATGGAGTTGTCCAGTCAACTGGGCTTGTAAAATACATTGACTACTTTTCTACAGAGAGGTAAGGCGACCATCAATGAATGTCCCGAATATAACACGAAGCAATCTGGTAAGGCTCCAGTAATTCTGAAGCTTTGAGGAATGCGGAGTACTCCTTCATTGCCATTGCTCCCAGGTCCACTTTGACCCAGAGTGGTACCACCTGATAGGGTCCTATCTATGGGGGAAATAGAACTAAACTGTGCACTTATGCTAAACTGAATTGTTTGAAATAGATCTGTTTTTGGCATTTAAACTGCATATTTGTGCTTCATCGCTTCCAGGTCCACTCTGGCTCGGAATAGTAGCACTTCATAGGATCGTCTCTATGGGTCAAATAGAACTAAACAGTGTGATAATGCTAAACTGAATTGTTTGAAATAGAACTAATACCCTTGGGAAATGTATGAATCCAATTATTCTCCCTCCAGCTATGGGTAAATAGTAGGATAGACTAGGTTCTTCAGCCTTGGTGAGGCAACTAATCTAGGAGAAGAAAAAACTCTGAATTGAAACATGTTAAACTCTGCTTAAAAATTGACCTTGTGTCATATCCTGCCCGGGTGGAGGGGTTGGTAAATATGGATATTTCACCTTAACAACGACCCAACGAAATTTCGCGCGCGATTTTACAATTTGTAACAAGGGTCATGTAATTTGAAATTGTTGGACACAGTTTATTTTTTAAACCTCCAGCCTCTCATAATGACATTCGTTTTTTATTGTTTACTAAACTTAGCTTAGTTTTGGCAGGCGGCCAGAAGAATGAAGCACCCAGTAGAAAATAAACTCATTAATAATAGTCTGTTAATTGTGCTCGCCAATGAAATGCTTGTTCTGGTCGTTGAAAACCTCTTTTAATCTCTTCAACCATTCTCTCATTTATGTTCCTTGTCGGCCAACCAATTCTCCTTTATTTAATAGCCTTGCAATAAACTATGAATGTTCTGTAAAATCTTTACTCGGGAACGACATGATGTATGGATTCAATGCTCACAAGATTCAGCATAGATCCGAGGAAGATAGAATAACACGGTGTTTCCAAACCAAAACAAACCTGAGTAAATAACAGAAAATCAGAATGAAATGGTTACTTCTTTATTCCTATTTTACACTGCTTCACTAATTGCCCGGGAGATCGGGGTTTAATCCAAGGTCGAGTCATACCAAAGACTCAAAAAATGATATTTGATATCTCCTTGCTTAACACTCAGCATTATAAAGTACGTATCTAGGGTAAAGTGGAGTAATCCAAGGAAAGGCGTAGCGCCCTTACTTACACATCAGTGTAGTAGCTATTGAAAAGGGAACCATCGGGTCACCCTCGACTATGGTCGCCAACTTTTCTTTTCTTTACCGATCGAAGTGGGAAACGAAATTGCGATTACCAACAGCAAAAGGATAAAGAAAATCAGTCAAAAATGATGAAATGAACAATGAAAAATTAAACCAAAGCAAAAGCTTCTTGACTATTTACAAATCTATTGGGTGTCTCAAAATAAAGGCAAACCATTAATAGGATAATGATTTGTTACTGAGACAAGCGCAATGGCGGTCATTTGGAAAAACTCCTGTAAAAAAATGCATTCTTTGATTTAGAGACATCAAATCAATGTTTTTTAAACGTTATTATATCAGCTTCCAGGACATGCAATCATTTTTTAGTTTCTTGTCACAATAACAAATCATTATCCTTATAATGGGTTACATCTATTTTGAGACATTTTTGAATGATTTTGTCTCCAAATAAGTAGGGACGCAAAATATTTTTCCTCTCTTTTCCAAGGCGTTTTGATTGAGGATTAATAGTTGTTTAAGTATACTATTTTCAAATCTGAAACAAAAAACACAACATTATTAGCAGTAGAGTTATTAGCAGTCACATGGGTCCCATGTATATAGAGACATATATATATATATATATACATATATTTAAAAAAAAAATTTTTATCTGAGTTTCATAAAAAGAAAAAGAACTCACCATTGTTGTGTAGATTGTAGCGACCAAACTGACAGTCAGAATTGTTGTCCATTCTGGAATTTTGGTCACTAAAAAAGAAACAGTTTTTCGTCATTTTTTTTTTCTTTTAGATTTCGAGATTTAGCTTCAAGGGGAGATAAACGTAAAGTAGCATTTTACCTTAAGTAACCGTATTTCATAGGGAATCTCGTTTTGGGTTATGGTTAACGAGCTAGTCTCGCATATTAATTACTTCTGAGTAGCGATCAAAATCATCTCTAGGTGCCTTTATATTTGGGTCTTATATGTTAAGTTATGTTTATTTTTATTTTTTGGATGCTCTCCTGATGTAATGTATCATTTACTAAGTTAGCAGGACATTGTAAATCAGCTCGATTATCAATAGATGTCCTATACTTCTGGCCCTATGACAAACTAGTCTATGCTGTGTAAATAACAATATTTTTTTCATGTTTTTAAATGGTCGACAATATGCATTTTGGTTTGGTTTCTTTGTTTAATGAGCATATCAACCTTTGTAGGTTATTTAAAGCCAAATCCATTCTCCTAGAAGAACAGCAGTGGTACTATTTAACCCATACCTGGGAGGATAAGGGGGTTCATACCTTTCCCAAGGGTATTTGTCCGAAAGTAAACGTAATAGCGCGACTGGAGTTCGAACTCGCTTACTACGATTTCACAGTCCATTGCTTTAGCCATTACACCACGAGGCCACCCTCTCTATGCATTTTGGTTCTAGTTTAATACTTTAACTTTGTACTTGATATCTTATTTAATTTTACTGGAAAAATGTTACAATATAAAAATGGTGTTTCTCCGTGGACAGGAAAAATATGCAGCTTTAGAGATATGGACAAATAAGCCAACAAACTGTGAGATATATCAACATAAAACTGTGCTCACTTCACACTAATTTCCTTGGGAACGATATGAATCCACTTCTTCCACTCCCAACGAGCTCTGGGTGAAATGTCAAGACTCTCTAACCTTGGTGGCGGGTAGCAAATCTAAAAAAGAAAAAATTCTATAGAGGGCAATAGGAAACCACTCCACCATATCACCCAAACATAGTCATGGTAATGCACAGTTTACTGATAAAAGAAGTTGTGGAGAGTCATGATCATTCAAGTTCTGGACTTAACATTCCATAGGTACATTATATTTCAATAGATCACTATTTTTATGAAAATTACTTCAAAGAAAATTTTGAAACGCACTCTGTTGGCTAGATTTAGAATACACTGATTTTATCCCTTGTAGAGTGGGTAACACCACCCACAAAAAAGGGTGTTTGGGGTAGGACACAGTGTTGTATTTTGATCTTCGACCCGGCCAAATATGCCATTCCAAGGTGATGCACCGGAAGTGACACATTCCGATGGCACTTATGAGGAAAAATCGCGTAGGTTGACCTGGCTAACAAAATGGGACAAGGAAAAAAATCCCATGATACACTCATATACTGATGCACCGGAAGAGAGTGACCTCTGAACTGCATGACAGTTATATCCACTTGATGACGATCAAACATGCCATTCCAAAGATTGAGTGGGCGATTGAGTGGATGTTGAACTAATATATAACTCAGTCAAGACCAGAAGTCAGAGAGTTGGAGTTATAGACGAGATGTGGTAGGGAAAGCCACACAAGGCCGAAGGGGCCCTCGGGGCCACCTAATGAGTTGGGGACCAGAAAAGTTGCTGATAAGATGTGGTAGGGAAAGCCACTCCCGACCGAAGGGGCCCTCGGGGCCCCCAGTAGTTTCGGAGACCCATTGGTGACAAGATGTGGTAGAGAAAGCCAGCACTCAGCAGAAATCTGAGCCCCCGGGCCTCCGATTGAGCATCAGGAGAGCGAGAAAGACACAACGCTGACGGCCATAAGAGTAGGGGTCAATATATTGCAGTTTATGTTCGGTCTCCAGCTCCCTCTCACACGCAAACCTTGAGTAACCCTTTTCGAACTCTTACAATAAAGTGAGAGGTATATATTTTTCTAAAGAAGTTTTCGCTCGTCCTTTATCATTGTGTCGTTTGTGATCCATTCTGCATGAATTTGCATATGACGATATAACAACTGCATCTGGTGATGAGGCTGCCCTATTGGATATCTGGGTAGTGAGGAGAATCCCTTTATTATTATCAATCCCAGCTCCTCGTTAATCCGAAGTGGTTGTGCATTTTAGGGTCTCATCTACAGATCAAATAAATATGTTTAAGATGTATCCATATCCAATAGAATCGTGTGCAAAAAAAAAACTTTTTTGAGAAACAACAACACAAAATATGTAAATATGATCGTACAATGAATGCGATTACCAAACCGCCAGGCATGAAATAACACTAGATGGCTTCATATACGAGTACCATTAAATCAATTAATCTTATGTTTAGTAAACATTTGCATAATTCTCAATTGGATCAAAGAAATAATATTCGCTTGTGACCGGGAGTCTGTCTCGTCTCTATCGTAGTTGCGTATTTCTAACCCAAGTAAAAAAATAAACGGCATTTTTAATGCGATTAAAAAATACAATGTTCGAGCTGATATTTAACTTTGTGTCCTAAAAAATAGGGTTGCAATACCGGAAAGAGAATTACGCTATCAGTTTTGAGCTTTAAAAATTATGTTATTTGTTCAATATTGTAAGCCTGAAGTGAAGCCGGCAGAGAGATAAGTTATCAAAGTTAAAAGTCTTGACTTGTTGGCTAAATGCAATAAAATTCGCTTTATCTGACTCTCTAGCGTAAAAACAGCAACTAACGAAGGATCGCTGAAAACTGAAAGACTCCATCAGTTATCTAAACGGTTTGATGTTATAATAGCCCCAATGAAATAAGCTCGATTTTTCCGAATCAGTCTCTTTGTTGCTGGGAGCAAAAGCAAGAGAAGTCGTAGTATGGGCTATGAGTGAAAGAACCATCCAAAGATTCAAGAAGAGCTGGTTCCTACAAGAACAAAAAAGACTAGTGAATCTAAATATTCAACGTCCATCATCTGTTTCGACGTATTTCCATGACCTCAATTAAAGAAAATAAACAACGGGGGGGGGGTCTTCTATTTGAGGCTGTTTGTGTTTTTATGCTTTTCCTTTCTCTCAAGACGATCACCATCATCAAATCGACAACGTCAAATTAGTCACCGAAAGAGCAATATTTTCCATATGGAAAACTGACGATACATAATCTTCTAATCCTTCGTGTAAAAGATTACACAAAGCTTGGGATATAACTATTTATTTATCTTCCTAATAACCACTTTATATAAAATAAACAAGCTCATGTTTGATTGAAACACTTGAAACCATTTACTCGTTTGTGAGTAAACGAGCTGTGGCTTATTAAGTGAGCTATATATATATATCCGGACATTGGCATAATGGTTAGAGTGTTCGCCAATGGCCAGGGAGACTGGGATTGAACCCAGGTCGAGTCATACCAAAGATGGTACTTGATGCCTCCTTGCTTAACACTCAGCATTATAAGGTACAGATCAAGGGTAAAGTGGAGCAATCCAGGGAAAGGAGTAGCGTCCTCCCCTACACCTTGGTGTAGTAGCAATCGAAAAGGGAGCCTTCGGACCACCCTCCACTAACGTCGTCAACTTTACTTACTTATATATATGTTAACTAGAATTGGCATTAAATAACCCATAGTGGTTGATATGCCATAAAACACAACCAACCAACTAATAAACACTTTATATTATGATTTAACTCAATAAATATCTAATATTAGAATCCATCGGTCTGATGTAGTTCATAGTGTAAGGGAGATATTAAGTTTAGCATAGTCTTTCACAAGAATTTTCTATGTTGTACCAATCTTCGAAGGAAGAACAACACGCCTGATCTGTGAACCAGTATTTGAAATCCTTGTATTACCCTGATTCGAACATTATGAGTATGTATGCAGATGTGTGCCTTGGGGTGTGCATGAGCCTGTGTGTAAGAGAAAGAGAGAGAAAATGTAAAAATGAATGAACAACTAACGTTACAATGAAGAAAAAAAAATTCAAAGATTGGTTTCTTTTTTGTGTTTCTTCTTTTGTTTTATCTTTTTTATTTATTTTGTTTTGTAGGAGGGGGCCTAGAAGCTATCTTTATCATTTGATTAATTCGTGCATCCAAGTAGGGATCCAGAAACCTCATTTCCTGCCCAGAAAACAAATCCCTGTGGATCCATACACAAAAGAAGACGTCAATATCTGATTGTGCGCATGCGTAAATATAGATACGTCATGCCTGAGGATAAATATGCACGTGAGAGTGGAATAAACACATTTCCTTCAGCCTTATAGTCAAGTCACCCTGTGAGCAGAGGTTCACGATGTTAAGCTGTGCTGGACTACTCAGTACATGGATGAGTGACCAACAAGTAACAGCAGGTAATGTGAGCGTCAGGAGGCCTTTGTTTCAAAATAATCAAAATCTTGTTAAATAATAAAACAGGAGTCAAAAAACTTAATGATTTTTAACCTTTAGAAAAGACGAGTTTCAGCAAACAATGGCCAAGAATTTGAATATTGGAAACTTCTTCAAATGGTACAGAAAATATGCATAAGTGCTGCAACATTTTCAATGAAAAGTGTTCAGTATTACTAATACTTGCTTTTTAAGTCCTGAAATTAAGGATTTCTATTATTTTGTTTGTAATAAAAATTTGTTTCCTTGTTACTTTTACGGCTAATCAACCCTTGTGGATAATTTAATGCCAAATTCTCTTCATACAAATTCATTAAATATATATGATTTGCAAACAAATAGTTCGTAGGTAACAATTTTTAAAAGAGCCAGGGCTCATTTGTTTGCACATAGTTAAATGATTTCTAGTATTGTAAAATGACACTAATAGTTTTATTCGTTTACAATTAAATAGTTTCAAGTATTTCTATGCTATACAAATAATTCAATTTAACAGTCATTTGTCTGTAGTCAATTAAATGGTTTCAAGTATTGCTATGCAATACAAATAATTCAATTTAACAGTCATTTGTCTGTAGTCAATAAATAGTTTCAAGTATTGCTATGTAACACTAATTGCTCAATTTAACATCATTTGTTTGCACACAGTTAAATGGTTTCAAGTAGAGTAAATCATTCAATAATTATATTAGACCCATAGATGAGACTCTACCAAGTACTACCACTCTGGGTTAGAGTAAGCCTGGGAGTAATTGCAATGAATGCATACTCCACCTTCCCCAAAGCTCTAGGATTAGAGCTTCATCATTAGATGGTTTAATGTTATATCACGGACACTCATTAGAAGAGGTCTTACTTCTCTGCAGAAATGCAGTCGGTGTATTCTAGAGCCCCAGCAGACTGAGCTATCAACTTTGTGCAATTACTACTACACATTTCTTTGAGTGTGCCGCTCGAGTCTTTCAAGGAGATGCCAGTTGTAGCCTGTTGGGGGGGGCAGAAAGAAGACATGGAAGAAGAGAAAGTAGATGGAACAAGTATATTAAAGAACAGGACATATATACAAAATAAGAGTGTTAGTACAGCAGGTAGAAGTGCCCGTCTCGGGCCCCGTCGGCATTCTCCTAAAATTGGGCGCCCCAGGCGCCAGACGATAAACCTAGCCCCTCCAAGGAGGGTTAGAGCCTGTGGGGACGGCCCCAGAGGCTCGAGGATGCCAGTCAAAGCGCACCTCGACCGACTACCACTTGAACCAGGACATACCCGACCAGATCCGTGTACCGATCAACACGGCCGACCGAAGCGCGTCCCAGCCCAGCGCGTCCCAGAGAGCAATGAATACGCTCCACTCTGCTGGGAGGATGTTTCTTTATTTCCATTTATACAAATGGTGGGTACGAGGCCCTGAGATTTTGTGAGGGAGGGAAAGGAAGCGGTCATGCCATAACTATATTGTCTAAGGGTCCCTAGCTTGCCACATTCGCCGACCCATTCAACAATACAAAATATAGTCAACCATCCTTTACCAAACTCGCTACATCCACGAAAATACCGCACTTGCTCTCTGAGAAGACCTGCTTAAAACCCCGAAATGAAATGTATGATTTTATTTACAAAACATTATTTTATTAATAGAAATGGTATGTGATGGGAGTTGGAGAAAACCCTAGAAAGAGAAAAAAAAAACAAAAGCGAATAGCTGGGAGGATGCCTCTCCGAGGGTGAATAGGATTAGTATTTATGAAGGAGGAAGAGTTCATTATCGTGTAGATAGGTCATCATAATAATTCATTCGCGCCATTTCCATTCATAATCTGCCTAGTTCAAATTCCTGGACGAGACTGATTGCATTTCACATAGCACTAATACCCTTGGGAAAGGTATGAATCCAATTATTCTCCCTCCAGCTATGGATGAATAGTAGGACAGACTGAGTTCTTCAGCCTTGGTGAGGCAACTAGTCTATGAGAAGGAATACTCTGAATTGAAACCTGTTAAACTCCGCTTAAAAATTGACCTTGTGTCATATCCTGTCCGAGCGGAGGGGTTGGTAAATATGATAATCTGCTTAGATTACGAACAACGCTTATCCGTAGATCAAATAAAAGAAAGTGGTTTAACACTTTAAAAAAGCAATAAGATAGCTATATTCCATGGAAACTTTTACTGATGCAAATTACTCAGATGATCTAGAGCTTCTTGCGAATACACCTGCTCAAGCTGAATTTCTATTGCATAACATGGAGCAAGTAGCAAGAGGCAATGGTCCCTACATGAACTCAGATAAAAGAAAGTTTATGTTTTAATCAAGATCGCGCCATCTACTCACTAAATGGCCTGAAATCAGTCGGCCATTCCATATACTTCGATAGTGATATCTCATCTACTGAGAGCGATGATAATATACGCATAGGTAAAGTGCGTAGTTCTATAAATAGGTTATCAGCCATATGAAAATTTGATCACTGTGCTAGCATGAAACAGGATTTCTTCCAAGTTATTGCCGTGTCAATACAATTTTATTGCTGCTGATGTTACGAGAAAAAACCTGAGAGGGACTACCCAAGAATCCTGCGTACATTTTTGCACAAATCCTGGAAGCAACATCTTACAAAGCAGCTGTTGTCTGGTCACTTACCTCTCATCACATAAACCAGCCAAGTAAGACAAACAAGTCGTGCTATCGAACGAAGGACAAGTTCATAAGCGACGTTCTTTTAGGGACACCTAAATATGTGCACACCAATGTTGACGGACCGTCAAAAACTTATAAATATCTGCTCTGTGTGGAAACTAAATACTGTTTTGAGGACTTGCAGTTGAAATATTTTTCAAGACTGGTGAATTGCTACACAGACAGCTTTTTGTCCCCGTTTCATGTTACGCTGGAATGATTCTGTTCCGGGTAGAATTTTCAATCCATAGCCATATAGATTTTGTATTCGTTAAAAAAATGATTAATGACTTATGTCAGTTTAGTGTTCAGGAGGACATTTTATTCAGGGCCCAGAAAAAATAAAACTGTCAGAAAAAATGAATGTGTTACTGAATAAAGATTTTAGTAGCTTTTAGGTAATTGCCAAACAATGAAAGGGAAATTATGACTGGTAAAATAAATCTGTGATTGTCGAATTGTCCCGTCATAAAAGAAATTCAACAAGAACAATATATATATATATATATATATATATATATATATATATAAGTAAGTAAAGTTGACGACTGTAGTCGAGGGCGACCAGAAGGCTCCTTTTTCAATAGCTACTACACCAGGATGTAGGGGAGGGTGCTACTCCTTTCCCTGGATTGCTCCACTTTACCCTTGATACGCACCTTATATTGCTGAGTGTTAAGCAAGGGGATATCAAGTACCATTTTTAAAGTCTTTGGTATGACGCGACTTGGGATTGAACCCAGGTCTTCCAGACCATTGGCGAACACTCAACCCACTAGACCAATGATATATATATATCTTATTTCTTATATTTCATGATTTTCATTATCATCATCAAACAGGAACCCCGTTATCTTCCCAGTATCATTGCTGTTCTACAAGAAAGGCTTTGGCATTAATTAACCCACGGTGGTTTATATGCCATTAAACAAAAAATCAAGGAAAAAAGCAACCATCATCAAGGCAAGTCGACTGCACGGATTCCTTTTGACTCTCTCTGTCTCTCTCTTACCTTTCGTTCTTATTGGCTATCACTCTTGGGAAGTCCTCTAGACAGCATTCGGTGCCTGTACTGACGAATGTTAGTTTTTGCTATTTGGCCAAACGCTCCATAGACTTGTGCTCGATTTCGTTTATTCTCAAAATACAGCTACTTGCCATATTAAAAAATGAATTGCCTTCTGATCTAGAAAGCCATCGATAGTGAGTTCATTCCCCATTTAGTGCACTTTGTGATATCGCCTTGTGATAGAATTGTCTTTGCCTCAATCTACTTTATTATTTTTTCGGTATCTTGATTATTTTCCTTCCTTTTTTTTTCTTTTCTTTCTTTTCAATAGAGATTCTCATTAGATATCGCCTTTCATGATGAATTATTAAGCAAAAGTCGTAATCTCTAACTGAACATTTCAATAATGTTACCATTAACCTGACTTTATTAAAAAGTATTTTTATTTAAATTGATTCTTTGAATGTGAGTCATTTTTTTATCTACACAGCAATTGTTTTGTTCTATAAAGATTGTTAGAATTTTGTACAGCGGCGTTTCGATTAGTAGGAAAGTCTGTTGATATTTGCAATACGGAAACAACATTTATTCATTCCACAGAGAAGAATTCATTCACACTGCTTCGTATAAGATTGACATTTTCGGTTTTTGGGTTTAGTTCCTGATAAAATATCCATAAAAGGAAGTTTGAAGACTGAATGAAAATTGGTAGTTATTCAAAAAAGATTGAAAAGATGTAGATAAGTTCTGAACGAAGTAGGACAAATATTTCTAATTCTTCATGTCGATAGTAAATTTATTGAGTCCTGATTTGCCTAACAATTCAATAGAAAATATCAATTGCTAGATAGGTAGATAGATTGAAATAGACTGTAATAGATAGATAGATAGATAGATAGATAGATAGATAGAAAGAAAGAAAGAAACAGACTGTAATAGATAGATAGATAGATAGATAGATAGATAGATAGATAGAAAGAAAGAAACAGACTGTAATAGATAGATAGATAGATAGATAGATAGATAGATAGATAGATAGATAGATAGATAGATAAGTAAGTTTTAGAATGAAATCTGACGGAATGAGGAAGAAAAAGACAGTTTGTAAAATAAAATTGACCTGTTTCGCTAGAGGGCGAGCGTGGTTAGAATTCAAATAAATAACATCAAAACTTGATGACGCTAAATGAACATCTCAATCTGATTTTCTACGTTGTATTTTGACGAATTAGTTCTTGATGTTGTTTCATAAATATTATCGGACAAACTAGATATTTTAAGTATTTTAGTAGAAGATTTTAATAAAAAGTTCTGATAAATTCTGGGTTGTTTTTCAAATAAACTAATATGTTTTGTATTGAAAGGCGGCCTAAAGGGTCATATATGATGATTGCATCACCAGTTTTTCTTCATAGAGTTATACATTTTTAAAGATTTTAACCCCTAAAAGTATTCTTTTCTTCGTCTTTAGGTCAGAAAATATTTTCTTGGGTTGTGAATATTGTACAAGTAACATATTTTTCATCTTAAAATTTGTATTCATAGATATTTATCTTCATCCCAAAATTGAGAGTCTGCATAGGTATATTTAAAAAAGATTTTTTTATAAATGTAATTAGAATAGAAATGATTCTTTTAATAAAACATTTTTTTAGAATGTAGGGTCTAAATACTCTCAATATCGCATGAGCAAAATTCCTATTCATTTCTAGCTATCGTAATTACCTTCTTAAATAATAATCGTTTACTTAATCCACATAAACAAGTGAAAATAAACATATTCTAAAACTGTGTAAGGTTGCAGAAACTTGAAACAAATCAAAGGCAATTCATAGTAGCAAATTTCATTAAAAAAATTTTCATTGTGATCAAAAAGTTATTGAAATAACATTTTTTAATGGGTGGAGTCTCCTGAAGAGTTGTGGCAAAAATGCTGGACGTTGACATCGTAGTAAGTGAATTCGAACTAGTGCTATTACGTTCAATTTAGGACTGATACCCTTGGGTAAAGGCATGAACCTCTTTATACCCACCAGCTTTGGGTTGAATCGTACCACTACTGTTCTACCAGGATAGCTTTGGTATTAAATAACCCACAAAAGTTTATATGCCAATAAAGAAACCTAACCGAACAATCACTAATCTAGTTTATATCAACATTTTAATAAAGCCTCATTCTGCTTCTGACTTTTAGTTAAATCGAATAAAACTTTTGGTTAAATCGAATTAAATTTTTGGTTTAATCGAATTAAATTTTTGGTTTAATCGAATTAAACTTTTGGTTAAATCGAATTAAACTTTAACTTGGACATTATGAAAACTTCTTTTGGCCAAGTACGATGGAAATAATGGTGTGCAAACATTTTGTTCAAGCGGGAATTCTGATTGGCTGTGTATGATGAACCCAGTCAATATCCATGACAACTGTTGATGTGGGTCAATTTTTTAGTGGAGTACAGCTGGTTTGAATTCAGAGTTTTTTCTTCTAGACCAAAGAAACCACTCTATCTAAATAATTCAGAATCTTATGGATAAAATAATTCAGAATAGACACATGTCTATTCTGAATTATTTTATCCATAAGAGCTGAAGAAGTCCCGTTAATTTATTTTCGTGTTTTTGATTTATATCAAAAACACATAACAGGATGGAAATAAATTTATAATCCTAATGTGACTGGTTTTGTTTTTTTTTTCTTAAAGATATATATATATATATATATATATTCGAGAGTCATTTAAATAGTTATAAGCCTCACTTAGAAAGAAAAGCCATAGCTGAACATTTTTTATTGTGGCAACACACTACCACTTATAAAACTAGAAAAAACTTATTCAAATTTCTATCTGAATTTCTGTGCAGATAAGGCCTATACAAATGTGAGAGGTGCACAACAAATTCCATGATAACATGGCACAGACACTTGCTGAGGATTCCCCTTTCTATGCAGCTGTAGAGAAGAGGGCTGCAGAATTCAAGCGGGGCAAGGACAACACATAAGATGACCCTTGATCATGTCGTCCAAAAACTTCAACCAGTGATTAACAAGTTGATGCCATTCACCGTGTGGTTTTGGATGAGAGAGTTTTTACAGCCCAGCAAATAGCTAAGTCCATAAGTATTAGTTCTGGTTTAGTCCCAACTGAGATTAAGATGATGAACAAGCTGCCTGCAAGATGAGCGCCTAGAATGCTAATACCAGGACACAAACTGAAAAGGGTTGACATTTACAAAACACTTTTGACTCTCTTTCAGGCTTACCTTAAGAATTTCCTCTGCAGATTAGAAGCGCCAGATGAAATCCAGGATTACCATATCGAGACTGAATCAAAGAATCAACGCGAACGGTGAAAACTGGTTCTCAACCCACGAAGAAGATAAAGCAGACAGTGTCTGTTGGTAAGGTGATGGCTTCTCTTTTGGGGAAGGCGAGGGGGGGCGGATTCCGGAAGCGTCATCATGATAGACTACCTTCAGAACTGAAAACTATTAACGGATTGCGCTATGCATCAAAATAAAGAAAATTGAAAAAAAGTAATCAAGTTAAAATGCAGAGGGAAGGGCCATTGCGATACTAAATAATATCTTTTCTAAGTTCTGATGATACTTTATTGAAACGTTAATAAGTCGACTTCCTTTTAGATTAAATCTTCAGTTTGGATTACTTTGTTTTTCAATATTATATATATATATATATATATATATATATATATATATATATATATATATATATAAATGAATGAATGAATGAATGATTATATATATATATATATATATATATATATATAAATGAATGAATGAATGAATGATTATACATATATATATATATATATATATATATATATATAAATGAATGAATGAATGAATGATTATATATATATATATATATATATATATATATATATATATAAATGAATGAATGATTATATTTATATATATATATATATATATATATATATACGGGACACTGCTGGAGAACTCATACGTGAGGTACTCCTGTAGACCCCTTCACATGGTTGAGTAAAGGCAGGACGACCAACTCAAACCTACATACTGGAGCTCTGTGCCAATACGGGATGTAGCCCTGAGAACCTGCTGGAAGCAATGGACGATAGGGAGGGGTAGCGAGAGAGGGTCAGGGATATCCGTGCTGATAGCGTGACAGGATGATGATGATATATATTACTTACCAACTTGTAAAGCTGTGGACGGGGCGTAACAAGCAACACCAATATAGAGAACCTGTTAGAAAGAAACGTTTTGAAAATATAAAAGAATGTTTAATAGAAATGAATAAATCGTATTATTTTTTTCTAAATTCGGAATTTGAGTAATGCTATCATTAAATGAGTTGTTCAGAATATCAATTAAATTTTAACAAAACATTTCGGCGGTTCAATTCTCCAGCCTTCTTTGACGACTTACCAGAAAGATGGACGGACCAAATCATCGCGATAAAAGGTTAAAATAATAGTCAACCATATCCCTGGTTCGATAAATAATTACAGCATAAACCATTTCAATAAACTGATCGTAATTTAATTGTGGGAAGATTTTGGGTAGATATTGATTTTTTTTCTTTTGATTCAATAAAAATGTCATCATGATTGAATTATTAGTTTATTAGCAGGATAGCCAGTGTTCCTTCAATGAAAATAAATTCAAATATGACAGCAAAGTTTTTACTTTAATATATTTATTCTGAGACGAATTCATCTTATTGTAATAAACAATTGGCTCATTTGTAAGAAAAAGGAACAAGAACATTTGGATGTGAAAAGGAAATATTGTTTCCAATATTTATTACTGGAGACATTTATTGTTTAACCTCTGGTGAATTAAATGACCTCGAATATCAATTTCAAATAGTTCATACGCCAAATGGAGATCTCGTGAGTCTTCATGCAAAGAATTATGCTAACTTGTTTTAGGATAAAAATACCATGAATAAAAACACAAAATGTAACGCTCATTTATTCGTATAGATTATAGTCAGCCTTATAGTCACTGCTTTCAACTGAAGCTTAAAACTTTAACCCCTTACTTAGCGGGTATTCAAATGCCAAATAGACCTCCAAAACGAGGCATGCAGGCTGGAAACCAGGCCCAGCATCATTTTGCCCACTCGGCTGGGGCTGTAGAATACACAGAATACATCTCTACAGTGTGGTACTCCCACCCACCCACGAGTGTTCTGGATATGAAACTAAACAATCTGATGGTGAGATTCTAGTAATGCTGGAGTTTTGGGGAATGCGAGGCACCCCTTCGTTGCCATCACTCCCAGGTCCACTCTGGCCCGGAATGGTAGCACCTCATAGGGTCCTATTTATGGTTCAAATATAACTAAAATGAGAACCTGTGCTAAATTGAACTGTTTGAAATAGAACTGCTTTGACATTTAAACTGCGTACTTATGCTAAATTGAATTGCTTGAAATAGAACTGCTTTTGTATTCTGAACTGATTTGTTTGAAACTGAACTATTTTTGACATTGAAACTGTGCTTACGCTAAACTGAACTGTTTGAAATAGAACTGTTGCGACATTTGACTGTGCGTAAACAAAAACTATACTTATACTAAACTGAATTGTTTAAATTACAACTGTTAGACAAAAATAGGACTGTTTTGACATTTAAACTGCGTAGTTATGTTAAACTGAATTGTTTGAAATAAAAGTGTTTTGACATTTAACAGTTGGCAATAAATGCATTTATGTTGATAAACTGATAGATAGATTCATAGATAGATGGCAAGTGTATCTTTCTTCTCATATTTTCTGTGGAAAATGATTAAGATTATTTTGCTGGCCATTATTTTTTTCTTTTTTTTAATTCTAAATGATGCAGGCGTGAGGTGTAGCCTGGTGCCAAACTAAACTCTGTGTGTAATATGTGTCCTTAAGAATATATATATATATATATATATATATATATATATATATATGTGTGTGTGTGTGTGTGTGTGTGTGTGTGTGTGTGTGTGTAAGTTGTGTGAGATATGCCTCCAGGAATAAATATTTTTATGAATCTCTGTTTAACATCAGCCGTTTGTTTGCACACGTACTTTGATCTATTTGACCCATAGATAGGGTCCTATCAGGTGCTACCAATCCAGGTCAGAGCGGACCAGTGACCAATGGCAATGAAGGGGTACTCCACATTCCTCAAATCTCCAAGACTCTATCTTCGCCATCAGGTTGTTTAGTGTGATATCCAACTGTCAACATTTCAATCTTGATGATGTATAATGCTTGTCGAAAAAAATTGATCAGGTGAACTATAATCATTGGACTGTTATTTTTCCCCTGGGATGAGAACATTCATTAGCAAACAAGAAAAGTTAGATAAAAAAAAAAACTGAACCGACAGAAACACACTGTCGTGTTTACTGAAACTTTACAGAATGATAATTTTATCCCAGGATATACTACATTCAATATATATATGTGTGTGTGTGTGTGCGTGTGTGTGTGTGTGTGTGTGTGTGTGTGTTTTGTAAAGGTTTAAGGTTATCACTTGCTCACTTGCTGAGTTAATGGAAGACCAAATATTGCCGGATCAAATAGTGCTCAATGATAGAGCTGTTACATATAAATATATATATATATATATTATAAACATTCTTATATTTATCCAAAGCCAAGTTAACCGATGGTAGGAACGACTCTATTTTAGGGTTTTCTTTTTTCCAATATACGTATAAAAATTTTTTTTTTTTACATCAAAGATAATTCAAAATTCAATAGAGACCTTAATGTAAAATAATAAACCAATATATATATATATATATATATATATATATATATATATATACATATATTACATGGTAGAGTCTGTGACTCTGGGTTTCATGCTTTATGCATTCGTCAGACGGAATGAAGGTTTTCAGAAAAAGACCGATTAATATGGTTAATTTTTTTTTCAAGAAGTGATGTTGTCTGTCTCTGCGTGTGCCGAAGTTTGTGTACTTCTGAATGTTAGTATGTTTGTGTATATGCTGTTGCACGCGCTTCCATATATACATGTATTTGCGCTTTTAGAGGCACGTATCTTTATATATATGTTACTTAAACTTAATATTCCATTTTTTAATATTTTGTTGGTCCTGAATAGAATTGTTCTCAACTCCGGATTTACTGGATTGAATAATATACACAAATATATATATACATATATATATATATATATATTTCTTTAAGAAAAAATAAAACCGGTCACATTAGGATTATAAATTTATTTATTAAAAACATTAGGATTATAAATTTATTTATTAAAAACATTAGGATTATAAATTTATTTATTAAAAACAAAATTAACAGGGCTTCTTCAGATCTTATGGATAAGATCTGAAGAAGCCCTGTTAATTTTTTTTTCTTTGGTGTTTTTGATTTATATCAAAAACCCATAACAGGATGGAAATAAATTCAACTCTTTACCAGGAAAATTTAAACGTTCACTGTTGAATTTTTTTTTTTTTTTGTCCTGATTGAATTACTCCCAACTCCAGTTTAACTGGACCGAATAATACTATATATATATGGTTTTCAAATTAGCTGAGAATTGACCGTTTCATTTATTTGTTTATCTGTATTTTTGAGAGCTGATCACTGTTATTTTCAATGCAGATTCGGGTTTGTTTGTCTAGATGTGTGTGATTGTCAAACTTCTTTTTTAGGGTCGGATGATTAAGTTTCATTTTAAATTCAAATGTCATATTTGTTTTCAAACTTTTTATCCATTTGTCTTCTTTTTATTCAATTACTGATTTAATCTTAGCATCTTTTTCAATTCTTTCGATGATGCTGGATTCTGTCGTGGTCGTTTGAGTGGTAGTGTTGTTCTATAAATATTAGATTGTTCTAATCCATAGATTTGATTCTGTGTCCAAATATATTTGACGTAAAGTTGGCTCAAACGACGTTTTATTGAGTAAGTGGCTACTAGAAAAACTAAAAAAAATTAGCATAAGAAAAAGCTCCATTTTTATCAGCCAAGTAAACTGTCTTTTTTATGTCTGCAAACATTAAGTATCTCCAATCTTTGCTTGAGTAATTCATTAAGATTATTGTAGGAAGCTATAACTCGTTTTCTTCCTTACATTCCTTACAGTATTTATCACCAGCCTTATATTTACAGCATTTTTTTTACTGTCTCCTATTTTGATATAGAATCTATAACTTGGTTCTTTTTAATTTCCCTCACGTAAATAGATAAACAAGGTCTGTGCCTATATATTTCGTGTACGAAACTACTTCTATCGTTGTAATATTTTTGGAAGGTCCTTCGGCAGAACCTACGTATACTTTTTTTCCTTACGACTAACATTATTACAACAATTGTTGGGTTTGCAACCATATACCTCCGCCTTTTCTATAATGCATTCATTTTTTTCACAGAGTCAGAATTATAGAATAGGTATAAGATAAAAAAGACATATATATGTATGTATGTGTGTGTGTGTGTGTGTGTGTGTGTGTGTGTGTGATAGAAATATGTGGAAAGTTTGATAAATCAAACACTTAACTCAAATTTAGATGTGTGATATTTCTTTATTTCATCTTCATATTTCATTCTTTAAGAAGGTTTTGAAAAAGTTTGTGAAGTTGAAATAAAGCCCGAACTAAATATCTAAATTTGAGTGAAGTGTTTGATTGATCCAACTTTCCACATATTTCCATCATAATGTCATGTCAGATTCACTACAAATCTACCTTTTCAACATATATGTGGTGTAATGGTTATCGTCGTTGGAAATGGACACGGCAACACGAGTTCAAATCCTGGACGAAGCTGATTGCATTTCACATAGTACTAATACCCTTGGGAAAGGTATGAATCCAATTATTCTCCCCCAGATATGGGTAAATAGTAGGGCAGACTGGGTTCTTCAGCCTTGGTGTGGCAACTATTCTAGGAGAAGGAAAACTCTGAATTCAAACCTGTTAAACTCCGCTTCAAAAATTGACCTTGTGTCATATCCTGCCCGAGCGGAGGGGGTGGTAGATACGAAATATACACATATATAAGAGCAGAGCAGTTAAACTTATATTGATAAGAAATTATTCTTCATTCGGCCAATGAATACGCTACGCCACCATTTTATATTGTTTTTCTTATCACACATTAAGTTCTTTAAGAAAATTTATTCTTTCAGAACTTAAATTTTTTTTTTCAAAAAACATCTTTCTTCTGACAATGTCCTAAAGTAAAAATTAGTTGAGAACGAACTTAAAAATAGACAGCATAAAAGAAATAGTCCTAGTGGGTAAAGTTTTCGCCAATGGTTCGGGAGACCTGGGTTCAATCCCAGGTCGCGTCATACCAAAGACTTTAAAAATGATACTTGATACTTCCTTGCTTAACACTTAGCAATCTGAGGTAACTATCAAGGGTAAAGTGGAGCAATCCAGGGAAAGATGTAACGCTCTCCCCTACACCTCGGTGTAGTAGCAATTGAAAAGGGAGCCTTCTGGTCGCCCTCGACTACGGTCGCCAACTTATATATATATATATAAAATTATATATATATATATATATATATACCGGCCGATTGCCTTAGTGGGTTGAGTGTTCGTCAGGTCAAGTCAGACCAAAGACTCAAAAAATGGTACTTGATAATCCCTTGCTTAACAATCAGCATATACGATACTTATCAAGGGTAAAGTGGAGCAATCCAGGGAAAGATGTAACGCTCTCCCCTACACCTCGGTGTAGTAGCAATTGAAAAGGGAGCCTTCTGGTCGCCCTCGACTACGGTCGCCAACTTATATATATATATAAAATTATATATATATATATATATATATATATATATATACCGGCCGATTGCCTTAGTGGGTTGAGTGTTCGTCAGGTCAAGTCAAACCAAAGACTCAAAAAATGGTACTTGATAATCCCTTGCTTAACAATCAGCATATACGATACTTATCAAGGGTAAAGTGGAGTAAACCAGGTAAGGAGTAGCGCCCTTCCCTACACCTTGGTGTAGTAGCAATTAAAAGGGAGCCTTCAAGTTGTCAACTTTTACTTATATAAAATACACTTGTTGAATTAGGTATTGATGTAAAAACCTGGAAGCCACACACGCACAAGGCTGACATTTTTATGCGAATCAGTCTATGTACTATAAATTCTGCCCGACCCAAACAATAAAGATGATTTTTTGACACACAGAAGACCCAAGTCGGATTTAACGACACAGATTGTGAAATAAAACTTCGTTGTGGTTCTTTTGGGTCTTAGAATCGACAACAGTTAAATTCTTTTCAGTATCCGAAATCATTCAGAACATTCAAATGAGAAATTCGCTTCCAAATTGAACACATCTCTTTAAATATATTTATATCTTGATATATCAGAAAATAGTCATTTTGAGAAAGCTATTCTGAAAAAGAAGGTATAGAACGTGTGTTTTGGTAGAGGAGAGAGTAAACGTCTTGAAGAGAGAGAAAATGGAGAACACAGAATAAAATAAGAGAAGAGATTAAGATGAAGAGCATGTGAAATAATGCAAAAAAAAGGGAGAGAGAAAGAAAAGAGAGAAAAAAAACTATTTGAATGGATCAAAAACGAGAGAAGATATTGAAGAGAGAGAGAGAGAAGATTGATTGATTGATTGATTGATTGATTTTAACGGTATGTCAACCTGTCTTGGGTTATTTTATACCTAGAGATTTTGAATGTTCATCTTTACATTTTTGTGTCGTTTCTTGAATTTTTTGCAAACGGTTTTATGAGATCATGTATTCCTATCTCATACAAATCATTTGCAAACAAATCTATTCGACACATAAATGGGACCCTAATACGTGACATACCCAAAACAGTGTAAGTTCAATACCCGGTGAAGGCAGTGGAAATTAACAGGAGATAACTGATAACTGACATCCATTAAACATGTCTCATGGAACTAGAACAGTCTACCCCGGTGAGCGAAATAAAGGGCTAAGTTCAATATTCCAACCACCTGAAGAAGGCCGGAGCGTACAACGGCCGAAACGTTGTGATAAACATGGCGACAAAGATGAGGCCAATAGTCCGAAAAACGTAAATAATGTACATGATTCCTCATCTCAGAAATATTGACAGATATTGAAGGAAGGGACATACAAAAAATGATTAGAGAGAGAGAATAAGGACAAAAGAAAACTACTTGAAGAGAGAAAGAGAGAGAGAAAGAGAGAGGGAGAGAGTGGGAGTAAGAGGAGAGAATAAATCACCTGAAGAAGGAGAGATGTAAAAGAAGAGATAAATGACCTGAAACAGAAAGAAAGAAAGAAAGAAAGAAAGAAAGAAAGAATGGTGACCTTACGAAAAATGAGAGATTTGTCTTGGACAATAAATGCGATGCCTACCTTGAACACTTGGCTATCTCGCAAGACTTTGCTTATAAATTTATTCTGCAATGACAAATATTTTGATATTTTGAAAAGACTTCGCAAGCATTTGAGAATATTTCTCCTCCTTTTTAGATCTTATTATACAAATATTAGTTGGTCTCGATTACTAGTCATAAATGAATGGTCACCGTACTAAGCACCCAAGTACGACTGAAGGAGATTCAAATTACATTCTTCAGAATTGAAGCTTTAGTGGATCAACTATTATCATCATCATCATTAAGTACTGACAGCACGTATTCTCCTCTCTCTCTCTCTCTCTCTCTCTCTCTCTCTCTCTCGTCCATCGCTCATGGCAGGTTACCTAAACGGTATTTTGTGTCCGCACAGCTGATGTAGGCAAGTCTTTGCTGATGTGTCCATAAGTTTGAGTCCAAAATAGAATATCGCTCATGAGTTCGTACTTACTTCTCCATCGGTACTTGTTCGTCTTACTTATTGGTGAGATGGGACATAAATAGCCGAACTTCTTCTGTTTTATGGGATGCTGCTTCCTGGAATTGGTTCAGAACAACACGTAGCATTTATTTGTTGTTCCCCTCTATTTTTTTTCTCTCTGCGTTTCGTTACAATCCATGTGCAACTATACTGTAATACAGACACGACCACGGCTTGGAAGAAACCCCGTTTTATGTTCTCAGAAAGATAAGATTCCATATGATCGACAACCCTTCAATTGCAGTTTGGTGCAGATTTTGACATCACTTTCAGTAGATAAGATATTGTTGGCGAGGTATATGAACTGCTGGTCAACTAATTTTATAGGCTCACCACTTGAAGAGATGGCTCCTTCTTGTTTAAAAAACATGAACTCTGTTTTAGTTTTGGCTGTACATATATATATATATATATATATATATATATAAGGATATTAGATCAAAGAAATCTATGGTTTAATTATTGGGATGCCAATGTCTACCGCTAGAGGCATTGCGATTTTGAAATAATTTAGAAGGAAATTTTCTAAATTCAGAGTATTTATTTATCATTAAAATTTTTCAAAACAGCACTTCACAACCAAAAATATATTTATTAGAGGTTATTTTATTTGGTTTTGCTGTTACGTTGATAGATAGATAGATAGATAGATAGATATGAATGGAGCGAGATAGATAGATAGATAGATAGATAGATAGATAGATAGATAGATAGATAGATAAGCATTAGGACTGGACTTTCATCATCATCATCATGTCGTGCTGGTAGCACGGATATCCCTGACCCTCTCTCGCCACTTTTCCCTATTGTTCATCGCCTCAGGCAGGTCTTCAGGACAACATCCTGTATCCTCACATAGTTTCTGAATGTATGTTCGTGCTGGTCGTCCTGCTTTTGCACGGCCATGTGTGGGGGTCCATAAGAGTACATCTCTTATGAGTTCGTCCCTGCTTCTCCAGCAGTGTCCTGCGTGTCTGGTTCGTCTAACTTGAATAGTTTTCGTGATAGGAGGCAGGTGGCCGTACAGTTGGTGTCTTGTGGGTTGTTGCCGCCAGGACTTGTTCAAGATTGCTCGCAGCATTCTTGTGTAATTGCCGTCTAGCTTCTTCTCCAGCCGTTTTGTTAGAGTCCATGTAGTGCATCCATATAGCAGTATCGATGTGACCGCTGCCTGGAAGAAACTGCGTTTCATTTTATCGGTTAGATCTGACTTCCATATAATCGATAGCCTATTGATAGCTGTCCATGCTTTCGTTAACCTCGTGTCGATGTCCTTTTCGGTTGATGCGACGCTGCTTCCTAGGTAAGTGAATTTGTCTACTAGACTACGTACATTGCACTTTAATCAAATTAAAACTCCTAATATACATATATTCCTTCCGACATTAGGTCTCTAATAACACCCGTATCTTAAACAATATTAGCTGCAAACAATGGCAACTGATAGTTGAGCATTTAATCCAAGATTTAAGAAAATCTACAATGAATATCTTTTAACTTTCTATTGGTTTAATTGTTGATATGGCAACGTCTCACGTTTATGTCGCTGTAATTTTGAAATAGACTTGAATGTTTTGTGTATTTATTTGTTATTCAAAGTATGTAATAGTCTACTTTACAAATAGATAGATAGATAGATAGATTTGTTAATGCACATTAGGGTGACACTTTAATCAAATTAAAATCGCATCGGAATGCACATAAACCATACATTCATCCCAATATTAGATCTATAATAACACCTGTTTCCGGAGGTGCCCGTGGTGTAATGGTTATCGTCGTAGGAAATGGACACGGTGATACGAGTTCAAATCCTAGACGAGAATGATTGCGTTTCACATAGCGCTAATACCCTTGGGAAAGGTATGAATCCAATTATTCTCCCTCCAGCTATGGGTAAATAGTAGGACAGACTAGGTTCTTTAGTCTTGTTGTGGCAACTAGTCTAGGAGAAGGAAAACTCTGAATTGAAACCTGTTAAACTCCGTTTAAAAATTGACCTTGAGTCATATCCTGCCCGAGCGAAAGGGGTGGTAAATATGATAACACCTGTTTCTGAGGGAATATTAGCAGCTAACAACGACTATATATATATATATATATATATTCAAGCAGGTTTGATTAAACAAAACGAAATCCTTATTATTTTCAAGTTTTTTATTCTTTCTTTCAAGCGTCCAAATAATTCCTTTGATCTTACAATCTTGTGAGGAATCAATAATTTCTACGAAGGGGTTGAATATATATATATATGTGTGTGTGTGTGTGTGTGTGTGTGTGTGTGTGTGTGTGTGTGTGTGTGTGTATTCAACCCTTGGCAAAAATATGAAATCACCACTAAAAGAAAACATCTCTTGTGTTATAATGATTCCATATTTTTTCCCTTATATTGTGTTGAAAAAGTCTCTATCATTTATCAAAATAATTTATTATTATTAATTTAAGGTATGTTTTATGATGCCAGGAATTTTATTGATTTAATAAAATAGGTTTTATCTTAGATTTATGCCTAATTTACTTTTCATTTTTAAATGCAACGGAAGAAACGTTTTTTTAAGAGCTGTGAATCCATTTTTTTGCCTGGACATATGTATATATATATATGTGTGTGTGTGGACATATATATATATATATATATATATGCGTGTGTGTGTGTGTGTGTTGAGATTTTTTCAGGTAGTTATGCAGTCGATTACTAGAGATGTCAAATCTGTCTTGCTTCTCTGTGACAATTCCTTTACAGCTCTTCTTCAATACTTAAAAGAAAATCACAATATCTTTTAGCGGTTATTCGAAACTTTATTTCCATTCCGATAACGCTAATCCATTTGCAAAACTATATATATATATATATAATCTATCATTAAAAACTGGCGAAATCAGTAAAATATAGTACACTATGCACATGAAATGCAGAGCAATATAAATATCGTTCAATAATGAAATAAAACAAGATAATATTAAGATCACGCACTCGATCTTCAGGTGAGTTTGTACCACACATCCAAAGTCTATTTGATTCAAATGAATTCAACAGAATAAAAATCTTTTTTCAACATCTTATGCAATATTCTAGTCAATTGACTATCTTATTCTGAGTCATGTGCCTTTATCAAAGTAATTATTTATCTTCGTGGCGACATTTGGACACCATTTCTAATCTTTCATCAAAATGATCGCTCGAAATTGGAAAACTTATGATGTGATATTTTTCCCCTCAGCACAATTTAAAGTATTTTTACTCCCCTTATTACGATCATAGGCTCTTTTAAAAATTGATTTCTTAACCTCGAATTCTTTTTCGACGAACCAGTTCAATTGAATTCAATTGATTTCAAACGTGTGGATTCAAACTTACCCGAAAGTCATGTACGTAATACTCAGAATTGTGAGTGATATTAGTTTCTATCTTCTTTTATTTTGAACATGAAATATCGTGTATATATATATATATATATATATATATATATATATATATATATATATATATATATATATATATATATATATATAATTCAGTCCAGTTAAACCGGAGCTGGGAATAATTCCGTCAGGACAAAAAAATCATTCAACAATAAACATTTAAATTTTCCTGGTAAAGAGCTCAATGTAACTGAGATCACAGAACAATAATTTCTTTAAGAAAAACAAAAACCGGTCACATTAGGATTTATAATCCTAATGTGACCGATTTTTGTTTTTCTTAAAGAAAAAAAATATATATAAAGTGTATCACAAAAGTGAGTACACCCCTCACATTTCTGCAGATATTTAAGTATATCTCTTCATGGGACAACACTGACAAAATGACATTTTGACACAACGAAAAGTAGTCTGTGTGCAGCTTATATAACAAAGTTAATTTATTAATTATATATATATATATATATATATATATATATATATATATATATATATATATATATATATATATATATATCTTCCTCGCAGTTATGAGTAAATATTAGGACAGATTGAGTTCTTTAGCCTTGATAACGCAACTAATTTAAGAGAAGAAAAATTTAATCTCACTGTACTCCTGGAGGAGAGTACATACATACATACATACTTATTACTAAATAAATGAGAGTTACTGAAATTGTGTTTATTGCATAAAATAGAGGGGGTTACTAACCTGTTGAATAATAGAAATGACAGACCCAGTTATTTCAGCTGCTTTTGACTGAAACCTTTGCGCCAAGTACTGAAAAGAGAAAATCATATAGACAATCAGTTCACAAAATAATCCTTTTGATTGCGAAAATAAGCAAAAACAACGATTTTATTTAAATTGATACAGTTGCATTTTAAATAGTCCAAGTTAAAAGCGCGATAAGGCTAAACTTAAGTTGGGAAGATGGACGACCAGCTAGGTCCTATATACAACAGCTCTGTGCCGATACAGGATGTAGCCTTGAAGACCTACCGGGAGCGATGGACGATAGAGACGGGTGGCGGGAGAGGGTCAGGGAGATCCGTGCTGGCGGCGTGACATGATGATAATGAAGGGTAAACCGAAGCCGAATTTTGGTCGACCTTATTTTTCCGTTGGGAATGAGAAACGTTATGGAAAAATAAAATTTGATTTCTTAAATCAAATTTCTATTTACTCTTTCCCAATGTATCAAAAAATAAGGTTTTAAAAAACCCGGCTTATCCTACCTCGCTTTTTAAACTGGACTAAAATTTTTCTTATTTGATATAACTTAATTTTCTTCGTAAAGATAGAGAGAAAGAAAAACAGATGCCTGTTAATATGTAATAGTTCTTAATTAAGCTTAGCTTAGCTTAGTTTTGGCGGCAAAAATTTAGAACTATCAGTTTCGTTTGTTTGTCGTTGTTGTTGTTTTTGTTAGTTTGATTTTGTTGTGTTTTTTCTTTGTTTTTTAATTTTTATTTTTTTGTTTTTGTTTTTCGTTATTTTTTTGTTTTGTTTTTTCTTTGTTATTGTTTAATGGCATATCAACCTTCGTGGGTTATTTGATGCCAAAGCCATCCTTGTAGAAAAACTACAGTGAAACTATTTAACCCATAGCTGGGAGGATAAGTGGATTCATGCCTTTCAAAAGGGGTATTAGTCCAAAAGGGGAAAAGAGTCCACATAGTGTAACGGCTATAATGCTAGACTGCAGTTTCAAAGTTTGGGAGTTCGAACTCCAGTCGGTGTTACGTTTACTTTCGTACAAATACGTTTTCAAGAGGCTTGAGCCCGCTTATCCCCTAGCTATAGGTTAAATAGTACCACTACTGTTCTTCTTAATGGATGGCTTGGGCATTTAATAACCCACAAAGGTTGATATGCCATTAAACAATGAAATCAAACCAAACCCGAAAGCGAATAGATTTCGAATTCGTTTATTTCAAGCCCACCTCCCAGCACTTAAGCCATTACGCCACGGAGACCCCACCCCCTCTAGAAGTGTAAGGCGCCCCAGGAGAATCGAACTTACTATTAATGGTCTGCAACTGACTTGGTCGGAAGTCGGATAAATATCATGGTGTACTACGCTAGCCCGTTAATCATGAGACACGTCCCCGTTTATATATCTTGAATTATTTCTTTCTGTTCTTTACAAAATCAGTTTAACTTTTATTTAGAGAGTTTTGTCATCTGCTCACATAATTTAAAGAACGACACTGTTCATCAGTTACTATGCAAGATGCATTTTTGCTGGAGGGGGTGGATTTTATGCAATGAATGATTAAATAAAGTAGATGCAGTCAGTCTCCAGAAAGCAACATGTATATGGTCCAACCTTTTTTGATTTCTATGTTAGTCAATTTGTGTCAGCTTGCAAATCTTAATGCCTTCTTCGGTCAGAAAGAAAGAATGTCTTGGGAAAAATGTCAATAAAAATCTGATGGACATTCATAAATTCGATTAATGGAAAAATTATTGCTCTTTTTCTGTTTAGAGAATATAAAAAAATTCGACGTCAATCTCAATGCGATTCGGATCGAAGAAATTGTGTGTGTGTGTGTGTGTGTGCGCATGCGCGTGCATGGGCGCGCACGAGCGTGTGTGTGTGTGGTGTTTCAAGAAATAAAGCATTACGAATAATTCAGCAGTGTTAGTTGCAAGAAAAGCAGTTTAATGAATAAGATTCCGCCTTTATATATCTATAGTACTCCACAGACAGATCTGTTTCGTTCTATCAGAACTCATCAGTGTGGCTAGACATATTAGATTCCCGTAGCTGGGATCGAAACCCGGTTGACTCAAACGCCAATCCAAGTGTCTAACCCTTAGCCACGAGGAGCAAGTAGCAGCGAAGTAAATTTTAAACGGTTATGAGTCACAATTACTACTGTTTACATACATTCGTTTAACGGCTACCGAGACCTCAATTCATATATGAAGAGACTTGCAATAAATGCTAATGGCAACACGATTACTTCATTCGCCAGAGAACTCAACCCTACGGGGGTAGGGGAGTATATATATATATATATATAAAGGTGGAAAGTACTCGGTATAACACAAATAGCTCTTTTGGAGAAACCATCAACTAATTTCAAGATTATAACATAAGAAAGAACATAAGGATTCTTGAAAGAAAAAATAAAAACTCCCAAACAATCAGGATTCGATTTTATTTAATCAAACCAGTTTAAATGAAAAGACGATGCCTCAATGCAACTGATGGTGAGGTTCCAGTAATGCTGGAGCTTTGGGGAATGCAGAGTACCCCTTTATTGTCATCACTCCCATGTCCACTTTATCCTTAAGTATTGGCACCTGATAGGCTCCTATCTAAGGATCAAATAGAACTAAACGTATGCTAAACTGAATTGTTTGAAATAGAACAGTTTTGACATTTAACTGTGTGTAAACAAAAATCTGCACTTATACTAAACTGAATTGTTTTTGAAATTTTATAAGGATGACTTAATTTAGCGTTTATATATATATATATATATATATATATATATATATATATAACTGGAGTTCAATCACAGGTCAAGTCATACCAAAGACTCAAAAAATGGTACTTGAGGCCGTCTTGTTTAACACTCAGTATTATAAGGTAAGGGTCAAGAGCAAAGTGGAGAAATCCAGAGAAAGAAGTAGCGCCTTCACTTACACCAGAGTGTAGTAGATATTGAAAAAGGAGCCTTTGGGTCACCCTTCACTAGGGTCATCCTTCACTAGGGTCACCAACTTTACTTACTATATATATATATATATATATATATTTAATTCCAGGTCAAGTCATACCAAAAACTCATAAAATGGTACTTGATTTCGCCTAGCTTAACACACAACTTTATAAGGTATGGATCAAGGGTAAAGTGGAGCAATCCAAGGAAAGGATTAGCGCCTTCTCATACATGCCGGTGTAGAAGTTATGAAAAAGGAGCCAACTTTACTTTATATATATATATATATATATATATATATATATACGTGGTGCATTCAATAAGAAGTTTCCAGAAATATTTTGTACAGACATTTAAAGTTGTCGTAAGCACTTGAAAATTCAGTATGTTATTGCTATACATATTATGAGATGACTGACCAATTTTTATAATTTCAGGTTCAAATCAACAGCTACAGCAGGAATTGGAATATACCCTACTAAAGCCTGATTGTCACAGCTGGTGAATTTCAAAAATGCAATCAGAACATGAGGACACTTTAGAAGAACGATATGCAATAAAATTCTGTTTTAAACTTTTAAAAAATGCCACGGAAACGTATGGAATGCTTCAGACTGCCTTTGGAGCATCTTGCATGAATTGAGCATCAGTTTTTGAGTGGCATAAGAAATTCAAGGAAGGCAGGGAGTCTGTGAGGGATGATGAGAGGTGTGGGAGGAGTAAGGAAGTCAATACACCAGAGTTGATTGGCCAAAGGGTTAGGCTTAGGCTTAAGGTTACTATGTTGAGGTTTTAAGGGAGTTCAGGAAGAGATTCCGTCGAAAGAGGCCAGCACTCTTCAAATCGGGCAGTGGCATTTCCTCTTGGACAATGCACTAGTCCACAACTCCATCCTTGTCACAGACTATTTGACCAAGATGGACATCAAGACAGTTCCTCAGCCTCCCTATACTCCAGACCTTGCTCCCTGTGACTTTTGGTTATTCCCTAAGCTCAGAGGCTGTCGTTATGAGACAATTGAGGAGATAAAAGAGGCCGTGACGAAGGTCATTGACACGCTCACACAAGAGGGCTTCCATGGGCCTTCCAGAAGTTGCTGGAACAGTACAAGTGCATTGCAGCCGGAGGAGATTACTTCGAAGGGGACTAGAGTTTCATGTGTGTACTATCAATAAAAGTGCCCATACGCAAAAAGTCTTGAAACTTATTTAATGATCCTCGCATATATATATATATAATGCAGCACAATGTCCATTCAATTCTTTATAGATTTTTTTCTTCTGTCGACGAGCAACATGCCGAAAATGTCAATGAAATCTGTATAAAAGCAGCACAGATTTTTTTTAAATTTCGTTTGAATACTTTCAACTATTAAACAAATTGTTACTGTCTTTTTTTGACATCCAGAAAATAAAGGTATTGTCAAAGAACGTTGACACATTTTAAATGAACATACCCATCATGTACCAATGACGTCATGTGCCACAGCTTAAAACTCTAAGGAAAATATTTTTTTCAAAAACTTTCCATAATGACTGTAAAATCACTGCAGGTCAAAATTGTTGCTATTTGCGAAATGCATTTACTGTCATTTGCTAAATGCATTTTAAGATTCCAGATGTCAGGTCGAAAGATATTTTGTTCCATTTTGTCCGTTTCCTATTTATTATAATATAGAAACTATCCTATTTGGAGTTGTTTTTCTTTTCCTCTTTTGTTTGAAATTATAACTTATATAAAATATTTGTTATCTACTAATAGTTATTGAATAACTGATATTGTTTTGTATGACATGTTGATTTGTGTGTGTGTATGAATAGCGTTAAGATTTGATAAGTGGCATGTTAGTCTACTGGAGAAAATAGTGCTGGTTTTGTAATTAATGCAAGAATTAGATATTGTTTTCTTTTTCGAGCTTTTATTCTTTTTGTGCGTTGGATTTGACATCTCCGAATGGACACAATAAACAACATTACTTCTACATTAAGATTTAGGGGAAGTTTCTGTGGCATAGTGGTTAACGTGCTAGACTGCGACACCTTAGTAAGCGAGTTCGAACTCTTGTGGCACTATAAGGTATCTCTTTGGACTAATACCCCTGGAAAAGGTATGAACCCTCTTATCCCCAGCTAAATAGTTAAATAGTATCACTGCTATTCCTCTACAAGGAGGGATTGGGCATTAAATGACGCACGAAAGTTGATATGCTGTTAAATAAAGGAAACCAAACCAACATTAAAGTTGTGTGTGTGTGTGTGTGTGTGTGTGTGTGTGTGTGTGTGTGTGTGTGTGTGTGTGTGTGTGTGTGTCACTAGTGCTATTGCCGAGAATAATAAATCAATAAAAATTAAATTTTAAAAATATGATAATTATGATATGTGGGAAGAAAGAAAAAAAGAAAAGAAGATGTCCCATAATTCCACTTCCGCCGAAAATTTAGCTTTTGGTGCAAAAAAAAAAAAAAAACAACTGCTTCGAGCTTTACCAACCCGCTGTGTAGACGTGCGTTTTTGCTGCCTTCCGTGATGTGTACTTCTATACTTTACAATTTTTGTGATCAAAATTCATTCGCTTAATAAGAAAAAAAAAAACCACCAAAAAAAAACATGAATGGTAACTCCGATATGATTCAAACACGTACCGACGATGAGGTTATATGTTTTAAATTTCATGTAATTTCAAGATTAAATTGGGTTATTTGGTTGAATGGCATATCAACCCTTGTGGGTTATTTAATGCCAAATCCTGTTTATAAATACATATATTATTTTTAACGAATAGTTTGTTGGTAATTTTATGTTTAAATGATTTTGAGCTCATTTGTTTGTACACAGTTAAATGGTTTTAAGTATTGCTTTCTAACACTTATAGTTCTATTTGCACACAGTTATATAGTTTTAATGGTTAAATAGTTCTATTGGATCCATAGATGGGACCCTTTCAGGTTCTACTGCTCCAGCTTAGAATGGACCAGTGGTAAATTTTAAACCTTTATTACTAACAGTTGATGATATATATCAATATCAGCGGATAAATGATTTAATGGACCTTTTATCCTGATCATAGTCGAAATTCATTTGGTATAGCTTGATGATATCTGTATTTTAGGCTTTGACAGCGCTTTTGTTTTTGCTTTTTTTGTTGTTGTTGTTTGTTTAGTAAATGTCAGGGTTTATTTTTATTTTCTCATGTATAATACAGGGTATAGAGGTGCTCATGGCTAAACGGTTATCGTCAGAAGAAGTGAGCTCAGCAGCCCCGGGTTCGAATACTGAACTAAGCTGTTTTCATTTCACATAGAATTAATAACCTTAGAAAATGTATGAACTTACTTTTCTTTTGTGATTAGACTTTTTTGTGGATTGCATACATTATAAAATATTTCATTCATTCTTGGGTACTTTTTGTGTTACATTACATAAAACATTGTTTTGTTTAAATATCGGGATCTTTATTGCATTTATTTTGATTCATTCTGTAACCCTATTTTATCATGCATATTTCGTTTACATACAAAAAATAAAAGATAAACGCAACCATGAAATCAAAGCAGTTGTCGACATAGGGAAGGATCGGCTGCATGAGAAGCACCTTCCACGATTAAACCAGGTTACAGGACTTGTGATAGTGCCATAATATACTATAGAAATGCATAACTGATTAGGGTTTATTTGATGTTACTTAATTCTTTTTTTTGCCCAGTCAGCTGGGGCTGTAGAATACACTGACTGTAAGACCCCCCCCTAATGAGTGTCCTGGATATGACACTAAACAATCTGATGGTGAGGTTCCAGCAGTGCTGGAGCTTTGGGGAATGCGGAGTACCCCTTCATTGCCATCGCTCCCAGGTCCACTCTTCCCCGGAGTGGTAGCACCTGATAGGGCCCTATCTATGGGTTAAATAGAACTAACAGCATACTTATGCTAAAACGAATTGAGAAAACTGAATAGCTTGAAATAGAAACGTTTTTGACAATTAAACCGTACTTACACTTAAACTGCATGCTTATGCTTAACTGAATTATTTCAAATAGAACTGTTTTTCGACATTAAAACTGTATTTACACTTAACTGAATTATTACATATAACTGCTTGAATAGTTAGAAATGGAAATATTTTTGACAATTAAACTGTGTACTTATGCTAAACTGAATTGATTTAAATAGAACAGATTATTTACATAAAAATGGATTTGGCGTTAAATAACCTACAAAGGTTGATATGCCATAAAACCAAACAAACCAAAAAAACCTTAATTATTTTTTGAATAATCTATAGGAAGTTTGGTTTGCTTTGGTTTCTTTGTTTAATGGCATATCAACCTTTGTAGGTTATTTAATGCCAAAGCCATTCCCACGAACCATTGGTGAATACTAACCATTATGCCAAGAACTATTTTATTACCACATTTTGAAAGACCTATAGAAAGACCTCTTGCCTTCTTGAATATAATTTAAATAGCCTTAAAAATACAAAATGACTGTTATAGATATCTACATGAGTCAAACTAATTTCCACTTCCTATAGAGGGGGTGTCATCGTGGTGTAATGGTTAAAGCCTTGGACTGCGGAATCGTAGTACGCGAGTTCGTACTCCAGTCGCACTATTACGTTCACTTTCGGGCAAATACCCTTTGGGAAAGGTATGAACCCCCTTATCCTCCCAGTTATGGGTTGAATAGTACCACTACTGTTCTTCTAGGATATTTGGCTTTGGCGTTAAATAACCTAAAAAGAGTTGATATGCCATTAAACAAAGGAACCAACTAACCAGCCAATTAAGAATTTGAATAATACAGACTGGAGATCGCACGAAAGAAGCAGTACCAATGGCGTCTTACAAAACAAATTATCACTCAATTCAAAAATATGCGAAACTCACTGAAACTTTTCTTATCAAATAAACAATTACAATTTTTTTTTAAGTGATAAATCTACAAAAATAGTGGTTTCAAACTAGACCTTTAAACAAATGGAGAATATATTTTACATATCAACACGCTTTTGTGAAGAATTTATGAGATAAGGAATCGTTATTATCATTCACTGATGCATTTAGACTAACTATGGGTAAAAAGTAGGGCAGACTGAATTCTTTAAACTTGGTGTGTCAACCAATCAAGGAGAAGAAAAATTCTGATTTCAAATTTGTTAAACTCCTCTTAAAATTAACCATGTGTCACATCTTACTCGTCTAGAAGGGTTGACAATTGATGTACGAATAAAGATTTCCGTAGACATTTCGGTATTTTTTGATGGAGTATAAAAATTTGAGTAAAACTTTTGTAAATCTTATCAAAATTTTATGTCTGGTCCATTATTTGTCTTCTATTACTTCTTGGGCATCTTCGTTTTTTTTTCTATCTTCTCACATCCACCTTAAAAAATCTTTGCAGAGAACATATACACTATTCATACAATATCTATAACAAATGAAATTCTGGTAAAAATAATTCATCCGATAGCCATTACCTACATTTCTAATAATAATAATAATAATAATAATAATAATAATAATAATTTGAAGAAGAAGAAGAAGAAGAAGAAGAAGAAGAAGACTAGACACAACTGGGTCGGCAAAGTGATCCACTGTGAGATGTGCAAGAAATTTAAATTTGACCATACAAACAAATGGTATATGCACAACCCAGCACCTGTCCTAGAAAATAACACTCATAAACTCCTATGGGAGGTGCCCGTGGTGTCATGGTTATCGTCGCAGGAAATGGACACGGCGACGCGAGTTCAAATCTTCGACGAGACTGATTGCATTTCACATAGCACTAATACCCTTGGGAAAGGTATGAATCCAATTATTCTCCCTCCAGCTATAGGTAAATTGTAGGACAGACTGGGTTCTTCAGCCTTGGGGAGGCAACTAGTCTAGGAGAAGGAAAACTCTTAATTCAGACCTGCTAAACTCCGCTTAAAAAATTGACCTTGTGTCATATCCTGCCCGAGTGGAGGGGTTGGGTAAATATGATAAACTCCTATGGGACTTTTACATACACACGGATCACCTAATTTCGGCCAGAAGACCAGACATAATAATAATCAACAAAACAAAAAAAAATTGCAAAATTGTCGACTTTGCTGTCCCAGCTGACCACTGAATAAAACTGAAAGAAATGAAAAAGAGAGATAAGTACCTCGACCTTGCTAGGGAATTGAAAAAACTATGCAGGTGACAATTATACCAATTGTAATTGGTGCGTTTGGAACTGTGACTAAAAGATTACTAAAGGGACTGGAGGAGGACTTGGAAGTTGGCGGCCGAGTGGAGACCATCCAAACTACTACATTATTGAGAACGGCCAGAATACTGAGAAGAGTCCTGGAGACTTGAGAAGACTTGCTATTACTCAAACTCCAGTGAAAGATCATCAGCTAAAGGAGCAGGAAACAACAAATGACAGAAAGGATAGAACTACCAAGAACTATCTAGAAAAATCAGAACCCTCGGAGAAAATGAAACTGACAAATATTTGGAAATATTATACGCTGACTCCATCAACCAAACGGATATATAAAAAAAATTAAAAAAAGAATATCTTAGAAGAACGAGGAAACTACTCTAAACTAAACTACACAGCAGAAATCTCATCAAAGGAATAAATACCCGGGCTGTTCCCCTCGTAAGATACTCGGGGCCATTCTTGAAGTGGACAAGAGAACTTCAAGAAATGGACCAGACAACAAGAAAACTTATGACGAGATATAAAGTGTTTGCACCCGAGAGATGACATAGACGATATGTGTCGAAAAAAGAAGCAGGAATAAGACTGGGCAGCGTTGAAGATAGCGTCGATTTATCGATACGACGACTTGAAACTAAATAAAAAAAGAGCGAAGAAAGGCTAATTGAAGAGACCAGAAATAAATCAAAGATCAACAAAACAATAATAACTAGAAAACAAAAATGGGAAGAAAAACAACTGTATGGATATTTCAAGAGACAAACAAGCGATATTGTATACGAAAAGACTTGTACATAGCCAAGAAAGGGAAACCTAAATAGAGAAACTGATTCTCTTCTGATAGCAGCACAAAACAACGCCATTAAGACAAACTTCGTTAAAGCAGAAATACATAAGACACGACAATGATACACATAAAATCCCTATGGGACTTTGACATACAAACGGATCACCTAATCTCGGCCAGAAGACCAGGCCTTATAATAATCAACAACAAAAAAAAAGATAATATGCAGAATTGTCGACTTTGCTGTCCCTGCAGACCACAGAAAAAAACTGAAAGAATGTGAAAAGAGAGATAAGTACCTTAACCTCGCTAGAGATTTGAAAAAACAATGGAACATGAATGCGACAATTATACCAATTGTAATTGGTGCTTTTGGCACGGTAACTAAAGGATTACAAAAGGGGCAGGAGGATTTGGAAGTTGGCGGCCGAGTGGGGACCATCCAAACAACAGCATTACTGAAAACGACCAGAATACTGAGAAGAGTTCTGGAGACTTGAGGAGACTTGCTGTCACTCAATCTCCAGTGAAAGAATATCAACTAACGCTGATTTGAAAAACTCTAATAAGTAAATAATAATAATAATAATAATAATAATAATAATAATAATAATAATAATAATGTCAGTCTTCACTGTAAGCAGTGGCCCGAATATAACAAGAAAAGAAAAGTTGAGAAATAACTATTTTTGTCACATTTTTTGAAATGTGCGGCGAAAATGAAACAAATAGTTTGAATCCTAATTTGAATTTTCTGACAAAAACATATCCCAATAAACTTTTGATTAATATTGTGAAACTGTAATCCGAATTCAACAAATAACGGAGATGCATGGATCGTTCTGTTCATAAATATTTTAACAGGCAATTGGCTTCTAATCGTTTGATTTTTACTATAAAAATCAGTTACATTACACAAGATACCAACTTTATTATAATCAATATAATAAAGAATTTAGTCATGTGTTGTGTTTCTGAATGTTAAATTTCTAGAAAACGTTTTTAATAGAATTAAATTGTTCAATGAAAAAAGTGAGGCGTTTTTCTAGACTTTCAAATTTTTCTAAATCGATCAAGGATATTTAAAAGGCAAACTTACTTTGCTATTTGGAAAACTAATTAAATAACTAAGCTTATTTTTATCTCCCGCACAAAATTCTAAATGACACCAACAATCTTCGTCAAAAAGATATAGATTTTGTACTAATTCAAATACTTCTGATTCATACTGTGTGTTGTCCTCATTAGCACTGCAACACACACACACACACACACACACACAAACATGAATTATTTTATCCATAAGATCTGAAGAAGTCCTGTTAATTTTTTTTTCGTGTTTTTTTTAATTTTATCAAAAATACATAACAGGATGGAAATAAATTTATAATCATAATGTGACCGGTTTTGTTTTTTTCTTAAAGAAATTATTGCTCTGTGATGTCAGTTACATTGAGCTCTCTACCAGGAAAATTCAAATATTCACTGTTGAATGTTTTTTTTATCCTGTTGGAATTACTCCCAACTCCGGTTTAACTGGACCGAATAATACTTATATATATATATATAATTAACTTAAATCGCGAGTTAATTTTGTAATTGGCTCCACTCGTGTTGAGCACTCTTGTAGTTGTAGCATTGCAGCGTTTTACGGTGGGTTTTATTTTTCTTTTGACCAACTGACTGCATTTCTCTTGATTTTATTCAACTGGTGTGACGGAGTTGGTCTTTTCTTTTTTTTCTTTTTTTTTTTTTCTTGTCCTATGATATTTTTTTCTTTTTCCCCCGGGCGGTGATTCAAGATATTTTTATCTCTTGTTCCTGGCGGGTTTTTTTTCTTTTTTCCTAGTAACCGTGAATGCTGGTAGACAAGTGAACAAAAGTGATAAGACAAATAGTAATATTACTTTTATGTAGTTTATTTTTTATGGTTATCAAAAAGTTTCGACCTTAGGTCATCACCAGAAGAAAAAGAATGACTACAGACACAAGATCAAAATTAATTAAAACACGTCAAAGCAGGTGCTATCATAACAGCGACACAATCATATATAAGAGACCAACTAAAAACACTCTGATCAGAAAAACATACTTCAGACTAATGGATATCCTATATCAACAGTACATTATTCAGGGTAGGGTAGAGAGGATGACCAATTTTGAAATGGCTACAATTCAGCACCAGGCAAAGGGACATATGTCTAACAGATATTATTTCAAAGTGGGGTCTTAGAATTTTTCCCTAATATTATCTATTCTGTTTCAGCTGAAGCCATGGTACTGTAGACGATAGAACATCGTGTGTTTGCGTACGACAGTTACGTGAAGAATAACGAGTCCGTTACAGCAGTTAGTCGAGAATTTCGGCGCCACTTCAACATTCATCGAAATCAGTCTGTTCCCACCCATAATGTACTTAATGTACTTCGCACACAAAGTACGCTATTTGCCGCACGAACAGTACGTACACCGGAAAATGTGGCACGTACCAGATAAGCTATGCTGCAGAGTCCCAATCGATCTGCTCGGTGGCATTCCATTGAACTTGGTATCGATAATCGATCAGTAAGACGTATTTTGCATGAAGACCAGCATTTCCACCCCTGCAAATTAGTTGTTATCCAACAGTTGAAACCAGGGCACTATGGACAAGAGGCTTAACTTTGCATGTCAGATGAAAGCAATTTTTGAGGCAAATGACAACCCAATTTTGTTAATGAGTGATGAAGCTCATTTTCCTCTCAATGACATGGTGAATCAACGGAACTGTCGTTATTGAGCTCTTGATAACCCGAAAGAATTTCATGCAAAACCGCTGTGTTATATAGCCGTTATACAAATATAAACAGAAACATAATATACGAACTTCAATGAACGAACGAACACACTTCTTTATAACAATATAAAACTCTCACACTTTATTCTCGGAAGGGTGATGTTTGTTGAGTGTGAGAAATGAGTGGAGACAAGGACAGACTGCTATATTGACCCAAGTTCTTCCTCGATCATAGCAGTACTTCTTTCTCATCTTGGCTGGGTTGCTCAACCGTGGGTCACTGAGGGCCGCAAAGCCCTCAGTCTGCAAACTGGTTCTCACACTGGCATCTTGTCTCCAACTGTCTCGAACCGTCTGGGCACCTGGTTATATTATTGTCTAACGTCCACCTGCTTCCGCTGTTCTTCCACTTATTTACACAGGTGCATCTTGATCGAGGGTTAATATATAACAACGGTATAACCCAAAAGTGACAGTCTGTTGTGCAGTTGGTAAAGCAACAGTCATTGGTCCTTACTTTTTTAAGACAACAATGGAAATACTGAGACTCTGAACTCCGAGCGCTACACCAAATTAATCAACAACTTCTTTGTGCTTAAATTACGACGAAAACATGTGCCAATCCGACATGTGCAGTTTCAGCAGGATGGATGGAGCCCCAGCATCATTGGACGTTCTACGCCTTCTCCTCGGTGACTGCCTCATTTCCAGGTTTGCTGACACTCATTGATCCCCTCGGTCCCTTGATTTGTCCATTTGTGATTATTTCTGGTGGGGATACCTCAAGATACGTGCGTATGTACATAAGCCCCGTACACTTGATGATATGAAAGAAGCTATTCGCGTGGAAGTTGCCCAAATTGACAGAGCCATGCTGGAGAGAGTGAAGGCCAACTTCCGAAAACGCCTTCAGAAATGCATCAATGAAAACGGACACGGCACGAAGGATATTGTTTTTCAAACATAAATTTGTCAAATTCTAATTCAATGTAAACACAGTGATGTGAATAAAATTTGTTTGAAACCAAAGTTAGTGATTTTGTAAAATTTTCAAAATCGGTTGTTCTCTCCGTCACACTCCTATATATATATATATATATAGGTAGAATCGTCTTGATGCTACGGTTCAGTGCTACCTTGGTAAAAAATTTTTCTGAGTACGTCGGCATTCATATTTCGCTCTACTTGGTGTATTAAGCACTCTTACGTCCAGCTTAAGGAATTATTTCGGTGTTTTTCTTTTGACTAAGCATAAGTTATTGCTTGATTATTTTCAAATAATACAAATCTTTTTATTCTTTTCTTTTTTATGGAATTTTTCCCAGATATCAGTTTGTGCAATATTTTTTTATTTGCAAATTGTATCATCTGTTTTTTTCCTTGTCAGAATTATAGAATTGGTATAAAATTATATATATATATATAATGACCAGATGAGAATAATCGATCGTTTAAAAACGTTTGATTAATCAAAAACTGCTCTGCCAGTAAAGCAATATAAAAACTAAGAGAAATTAAAATCTCACCTTTTTACAATAATTTCATTATAAGTTTCATAGTTTTAGATGCAATCATCTCGTGAAACTTTTCCCCCATCTGATGACTGCATCCTGTATTCGATAGGTTATTCATGAAACTTAGTGAAATAAAACTATAAGAAGACGTTATAATTTTTTAGTTTATATATATATATATATATATATATATATATATATATATATATTCTCCCCACGCTCTGTGTGTTGATCACTCGAGTGGGTAAATTGCTGGCAGCCATATATGCTAAAATGCAATAGCTCCTCTCATGAATTGAGCTCCCCGGCAGCCGATAACGTATATGCAAAAAGAAATGCATAAAAAATCTTTCACCCATGCTGAGAATGACGATGCTCTAGGGTAAGGTATCCGACTGACGTATATATTATGAACTTTTCTACTTGTTAAATTATTTTCATTCTTTCGACCGTCGCTAATTTTAACTACAATTTGGGTATTAGTACACTTGCTTTAGATCAAGATGGTGCCAGCTGACGTTTCAGTCTAAGATCAGAATGTAGTATCTGTGTGCTCCTTCTTGAAAAACTAATCATCTTTTAGAATAAATTTTGTAATACAGAGGCTGCCTCCAAACATCAAGGATCCTGTTGCTCCGTTGTATAACCGACAACAAAATATCAATCACGAGAATTTGCGCTGAAGGTGCGAGAGACAGTTACACACGAGACTTGGGAATTTTTCAAAAGGGGTGGACCGCTAGTTACCAGGAGAGTGACAATTCACAACCTAAATATGTTTGTTTAAGCAAAACAGAGAGAATTTTTAACATCGACAATAAAGTGAGTGGAATTTTTCTCTGTCCACTTGACTTTCCTTTACTTTGTTTGTTTCTTTGTTTGTTTGGGTTTTATGGCGTATCAACCTTTGTAGGTTATTTAATGCCATATCCATTTTTATACAAATAAACAGATCTATTTCAAACAATTCAGTTTAACATGAGTACATAGTTTAATTGTCAAAAACATTTCCATTTCAAACTATTCAAGCAGTTATAAATAACAATTGAGTTTAGCATAAACGCACAGTTTAATTGTCAAAAACATTTCTATTTCAAGTTATTCAGTTTATTCAAACAGATCTTATTCAGCTAATTTAGTTTAGTATAAGTATAGCTTTTGTTTACACACATTTAGATGTTAAAACAGTTCTATTTCAAATAATTCAATTTAGCGTAAGTACAGTTTCAATGTCAAAAACAGTTCTATTTCAAATAATTCAATTTAGCATAAGTACGCACTTCTATTTCAAGCAATTTAGCTAAGTACACAGTTTAGTTTTATTTGACCCAAAGATAGGACCTTATCAGGTGCTACTACTCCGGGCCAGAGTGGACCTGGGAGCGATGGCAATGAAGGGGTAATTCGCTTTCCCCAATGCTCCAGCATTACTGGAACCTCACCATAATTGTTTAGTATCATATCCACGACACTCGTTGACGGGGGGGGTCCTATACCTCTGCAGAGAAGCAGTCGGTATATTCTACAGCCCCAGCCGACTGGGCAAGTTTCCTTTCCTTGATATAATCAATCTCAACTCATCAACATTTCTTCGTCTCCACCAACTTTCTTCGAGACGTCTGCAACACTACAGTCGGGGTGTTTTTTTCTTTTAATATATATATTATTGTTTTTTTTAAGAAGCACTAATTTTCGTTCTCTTCTAAACAACTAACGTTTTGATCTACTAATCTAATATGTCATTGCTTTCAAAATAACTCAGAAATTTACACAAATTCAAATACTTAATTCTAATTCCTTCCCAGAGACATTTTCTTTTTCACTTCATTTCTGCTTCAGTGTTGTATAAGACATGGCCAATTTAATGTTGAGTTCTCAAAACCCGTACATATGAGCAAGGTTAAAAATTTCTCTTCCAAAGCCATTAGACTACTCGAATCATGGTTTCATAATACAGTGGGGCGGTGCTGCTTCAAGATCGGAATCTTCTGGAACAATCTTTTCACGTTTTTGCCTTTGATTTGTTTTTTGATCGGGTTTTCCTTAGTTAGTTTTTTTTCTTTTGTTGTTCTTTTCATAGTTCTGGAGGAGTAACAGGTGCTACACTTTAGGCTTGAGAGCTGTACTCTAATCCTCGGAAGAAGTTTCGCTCGTTATCTAAATAATCCTGTCTCTCTAGCCTATCTACAAGGCTAAAGCGCCCCAAACAACCTAATATTTACTAATAGATCGCAGAAAGATTCATGTTTTTCCTTTATTAAAGACTTTCTCCTTTCAACCCCTTTCTATAATACACTCTTTGAACCACCCTAGTTGTAACTCACTGTTTTTGTCTTTAAATGAGTTTACACGATTTAGGTTTCAATCAATTCGCAGCCGCATTTTCCGATTTTCGGCAGAACCCAGGGCCGCATTTTCAAGCAAAAGACTATTGTTTAAAGAAATAAATGGATTTTCAGTTCAATTTGCAACAGAGTTATAATTTTGAGAAGGTCAGCGTTTGCACTGAACCTAATTTTTATCTCTACTATCAATGTAAGTGTTTTGAAGTGGTTTTTAAACAATTAAAAGAAACGGTATTCGAGAATCTCGAACAGGTGAAAATAGAACTTCATTTAAAATTTGACTAAAATCGCACTGTAACATACTGACCCTCGATCGAGCCGTCAACCAGTGTAAATAAGTGGAAGAACAGCGGAAGTAGGTGGACGTTAAACAATAATATAACCAGGGCCAGACGGTTTGAGTCAGTTGGAGACAAGATGCCGAATTGAGAGCCAGCGGCAGACAGAGGGCTTTGGACCCTCAGTGACCCACGGTTGAGCAACCCAGCCAAGATGAGAAAGAAGTACTGCTGGGTCAACATAGCAGTATGTCTCTAGCTCATCTCTCACACTCAACCAACATCAACCCTTTCGAGAATAAAGTGTGATAGATATATATATTTTTATAAAGAACTGTGTTCATTCATTCATTGAAGTTCGTATATTATGTTTGATTATGTTTCCGCTTGTATATACGCTATACAAAAGCACTCAGCATAGGGCTTGGTCTTTTAGAATTATCCTTTCCATAAAAAAAGGGTTAACATAAAGATACTTATCTTCAGGGGGAATTATCTTCGTTTTTATATGTCATTTCAGTGTTTTTGTACTCCATGCCTCAGTTTATTTAACGTAAATTTATTTAGGTCAGGTGCTACTTAGAAATGTTCAGTTTGCAAGAATTGCAAGTTCATCATAAACGAATCAAAGGGCCAAACTTGTCTTTAGATAAACAGAAAGGCAGGAATGTTTGTAAAAAAAAAAACTTAGCAGAGATGAAAAGTAAGGCTCAAGGGTCAACATAGACAAGTGGTTAAATAAGTTTGACAAATAACATTTAACATAATTCTTTTTCATCATCTTACAAGGCTTTTCTTCTTTTTAACTCCATTGCTTTCTTAAGTTTAACGACTTTAATATTCATTTATCTTAAATCAACCAACAAAAGCAACAAATCCATTGAAGAAAAGACAGCAAATTGACAGGCATTCATTTAAATTGCCCAGAATTTCAAAATTACATTCTCAACGCAAAGTAACGTTACATTTTCATTTCTTGGATAAAATGTCTCTCATAATTTTCAGCCATTAATTAATTTTCTAATTAACACTTTTTAATTAAAGTCAGACAATGTATTTCAGTTTTCATTTATGACTAAATGAAGAAACAAGCGTTGCTCGGGGAAAGTCATAAAATCTTGAAGGTTATTCAAAAAATTTTAGCAGATAAAAAGAAAGAAAATGGACAGCAAAGCAAATATCGTTCTTCCCCTTTAGGATAAAAATAGACCAGGAGGCGGGTATTGTTGTTTTTGTTTTTTGTTTTGTTTTTTTGTTTTTGTTTTTTTGTTTTTTTGTTGTTGTTGTTGTTGTTGTTGTTCTATTGTTGTTCTTTTGTTTTTGCTTTGTTTTTTTTTGGAGGGTTTTTTGGCGGGGAGTTTTTGGTTGTTGTTTGTTTTTTGAAGGTTTTTAGATACTACTCCTAAACAACTCATTTACTTGAAAACAATTTCCATTTACCAAGAAAAGTAGTTTAGCTGTTTAGCGTCAAAACTAACCTGAAATGACCTCATGTTTTCTAGAAGGTCAGTGCCACCTTTGTTTATCTTCAAGTCAAGTTACCATGATGGGCCAATTTTCAACTCCCTGGATTCAAATGTTAAACCATCTAGAAGATGCACACAACCACATTATTGTATGCTTTGTAGATTAACTGAATCTTTTTAAAATCCCATTTGTTTCTCGCTTTGTCTTGTTTTTTGATTTTTTCCTTTTTCTTCTTCTCTCTCCTTTATCTCAAGAAACAGTATATGAATCTTTCAACCAACATGTTAATTTACCAAACAAAAGCAGGTTTCCCTGATGTCTTCTTCAAATATCGAGAGACTCAGCTTTTTATGGCACCTTACTCACAACCGGCTCATTGTCCAAGTGGGTAGTGTTCGCCAATAGTTCGGGAGACCTGAGTTGGTCGCGTCATACCAAAAACTTTTAAAATGGTACTAGATACCACCTCGCTTAACACTCAGCAATATATGGTACGTATCAAGGGTAAAATGGAGAAGTCCAAGGAAAGGAGTAGCGTCCTCCTCTACACCTCGGTGTAGAATCTATCGAAAAGGGAGCCATCTAGTCGCTCTTGACTACGGTTGCCAACTTTACTTTACTTTTACCGGGGATGTCCTCGTGGTATAATGGTTAAAGCGATGGACTGCGGAATTGTAGTAAGCGAGTTCGTTCTCCCGTCGCGCTATTACGTTCACTTTCGGGCAAAATACCCTTGGGAAAGATATTAACCCCCTTATCCTCCCAGCTATGGGTTAAATAGTACCACTACTATTCTTCTAAGAGAATGGCTTTGGCATTAAATAACCTACAAAGGTTGATATGCCATTAAACAAAGAAACCAAACCATTTATTTTTACCCTCTCAAAATTATATGAAGAAATTCGATAAAGCTAATTATCAATTACAATTACTTCATGCCTTATTTTCAATTTACCGAGTAAGATTTGAATATTATTTATATTACAAAAACTATTTAATTAGATGACAGAAAAATCTGATTCCAACCAGATTTGAAACAAGATTAATCAGCATGTGATAACGAGTTTCACCAACCCGACTTCTATCTGATATATACAACCCAAAACCAATTCTTTTGTGTTAATTGTTATTCCTTATGACGCACTATATATTTTAGAAGTATATGGTGGCCCTCAGCATGAAAAAGTATTTGCTTCAATTTTAAATCAGGTTTTACAGTAATTAACAGTGGCGGCGGAAATGAACTCTGCTACATGAGTTCAAATCCTGGTCACGGTTATTTACATTTCACATACCACTAATACCCTTGAGAAAGGTATGAATGAAACTATTCTCCTTCCAGCTATGGGTAAATAGTGAGGCATATTAGTCTTTTTAACCTTGGTATGGTAACCACTCTAGGAGAAAGAAAATTCTGAAAGCGAAGGATAGATTCTACCAGGCAATTCCTGTCCCAGACTCGCCCACACAACCAAGTCAGGTTATAGGATAAGTCACTTTTTTTTCACTGTAATCATCCCAAAAAGCAGATAATATGGAAAAAAAGGGTTTACTTAACTCAGAAGTTACTCTGCTCAGAAGGAGGAGGCCCTAAGGGGGGTGGAACTCAGTAGCCTAGTTCGATAACCATTTAACCACGTGAGAAGCCCCACATATGTCACAAGTGATTTTCCTAGCCAAGCTACAAAATTGTCAAAATGAATCTAAGGTTTTAATTAAATTTGAATACGTTTTCTGTTTTCGGTATTTTACCAAATCTATCTTAACACGACACGAAGTGAAGTGTAACTAGGAAGGTTGTGTTCTACCAGTCTTCCAAGTGCGGCTCACCTACCTTGCCAATCACTATTCAAAGTCCTATCTCGACCTCTGACCTCTGAGAATGATTAAAAATGCGTGATTATTTCAGTTACGAGGTAAAATTCTAAAATTGTTTTGTTTTATTGAGTAACGCGTCTTTCTTCCTCCACCATGAAGCTAAATTAGACAGTGCTTTTTTATTTTGATTGCTGTGACAATTGTAATTCAAACAAGACAAATTATTTTTACTCTAGAAATAAATCATTTTAACTCAACTGCAAGTTTTTAAAATTCTTTTCTTAATCTTTTTTCGTAAAAAAATGTACCCGAGCATAATGCGAAAGAAACATAAAGACCCAAAATATAGGTAATATTATACTCGAACGCAAAATGATAATATTTTTGTTGTATTGTAATAACAAAACAGGAAATGTACGGACAGAAATGTATTTTTTGCCAAATTCTTACATAAACAGCCTGAAAATTTCATGTTGTGGCAAAATTTAAGGTGAGAGATAAACACTCAAAGAGAAAGACTACGATGGATAAGGACGGATGGTAGATGAGTTGTTTGTCTTTCTTCTTTGTATCTCTTTCTCCCCCTTTTTTACTTGTGATTTTTCGAAAAAAAAAAGCATTACGTATTTATTATCGTTCTCATCTTTCCCTGTAACTGACAAACAATCCATACAAAGGGATTCGGAATTTAATATATAAGATGAGTTTTAAACTTTGCATTAGTTTTATAAACTGTGTTTTGCTTTTTTCGTTTGTTCATTTTATTTGTTTGTTTTTTGTTTGTTGTTTTTCTTAAAAATATAAATTAAGATGACAGTATAGAGAGGTCACGTTATATAAGAGGATAAAATGTATTTCTACTTTTCAGCAACAAAAAGTAGGTTTGCTGTGTCGATGTTGGCTATATCCTCTGCTGAGAGAATAAGACAACTCCAAAAAAGATATGTCCTTGGAATGATGCCGAACTAGATCGCATGGTGAGGCTCAAGTTCTGGAGATCTAGGGGGAGCAAAGTGTCATTACTCCTAGTTCCACCTTGACCCGGAGTACTAGAACCTATTAGGGTCCAATCTATGAGTCAAATTGGTCAGTTTAGATATTATTCTTATTTGATTGGACCATGTGCAAAGAAAAGCCTCTTAATCCTTTCACTGTTTTCTGAGTCAGATTTGACACTTTTGAGGGCCATATTTGACTCTCAAAATTCATTGAAAATAAAGGAAAAAAATCTTGCGAAAACACGTGAGTAGACACCACTAATTCGCCTTGAACAATGAAAGGGTTAAGAAACAGTGACACAAAAAAAATGTAAATATAAATCTTCAATGAATGCGATTCCCTAACCCCTTGGCATAAAATAACCCATTGCAGGTGGATATGCCGTTAAAATCAATCAATTGAAAATATAAGTAACTACTCTGGATAGAATGTGTTGTTTTTAAGTACAAAATTTGGAGGTTTCGTTACATAAAAGGATAAAATTTATTAATGGATTTAAGCAACAAAAAGAGGAGGCTCCATTATATAAAAGGATAAAATGTATTTTTGCTTTTTAACTACAAAATATGAGTTTCATTATCTTCTCGATTCGTATTGTATTCGATTTTTTTCAATCCGATTCTAAAAACAAAACAAAAAAAACAGACGAGTTTCTTAAAGGTGTTCTTGACCGTATTTATTGCGACAAAGTTAATCAGTGAAGTGTCTGAATGTGAAAGATTTATGACTTACCTCATAAGAACTTGTCAGCCTTAAAGGATAAAGCAGAGGTACAAAAGTCTGTGATGCCAGTAAACAAGCGATAACCATGCCAAAATTCATGTAAATAAACATTGTCCCTTCAGTATACATCTCGGCTGGCAACCCCAAAATGGCGATTGCTGACAAGAAAGAAACCAGAATTGATATAGAAACGGGCAGCATGTGAAGTTTGCCGCCTCCCATCAGGAAATGAGCAGTTGTCTTTTCTGTATTTTTTGATAACGAGTAATAAGCACCAACTGCCAACGAAGTTACCAAAACGGACACAAAAACGACATAGTCGATAACACTAAAAACTTTTTCGTTTCCACTCATTATTTTTTTTTTTCTTTTTCTCTACTGTGTTTAAAACGAGAACAAAACTCGGGCTGTTTTGTACTGGTCGTCTGCCCGCGGCTTTTTGAGGGGGATTGGCACACAAAGCTGTCAGCTCGATATGACACGTGATCCAGCAATGATTACAAGTCGCATGGGCATGTCGACGTTACAACAATAAATAAACCAATCGTAGAAGAGAAAATGACATTACCGTTAATTGATAACAACAACAGCAAAAGCAACAACCAGACGTTGCCAAGTGTTCAATTGCGAACAAGATCATCAATTCGAAGATTTATTTTTAGAAATTCATTTGCGAATGGATTCAAAGACTGTGTATGGTATTCACAATAAAGAATTCGAATGAAAATCTAAATGCTTTTAAAAACAGATCAGTTAGCTGCGGGTATGTGTAGAGTGTTCGCCAATGGTCCGGGAGACCTTTAAAAATAATACTTGATTCCTTCTTTCTTAACACTCAGCAATATGCAGTACGTATTAAGGGTACAGTGAAGCAATCCAGGGAAAGGAGTAGCGCCCTCCCCTACACATCGGTGTAGTAGCTATTGAAAAGAGAGCCTTCTGGTCGCTCTCGACTACGGTCGCTAACTTTCATCATCATGTCGTGCCGCTAGCACGGATATCCCTGACCCTCTCTCGCCACTTCTCCCTATCATTCATCGCTTCTGGCAGGTCTTCAGGGCTACAACCCGTATCCTCACATAGCTGCTGTATGTATGTTCGAGCTGGTCGTCCTGCTTTTGCTTGGCCATATTCGGGGGTCCATAGGAGTACATCACTGATGAGTTCGTCCTTGCTTCTCCAACAGTGTCCTGCGTGTCTGGTTCTTCTAACATATAGTTTTCGTGATGGGAGGCAGGTGGCTGTAGAGTTGATGCCTTATGGGGTGTTGTCACCAGAACTTGTTCAATATTGCTCGCAACATTCTTGTGTAATTGCTGTCTATCTTCTTCTTCAGCCGTTTAGTTAGCGTCCAAGTAGTGCATCCATATAGCAGTATCGATACGACCGCTGCCTGGAAGAAACTGCGTTTCATTTTATCGGTCAGGTCTGATTTCCATATGATCTAGAGCCTATCGATAGCTGTCCATGCTTTCGTTAGTCGTGTGTCGATGTCTTTTTCGGTTGATGAGACGCTGCTTCCAAGGTAGGTGAATTTGTCTACTAGTTTCAGAATGTGTGGAATGTCGCCTGTTTAGTTATAACACATATATTCAGTTTTGTGAGCATTTACATTGAGGCCATTGCCTGCGGCGGCTCGTTCCAAACTATGCAGTAGTGTTTCGGCTTGATTAAGTGTATTCGCCATTCACCACTTCAGACATTTGAAAACGTTCTGGGTTTATAATATACGAGAGACGATCCGAAAATAATACTTCCTAAATATTCATGTATGGGGAGATTAATAAAAAAGAAAAAGAAAAAAGAAAATAAATTGAAAAGTGTATAAATATCCAGAAGCCCCTGAAAGGAAGTAGGAACGGTGCATGCCTAGAGAAAGGGCCTTTCGGGCACTGAAGAGAAATCCTCGCTCATTCAGCAGTGACCACTTGAACAAGAAAGAACTGCTTCTCTCCCGCTGCTGGTGGAGAAGACCACGTGTCTTCTTAGCGACACGCTGGCTCACTCTTCCACCAGTAGCAGCCTTTGCTAAATATATTTTCTAAATTCAGAACTGACCTTCAAACTCACAACTCACCGAAATGACTTCTCTGTGAGTAGCCGTTCTGCTAACATACCTCACTAAAAACACCTACCGAACATAACTATAAACTGAAAACTTTTACCACTGAAAATGACAAATATATTTCAACGCCTTGTCTGGGAACCGTGAATTTAAAAGGTATCTTCGTCTCTTTCCTCCCTTCCTCCCATATATTCTCTTACAGCCTTCCACAGACAAAGAAGAAGCCAACAAGTTAAATAGGGTAAGAAGAACATCAATAAATGGAGTCAGATACATTAAAACCAAAATATACAAAAAAAAACGAAACTAATAACACATCAAATCTCCTGTTCCCTAACTATATTTTTGGAAATAGTAGGGCATGCTGTGCTCTTTAACTTTGGTATAGCAACCGGTCAAATTCTGGACAGTGCTATTTATGATCCACTTCGCGCTAATGCCCTTTGGAAAGCAAAGAATCCATCTGTTCTTGTCCGGTCATGGGTAAATAGTAGGACAGACTGTGTGTTTAGCCTTGGCATCCGGTCTTGCAGAAAGAAAACTAGTTCACTTAAAAATTGCCCTTGTGTTGCATCCTGCATCTAACGGACTTGTTGCGTAAAAATATACAGCGAGCTCAATATCACCCTTAGATAGAACAACTTTTCAGTATTAGCTTTGCATTTTCGCAAGAAAATTTAGCCTACATGCAATTTTCGAATTTTTTTAAAAATAATATACGTTCCTTTTTACATCTGCAATAGCCAGAAAAATATTTTCTACGCAATCCATCTTTCAACCCGATCTCCGTGGATGAACTGATCGAAGCGCTCTTCGTTTAAAAAGGTGGTAATCTGTGTTGAATGTTGAATGTGCTACTCACATCAGTGTCGTCATTGCAGAACTGCATTACCTACCGCTCAACTATGCTCCCATCGAAATTAGGTCTTCGTTTGGCTTCAGCGAGACTCGATGAATGTCAATGGGTGCTTTTTCCGCATGAATGAATTCGATGGTACACTTCTACATGGTTGTCAAAAGCCATTTTCCTAACTACCACTTAGCTAAAAAAAAAAAAGGCAACAAATAAAAATAAAACATGGCTCATCAATGAGAAAGTTCAACTTCTACTGCCATACCACAAACATCTGACATTTGGGAAATAACATGATTAAATAGGACGTATTACTTTCGGAGCGATACAAGTACAGAAGCTTGACACTTGTTTCTCGTCTGCAAATCGTCATAGATAATGGCAGTAACTATGTGGAAAAATAATGTTTGGTGATTAAAAACTTGTTCTATCCAATGATTTTAATGGGCTGCTTGTATTTATTGGAGTTTCCATAGAAATATATTACGGTCTTTGTTTTCTGATCTCCCCCACCCTCCTATAATGCATATATCATTTATACAAACTGCTGAACAAAAACGTTACCAGCAGACATGAAGCAAATTTAAATCCGTGCAGTTTTTATTCATCTATTCTGTGGAATTTCCACGGGTACCGTTATATCTATTTTCGTATATGCAATATCTAATTGATGCAAAAACTTGCTGTACCATTTTTTACAGAGACATCTTAGAAGCGTCTTCTACGGGATTTCTTTTTTACGAATTTGTTGAACCGTGACAAACTTCTTCTGAATTTTGGATATTATTCTGTTCTCTGTTCTCTACTTAATATACGTGGCGTCATCAAAAAGTTTTGAGACTGTCTCTGATGTCAGCGTACGAGCTAGTCTTGCGCATACAACAGGTAATACACAGTAATCGTCACGAGTCAACTGACCACTTGGTATCATTTTGTGAACATTTCTCTAGCTTTGTTCCCAATGGGTCAAGGCAATTTCAGAATGGGTCTCAAACATAAACAAAGTACAAACACCAAATTCCGTGTCAAACACAGAAAATCAGTAACGGAGACCCTTTAAAACTGAAGCAAGTTTGGTTGGGCTTGATTTATTTAATGGCATATCAACCGCTTATGTGTTATTTAATGCTGAAATTTCATTCATTTGTAAATGCTTGATTATAATCATAAAAATTCATATCCATCGCAATCATTTTTAATTGCATTTTTTATTGGTTTATAATAATAATCATTTGTTTGCGCAGTTTTATGGTATCAAGTATTCCTATCTAATACTAATAATTTCCATATTCTTGTATGTTTTCAAGTAAACATTCTATTTAATAATTATAATCATTTGATTGCACGCAGGTATATGATTTCAAGTATTCCCATCTAATATAAACAATACAAGTTTATTTAGTTGGTTGGTTGGTTGGTTGTTTTTTATGGCATATCAATCTTTGTAGGTTATTTAACCCCAAATCAATTTTCATGAAAATAGTTCTATTTCAAACAAATCAGTTTAGGATATAAGTACGCAGTTTAAATGTAAGTACAGTTTAATTGTGAAAAAACATTTCTATTTCAAGCTATTCAGTTTAGTCAAGCAGTTCTAATTCAGCTAATTCAATTTAGTATAAGTACAGATTTTGTTTATACAGAGTTGAATGTCAAAACAGTTCTATATTAAACAAATCAGTTTTGTGTAAGTACAGTCTTAAAATCAAACAGCAGTTCCATTTCAAATAATTCAGTTTAGCATAAGCACGCAGTTTAAATGTACGTACGGTTTAATTATCCAAAACCTTTCTTTTCTAAACTATTCAGTTTAGTAAAACAATCCAGTTTAGCATAAGTATACAGTTAGTTCTATTTAAACCATACATAGGGCCCTATTAGGTGCTACCACGTGGGGCCAGAGTGGACCTGGGAGTGATGGCAATAAAGGGGTACTCTGCATTACCCAAAGCTACAGCATTACTGGAACCACACCATCAGATTGTTTAGTGTCATATCCAGGACACTCATTGGAGGGGGGTCTTACCCCTCTGCAGAGGCGCAGTCGGTGTATTCTACAGCCCCAGCCGACTGGATTATTTATTTAGATTGGTATATGTATTGTTTAAATGATGCAAAAGTTCATTGTATGATTTTTTTAAATGTTAGAAAGATCTTAGAATCTTCTTTGAAGAGAATTCTTTTTTATGAATTTGTTGACCCTTTACAAACTAACAATGTGCAGTTGATTTGCTTGAATGAATCATAGGGAGAGAAAATACTGTTTTGTTTTTTTGTTTTTTATTTTGTTTTTGTTTTTTTTTTTTGCGGGGGGGGGGGCTATTTGTTGCTGTTGTTTGGGGGGGGTTGTTTTGTTTTTTAGTTGTTTTTCTTTGTTTTGTTTTTTGGTAGGGGGTCTTTGACTTGTTTTGTTTTGTTTTTTGTTTAGGGTTTTTCGCGGGGGTGGGGGATAGCAAATAATTCGACAGTTGATTTAACTACAGGACAACGTCCGTCTTTATGTTTAAAATGCCACACAGCAAGCGAAGGGCGCTTAACATAACGGTTATTTTCATAATAAATGGAATCGTCGTCCCGATTTCAAATTCTGAACGATGTTCTTTACATTTCACTTCGCGATAATCCCCTTAGTAAAGGTATGAATCCATATGTCCTTCCTCAACTACGGATAAATAGTAGGGCAGACTGATTTCTTTAGCCTTGGTTAAGCAGCCAGTCTAAGAGAATGAAAACCCTGAATCCAAATCAGCTGTATTCAGCTGAACAAATTGACCTTACATTACATCCTACCCGTGGCGTTTGGAGTTGGCTAAATCCATCCACAACAAACGATCGTAAAACCGTGATAGGAAGTCCATCCACACGTGACATATTCTGCGGACCAGTTACTTTCATTTCATGTCTTATTTTATTCCATGCAACATTCCTTTTCGGATCTACGGTTCCATCAAATTCAAAACATCGAAAACCTCCACAAAGAATTTATCGAATAAAGACCAGAATCGTTCTTTTATGATGGAATGTATTATTTACATTAAAGATTGCGTCAAATCCATAGAAAGATAATGAGAATGCATTTATCACTTAAGAGCGATGCCATGAATTTCATGTAAATAAATGTTGTAAGAAAATAATGAAAACATTTGCCACAACCTTATATATATATATATATATATATATATATATATATATATATATATATATATATATATATATATATATATATAGGTTAATAATAGACCATAAAAGTGAAGGAAACCCTTTTTGAATCAAATTAAATGGAAAATAGTTTAATTATAACAGACAGTACATACGCACGTGCGGTACGTACGTACACATGTCGAGAAAGTAGATAGATAGATAGATAGATAGATAGATAGATAGATAAATTCTCTCTCTCTCTCTCTCTCTCTCTCTCTCTCTCTCTCTCTCTCTCTCTCTCTCTCCATACGCTCACATACAAATATATATATATATATATTCTCTCTATACACACACACACACACACACACACATACATATATATATATATATATATATATATATATATATATATAGAGAGAGAGAGAGAGAGAGAGAGAGAGACTCTGTAAGTATGCATAAAAATGTCAGCAATAATTGCAACTGTCGCCACAGGATGTGAGAGGCCATCAAGCACATGTTGCAACAAGGAAGTGACAAGAAAGAAAGAAAGAGATCAAGGTTCACATTGCAACCTTACTATCAACCTAATAGAAACGTTAACGAAACAATGGCAGGTCTTTGTGTGATTCTGGTGAATTATGTTTAAATGACGAGAGAACGTCTGTTTAAATGATAACTAAGACTAGACAATCCGTGAACCCATTGTGTTATGATTCTAATAAGAAAAAAGTATTTCATCGTTATCTCAGATATATTAAGAATTTAGATAAAAATGTCCTACAATCTCATGTTTCCCAAAACACTGTAAATGTCCGACACTTTACTAAGCCAAACGTCTTTATATTGTAATATTATATGTGAGTCGAGGGTCCCATATTCCATTAAATGCGCCGCTTTTATATCATTAACTGCTATATCATACTTTCGTAACGACTTTTGACTGGCGTTTTTAATATACGGAATACCGATTGTGTCAAAATTTAAGTTGGCAAGAAAGTTCTAAACCAGGCATGAGAAACCTTTTTCGAGAAGCGAGCCACATGAGACATGGCTCATCTTCGGGTGCGCCGTATAACTAAAAAAATTCAAGTTAATTTTACTTTGAAGCTACCTCAACCATTTTACTAGAAAAGATTATACGTGTAAACCAGCACCCAAATATCTTTTCAATAAACAATTGAAGTATTCAGGGGCCATTCAGAAAGCACTGCGAACTACAGTCTGCTCATGATTATTCTAAACATTCGAGAAAGTACAAGGCATTAAATATTAGTGAAGCGTTTCCTTTCAAGATCTGTAGGGTTTGTAGAATACGCCGACCTCCTCTCTGCAGAGGGGTAAGACTCTCCTCCAACTAGTGTCCTAAATATCATACTATAACATCAGATGGTGAGACTCCAGTCCTGAAGTTTTAGGGAACATTTAGTACCCTTTCATTGCAATTAATCACTGTTCCACTCTGACCCGGAGTGGCAGTACCATGTATGGATCAAATAAAAGTATGTAATCATTTTTTAAACTTGAAACCATTTGAGGGCAAACAAATTACTGGTGTTAAATTAGCATTACATAGCATGTCTTAAAAGTAAAATTAACGACCGGATGGTTCCCTTTTCAAATGCTACTCCTTTCCCTAGATTGCTCCACTTTGCCCTTGATACGTACCTTATAATGCTAAGTGTAAGGCAAAGATGTATCAAGTACCATTTTTAAAGTCTTTGGTATGACCCGGCCGGGGATTGAACTCTGGTCTCCCGGACCAATAGCGAACACTCTACCCACTAGACCAATTAGCAAGTCTGACAACCGTTTAATTGTGTGCAAATAGAACTATTGGTGTTAGATAGCATTACTTGAAACCATTTAACTGTGTGCAAATAAATGAGCTCTGGTTCATTTTAAAATAATGTTACCTACTAACTATTCTTTTACAAATATATATTTAAAGATATATATGTATAAACAGGATTAGGCATTAAATAACCTACAATGGTTGATATGCCATTAAACACAACTAGTCAACCAACCATCTTAAATCTGGGCCTAAAATATTCCATATTTTCCTGAGATATTCTTTTCAGACATTTTCTTTTTCACTTCATTTCTGTTTCAGTGTTTTATGACACGAAACTGTACCAAGTGGTGAGGTTCCTGTTCTGGAGTTATGTGAAGTGCAGAGTGCCCTTTTATTGCAATTACTCCCAGGTCTACTCGGACACTAAACTGTACCTGGTGGTGAGGTTCCTGTTCTGGAGTTATGTGAAGTGTGGAGTACCTCTTTATTGCAATTACTCCCAGGTCTATTCTGACACTAAACTGCACCTGGTGGTGAGGTTCCTGTTCTGGAGTTATGGGGAGTGGGGAGTAACCCTTCATTGTTATTACTCCTAGGTTCGCTTTTAAAACAGAGTCAAATATGATTTAAACAAAAAGGAGACATTTATATTCAACGTGATAAACTTCCAAAATTAGTAAACTATTTCACATACCTCAGCAGCAACATCTCATCTGCTGAAAGTAATGTCACCATATTCCTCACGAAGGCATGGAATGCTATTGACAGGTTATCGATCATACAGAAATCTGATCTATTAGAACAAATAAAATCGGATTTCTTCCAATTTTCAGCTGTATCCACTTTACTATATGAATAGAAAAAAACATTGATGGGGATCTACTCAAGAATTCTATGTGGTGTCTCAAACAAATCCTGGAAGCAGGACCTCGACAAAACAGTGGATGTACGGCTACCTACCTCCCATCTCACAAACCGTCCAAATAATGCGAACAAGACATGTGGAGCACTGCTGGAGAAGCGAGGACGAACACATAAGCAATGCTCTTTTATGGACTACAACACATAAACACACTAGTGTTGGCGTACCAGAAAGGACTACATACATCAGTTCTGTGTGGACATGGAATGCATCCTAGTGGACCTACCAGGAACCATGGATGATGGGAATGATGGCGAGAAAGAGTCAGAGAATTTCGTGCTGTCAACGCCACTTGATAATGATGTGTAACGGTGAAAATTTATATTAACAGTTACTTGAAGTCACGGTTGTTTACTGAGGATTTTTTTACTCATTTAGAGTTTTTCACATCAGTATAAGCTGATGGTTCTTTACTGGTGTTTGAGTAACAGCAAGTCTCCTCAAGTCTCCAGGACTCTTCTCAGTATTCTGGCCGTTCTCAGTAATGCTGTCATTTGGATAGTCTCAACCCATCCACCAACTTCCAAGTCCTCCAGGCCTTTTAATAATCCTTTAGTTATTGTGCCAAAAGCGCCAATCACAATTGGCACAATCGTCACTTTCATGTTCCACAGCTTTTTCAATTCTCTAGCAAGGTCGAGGTACTTATCCTACTTTTCACATTCTTTCAGTTTTATTCTGTGGTCAGCTGGGACAGCAAAGACGACAATTTTGCAAATTCTCCTTCTTTTTTTTTTTTTCTTTTTTCTTTTTTTTTTTTTTTTTTTGTTAATTATTATTAGGTCTGTGTGTATGTCAAACTCCCATAGGAGTTTATGTGTGTCATTTTCTGGGTTGTGCATATACTATTTGTTAATGTGGTCAAATTTAAATTTCTTGCACATTTCCCAGTGGTCCTGGCGAGTTTTTCACACCAGCGTTAGCTGACGGTCTCTTTAGTTCTCCAGGATTTTTCTCAGCATTTATTATTATCTTATTAGGCAGTAATAGTAGTAGTATTAGTAGTTGTAGTAGTAGTTGAAACCATATAACAGCTTGAAAATTATTGGTGTTAAATAGAAATACTTTGTACCATTGTTACCCTATAACCGTGAAACATATGATGATTGTGATAGTCAAATAAAAGTGACTTTAAGAAATTATTATTATCAAACATTTAGAAATGAATCAAAGACGATTGATATGCCGTTGAGCAAATAAACTAAACAAATTATTCCGCTTAGCTAGGGCACCTCTGGTGGTGTAACGGTTAGCAAAATAGTCTAGCAAACCTACTTGAGTGAGTTCGAGTCTCATTGGGCGCCCCATTCATTCGGCCTTGTGCCTCATCGAGGCAAAGAGCTTTGTAAATTACTATTCCGCTTAGCTAATTTGATTCCCGTATAACTAAATATTTTCAATAATCTTCTATACTACTTCCTGAAGATTGTGCCATTTATTTCATCCTTGTTATACTTCTTTTTTCTTGACTCCTAGCCATTTTTGCACCATTTTTTCAATTCCGTTCATCATTTCAAAGAATCAGAAGAAAATTTTTGGTCAAGTCGGCTTGGGCAGCAGAATAAACTGACTGCTTCTCTGCAGAAAAGTAAGACCCCCCCCCCACTCCCAAACGAGTGTCCTGGATATGATACTAAACAATCTAATGGTGAGGTTCCTGTAATGCTGGAGCTTTGGAGAATGCGGAGTACTCCTTCATTGTCACCTCTCCCAGGTCCACTCTGGCCCGGAATGGTAGCACCTGATAGGGTCCTATCTATGGGTCAAATACAACTAAACTGTATACTTATGCTAAACTGAATTGCAAGAAATAGAACTGTTTTTGGCTTTGAAACTATGTACTTACGCTAAACTAAATTGTTTGAAATAGAACTGTTTTGACATTTGACTGAACTGCTTTGACATTTAACTATCTGTAAACAAAAACTATTCTTATACTAAAGTAAATTGTTTGAAATGTAATTCGTCTTTAAATGACCCAAAAAGGGTTGATACGTCGTAAAACAAAACAACCAACCAGAAAAATTTGACTGCATCAAATTTCTCAATTCATATTTCATTTCCTGCAAATATTTAAGTCATCCAATAATGCAAACTTTCTCTTTCTGTTGGATACATAACATTGAAGTTTAATGAGAGTGACTGACACTGTGTACAGTCTTTATTCACAATTTAAAACAAAAATTCAAGCACAGATATTGCTTTATATAAAGATATCGTTGATGTATTGTTAAACTGACTTTTGTTTATCACATGATTAATTGTTTGTTTTTTCAAAATGATTTGGGTCCTTTGTTTAATGGTATTTCAACGTTCGTGTGTTATTTAATGCCAAAGCCATCCTTCTAGAAGAACAGTAGTAATATTTTTTAACCTATATCTGGGAGAATAAAGGGGTTTATACCTTTCCAAAGTGTGTTTGTCCAAAAGTGAATGTAACAACTAAAATAAAGTTGGAACTCGCTTACTACAATCCCGCACTTTAAGCATTACACCAAGATGACACCTCCTTTTCAGTATTATGTAATATGATGGCTATTCTCGAATTCGAGGTGGCAACCATATATATATATATAGAGAGAGAGAGAGAGAAAGAGAGAGAGACATATATATATATATATATGTGTGTGTGTGTGTGTGTGTGTGTGTGTGTGTGTGTGTGTGTGTGTGTCAGTTGTAGATCCAGAGAAAGAATAAAAATATATTCTAATTAGGTAGGTCCACGAAGAGTTTATTGAATTTATAAATTCAAAAAATACCACTCTCTTCATGGACCTACCAATTTTGATATCTATCTATCTATCTATTATAGTAATGTGGGTTTATGTCGAACCAAGTGCAATATAATATGAAGAGTGCTCAATATCTAGGATAGAGCTATTATATGATAATAATGAATAAATAATGTGTATGGGTCGAAGTGTGAGAGAAGGAGTTTATTTTTGTGCCTACATTTTGAAAGGATTTCAGCTTTTTGTTTCATTTCATTTTGTTAACAGTCCGATGATTGTTGTTTTGTAAAAACTTCATGAAACCCAGGGGTCGCAAACTAAATTCCATGGCATTAAATATATAAATCTAATATACATTCATTTATTATATATATATATATATATATGTGTGTGTGTGTGTGTGTGTGTGTGTGTGTGTGTGTGTTGGTAGCAGAATAAACATAAACCAAATAGGTGAATATATTCGGATGTAAAGTCGACGTTAACGTTTCGGTTTCAGTAGCCATCATCGGGGCTTGGATATCAGAATAGTTCACATAGCGATGGATGCTTGCTGAGATGACAGGAGCAAATGAGAAATATTCAACGAAAAGATACACAAACGTGCTAATTGTGTTCATAATTCATAAGTCATCAGAACGTGTCTGGCACGTGGAAACATATTTGAAAATGTTGGATATCCCAAAGAAACGAGACAAAACCTCCCATTTATTAAGAAATACGCAATAACATTCAAATTTTCATATATATATATATATATAGAGAGAGAGAGAGATCGTTGATCAAGTCATCCATGTTAAATGTCGTGTAAGATTGTATTTGTTATTTGTTTTTCCGAAAGGACAGTATGAAAGTAAACATGGATTAGAATCCGACAGTATGAAGGTACTTTCATACTGTCGGATTTTAATCCATATTTACATTCATATATATATATATATATATATATATATATATATATATATATATATATAATGTACTGGCCGTGTAGCATATCTATTTGTTGAACTAAAATTATTTTCTAATCCAAATGTTTTCAAATGAACTTTTATGGATATCGATCTCTTTGTGGTGAAGGAGTCTGGTTTATGAGTTTTTCATTCGGTTTGGGAGGAAAGCGTTTCAAATTAACTGTCATTGACCATATGGTTTATATGTTTATATTGATATTTGAGATGGACAAATATATATTGTTGATGGCCTAACTAACCTAGGGACTTAACACATGTAAAAGAGTAAATAGAAACATAAAAAGATATTAATTTAGTTTACAGGCTTACATTATACAAAAATTCCACCTGCGACAACAAACCCAGCATGTGTTCAACTTAGGATGGGTCGACTACTGAAACACCCTTTTTCTGGGTTCTTAATATTTTAATACTTTTATTGTTTTGACTCCCTTTCCTTTTCACCAAAACATTTTTTATATATACACTGCCATCCATATTTGCTGTTTTCGCCCTCAAATTAAGCATGTAAGTCACCTAAAGAGACAATTATATTCCTCACCGAAAAAAAATATAATTACAATTTAAACATTGTTGAGTTTTCTTCCAGTTACATTGTATAGGCTGTGTATGTGAATTGTCTTATATAAACCTGAAAAGGATTATATAACAATAGCAATACATCGAGCACTCCCATAGATTTAAATGAAATCTTTTATATATTCTACACTCGAGTAATTCACACCCATAGCCTTCGGACGCAGACTGGATGCATACATATAAAAAGTAGTCGAGAGCGATCAGAAGGTTCCCTTTTCAATAGCTACTACACGGAGATGTAGTAGAGGGCGCTACTCCTTTCCCTGAATTGTTCCACTTTACCCTTGATACGTACCTTATATTGCTGAATGTTAAACAAGGAAGTATCAAGTACAATTTTTAAAGTCTTTAGTATGACGCAACCTGGTATTGAACCTTGGTCTCCTGGACCATTGCCGAACAGGGTTGAGCTCTTTGGCAAAGGAAATAACGGTTCCACTCGTGAAATGCAAAGCACGTCTAACGAATTGAGCACTTCGGTTTCTGATAGTGTAAAATGTAAACAAAAGAAAGTTACTGTTGCTATCTATGGGGGTTGTGTTATCAGGCTAACGTAAGTTAGCTGGGTTTTGATTCCAGTTAGAAGCGTCTCGCGTGTCTAGCCACACTGATGATACAACGAAACAGTCTGTCTCTAGATGAAGTATATATATATACATATATATATATAAAGTATTATTCGGTCCAGTTAAACCGGAGTTGGGAATAATACCATCAGGACAAAAAAAAAAAAACATTCAACAGCGAACATTTAAATTTTCCTTGTAAAGAGTTCAATGTAACTGACATTACAGAGTAATAATTTCTTTAAGAAAAAACAAAAGCGGTCACATTAGGATTATAAATTCATTTCTATCCTATTATATGTTTTTAATATAAATCAAAAACACGAAAAAAAATTAACAGGACTTCTTCAGATCTTATGGATAAAATAATTCAGAATAGACGCAGGAAAGAAGGGTGGGAGGGAATAGATGAGGGGTGAAAAGTTTTTTCCACATTTAGCCCACTTCCGGTTTTTTTATTTTACTGTCGGTTGGAATAATAGTAAATTAATTTCTTTATCTTTTTAAATTCTAATTAATTCTAATCTATATATATATATATATATATATATATATTATTTTAATGTATATATATATAGTGATTTTAATGTATATATATATATATATATATATGTATGTATATATAGTGCAATTAGATGAAAATTCGAACCTGGTTAAATTGTCATTATAAATCACCTGGTGATTGCCGAAACTTGTTTTTTTTTTTTTTTTATCTCATTTTATTTTATTTGTAAGGAGAAAGTCAAAGACCACATTAGCCGAGGGAATTAAATTATGTAAACGAAGACTATATGAAGCTCATCATTGAGTTTATAAGCTTACATTATTCAGAAGATTCCATCTGCTATGGAAAATCTAGGATATGTTCAAATTAGGATGGGTCGATTTACAGGAACACCCTGTTCTGATTTTTTAATGTTTCTAACACTTTATTATTTTGACCCCTTTTTGCTCTCGCCTGAGAATTTAGAATTTATGTTGGTTTTCCTCAAGTTAAACATGTGTAGTCATCTGAGACGGAGAGGATAATGATATTCTCCGGCGAAATAAATTTATAATGACAATTTAACCAGGTTTGAGTTTCCGTCTAATTGCACTGAATAGGCACTGTATGTGAGTTTTGTTATATAAACCTGGAAGAAAAAGATACAAGGAGTACAAAATAAGTTTCCAGACTTTTTTCGTATGGGCACTTTTATTGAAACTCTAGTCCACTTCGAAGTAATCTCCTCCGGCTGCAATCCACTTGTTGTACCGTTCCAACAACTTCTAGAAGTCCCCATTGAAGTCCTCTTGTGTGAGCGTGTCAATGACCTTCGTCACAGCCTCTTTCATCTCCTCAGTTGTCTCATAAAGACAGCCTCTGGGCTTAGGGAATAAGCAAAAGTCACAGGGAGCAAGGTCTGGACTATAGGGAGGCTGAGGAACTGTCTTGATGCCCATCCTGGTCAAATAGTCGGTGACAAGGATGGAGTAGTGGACTGGTGTATTGTCCAAGTGGAAATGCCACTGCCCGATTTGAAGAGTGCTGGCCTCTTCCCAAGGAATCTCTTCCTGAACTCCCTTAAAACCTCAACATAGTATTCCTTGTTGACTGTCTGTCCAGTGGGAACTCAGAGCATGTAGATCATGCCAGTGCTGTCAAAAAAAGTGATCATCAAAAGTTTGTGGGTGGATTTGCTCTGTTTGGCCTTCTTGGGTCCGGGAGAGCCAGAATGCTTCCACTTGGAACTCTGTCTCTTGGTCTCTGGGTCATAGCAGTAGATCCAGCTTTCATCGCAAGTCACCAGAGCATCAAGAACTGCGGGATCTGAATTGATCAGCTCGACCATCTCCCTGTTGTCATGACAACGTCTTTCTTTCTGATCTTCTCTGAGCAACCTTGGGACAAACATCGCGCAAATCTTCCACATCTTCAGTTCCTCGCGAATAATTGTGTGTTCAATTCCCACATTGACATCAAACTGTGCACTTATTGTCTCTATAGACACACGACGGTCTTTATCCGTGAAATTCTTTATTTGGCCTATCAACTCAGGTGTTCTGACTTCCTTACTCCTCCCACACCTCTCATCATTCCCCACAGACTCCCTGCCTTCCTTGAATCTCTTATGCCACTCAAAAACTGATGCTCGATTCATGCAACATGGTCGAAAAGCAGTCTGAAGCCTTCCATACGTTTCTCTGACATTTTTTCCAAGTTTAAAACAGAATTTTATTGTATATCGTTCTTCTAAAGTGTCCTCAAGTCCAGATTGCATTTTTGAAATTCACCAGTGACAATCAGGCTTTAGTAGGGTGTATTCCAAATGCTGCAGTAGCTGTTGATTTGAACCTGAAATCATAAAAATTGGTGAGTCATCTCATAAGAGGTATAGCAATAACATACTGGATTGTCTACGACAATTTTAAATGCCTGTACAAACAAAGTCTGGAAACTTATTGAAGGCTCTATAATAATAGCTGTACATCGAGTACTCACATAGATGATATTCCTCATATATTCTATATGCGAATAATCCACACCCTCTGTCTTCGGACGCTGACTGGATATTACTGGTAGTGGGTAGAGTGTTCGCCAATGGTCCGGGAGACCTGAGTTCAATCCCAGGTCGAGTCATACCGAAGATTTTTAAAATGGTACATGATACCTCCTTGCTTAACACTCAGCAATATAAGGTATGTGTCGAGAGTAAAGTGGAGAAATCCAGGGAAAGGAGTAGCGCCCTCCCCTACACTTCGGTGTAGTAGCTATTGAAAAGGGAGCCTTCAGGTCGCCCTCGACTATTGTCGCCAACTTTACTTTACTTATATATATATATATATATATGCAGTAGTGAGCATGAAGATCAGAACGATGTTAATAAAAAGTCTCAATGTGAAATAACTTTTTATTTTAAAGCTTCATAGAAAATCTTATCAAGGAAAAATAAGGACATAAAAGTAAATTATATAATTCCAAAATATAAAGCTGAAACTTATCGGGATTACGTAAAGTTGGCTGGGTTTCGATCCCAGCTGAACTCATCTCGCGTGTCTAGCCACACTGATGAGGTTTGATACAGGGAAACACTCCGTTAGTGGATGACAATATATATATATATATATATATATAGTCATCCACAGACAGATCTGTTTCGTTCTATCAGAACTCATCAGTGTGGCTAGACAGTAGCTTCCCGAGCTGGGATCGAAACCCGGTTGACTCAAACGCCAAGCCAAAGCCTCTAACCATTCAGCCACGAGGAGCGATTAGCTGCGAAGTAAATTTTAAACGGTTATGAATCACAATTACTAGTGTTTATATACATCCGTTCAACGAGACCTCAATTCATATACGAAGAGGCTTGCAATAGACGCTAATGGTAACACGATTACTTCTTCGCCAGAGAACTCAACCCTACGGGGGTAGGGGAGTATATATATATAGTATTATTCGGTCCAGTTAAACCAGAGTTGGGAGTAATTCCTTCAGGACAAGAAAATCATTCAAGAGCTTAACATTTAAATTTTCCTGGTAGAGAGCTCAATGTAATTAATATTACAGAGCAATACTTTCTTTAAAGAAAAAACCAAAGACCGGTTATCTTAGGATTATAAATTTATTTCCATCCTGTTTTGCGTTTCTGATGTAAACCAAAAACACGAAGAAAAATATAACAGGAATTCTTCAGATCCAATGGATAAAATAACAGAATAGACACGGGCGGGAGAGAGGAAGAGAGGTGAAGAGTTACCTCCTCGTTTTATTAAACTTCCGTTTTTTATTTACTTATTTATTTTATTTATTTTCCTAATTTTACCGTTGGTTGGAATTATGGTACTTTAACTTTTTTATTCATTTTATTTACTTATTTTTTGGTTAAGTTCGATAAATAACTTTTATGTGTTATGTTTATATAATAATTTTTTGTAAAGGAAATATTAATACTTCTATTAATTTCGAGTCTATTTCCTCAGTTACCTATTTTTCCTGTACGTATATTGGAGACGTTTTTTTGTCTTTTGTTTCACAATTTATTTCTATGTTTCTTAAAAAATAATTAGTCTATAGTTTAAATTTAGCTTTATGTCTACATCTTGCTATTAATTCACATGTCTTATTTGATAACTTTTCAGGCACTGGACACGTCATTATTTGTATTTTCTCTTCTAAGCACAAGCTGCATCTACCGTCAAAACTTTTTGGAGTATTCGATTTTTTCAGTGTAGACCATTGAATCTCAGGGGTTAACCTTTTGTTTTTCAAACACCAGAATTACTTAGATAGTGCTGTTTGGTGTTTTAGATGTTCGTGGGAGAAAGTATATTTGTGATTTGCGTACCTCTCCTTCCATTTCGTGGAGGAAACACCGATATAAGTTTTTCTATCCGTTATATTCTCTTTTGGGTAAATTATTGCTTGATATACTACATTATTTAAATTTCATAGTCCATTCATAGGACAATTGTCTCGGGATTTACAATTACATTCTTTTTTTATACCGTTATTATTATTATTATTATTATTATTCGGTCCTAAAAGTCTTTAATTATATTTTTATTATGACTATTGATTATTTGAAAAATATTTTTCATGCTAAAGTAACTAATTTTTAACGTTTTTCAATTAAATATTTTATGTAGTTTATTATCATGTTTAAAATGCTTATCTATAGTTTCAAAAAATATTTTCCTACATTTATACAAGCTAGCCTTCAGAACGGGGGGGGGGTTGAACCATATAATTTTCCTTTTTCTATTTTTACGTCTATTTTCTTTATTTATTTCTTTATTACTATCATTAGGCATCTTCTCTTCTTTATAGGTAAAGTTTTCCTTATACCCACTACTTTTTAGTGCATCAATATACATTTTACAACTCTCTCGGAATATTTTCTCATTCGCTGACAGATTTCTTATTCTTAAATTTACAGCTTTTGGGACTTGTTTAAGGATGGTGTGAGTTGATGTCAATATATGAAGGGGACTGATCCGTTTTTATAAATGGTTTAGAGGTGGGGTTAGAAAGGTCTGGGGTGACATCTAGGAAATTGACTATCATATTGTTTGAAGATATTTCTATTTTGAAACCTAAAAGTTTAAAAGTTCTTATAATCTTCTTTTATATACAAGAGCTATTTGGGCCTTTACTATTCGGGGTATATATTATTTAAACCATCATCTCGTTATAAGCCTAATTGTTCCGAGCTGATAATTCTATTCAAATAAATTTATAATCCTAAAAAAACGGTCTTTGTTTTTTTCTTTAAAGAAAAAGAATATATATATATATATATATATATATATATATATATGGTCAAAATCTGTACTATACATATAGTACAGATTCTGAACATATACACAGGGTCAAAATCTGTACTATGTAATATATATTTTTAAATATATATATATATATATATATATATATATATATATATATATATATATATGGTCAAAATCTGTACTATACATATAGTACAGATTCTGAACATATACACAGGGTCAAAATCTGTACTATGTAATATATATTTTTAAATATATATATATATATATATATATATATATCATCATCATCATCATATCGTGCTGGCAGCACGGATATCCCTGACCCTCTCTCGCCACTCCTCCCTATCGTTCATCGCCCTAGGCAGGTCTTCAGGACAACATCCTGTATCCTCACACAGCTGCTGAATGTACGTTCGTGCTGGTTGTCCTGCTTTTGCGCGGCCGTGTGTGGGGATCCACAAGAGTACATCTCTTATGAGTTCATCTCCGCCTCTCCAGCAATGTCCAGCATGTCTGGTTCGCCTAACTTGAATAGATTTCGTGATAGGGGGCAGGTGGCCGTACAGTTGGTGTCTCGTGGGGTGCCGCTGCCAGGACTTGTTGAGGATTGCACGCAGCATTCTTGTGTAATTGCCATCTAGTTTCTTCTCGAGCCGTTTTGTTAGCGTCCATGTAGTGCATCCATATAGCAGTATCGATGTGACCGCTGCCTGGAAGAAACTGCGTTTCATTTTATCGGTTAGGTCTGATTTCCATATAGTCGATAGCCTATTGATAGCTGTCCATGCTTTCGTTAACCTCGTTTCGATGTCCTTTTCGGTTGATTCGACGCTGCTTCCTAGGTACGTGAATTTGTCTACTAGTTTAAGAGGGGTTCCTTCTAGAGTGGAGATGTCCCCCGTTTGGTTATAGCACATATATTCCGTTTTGTGTGCATTAACATGGAGGCCTATGCTTGCTGCTGCTCGTTCCAGGCTATGCAGAAGTGTTTCGGCTTGGTCAGGTGTATTTGCCAGTATCGCTATGTCATCGGCGTAGTCGGCGTCGGTAATTGTTGTTGCGGGATATCTTCTGCTTCTTTTCTTCGTCAGTTCGAAGCCATTCTCTTTGATTTTGTCAATCGATGTTCTAAGTACGTAGTCTAGACAAATGATAAAGAGATACGGAGCCAGCGTATATGGTCAAAATCTGTACTATACATATAGTACAGATTCTGAACATATACACAGGGTCAAAATCTGTACTATGTAATATATATTTTTAAATATATATATATATATATATATATATATATATATATATATATATATATATATATGGTCAAAATCTGTACTATACATATAGTACAGATTCTGAACATATACACAGGGTCAAAATCTGTACTATGTAATATATATTTTTAAATATATATATATATATATATATATATATATATATATATATATATTACATAGTACTTATTTAGACCCTGTGTATATGTTCCATGTAATATTTACATATATACAGTAGTGAGCATAAAGATCAGAACAATGTTAAAAGTCTAAATGATAAAATAACTTTTTTATTTTAAAGCTTCATAGAACATTTTATTTAAAGGAAAAATATGGATATAAAGGTAAATTATATCATTCCAAAATATAAAGCTCAAAAAATTTATTTTGATAAAGTTATAAGAATAATTATTTAACATTCGAAAAAAATTGATTCACATGGAATGAGCTAGAATAAGCAAAATTAATTTTTTACGGAATACAATTTTCAATTTTCTTGTTTTTTTACCAAAAAATATACATTTTGCATTGAATAGCTGTGCATTGAGCTGTCATTCTTCGGAGTTTCACTGTCCTCATTTACTTGATATATATATATTGGCCCAGTGGGTAGAGTGTTCGCCAATGGTGCGGGAGACCTGGGTTCAATCCCAGGTCGCGTCATACCAAAGACTTTTAAAATGGTGCTTGATACCTCCTTGCTAAACACTCAGCAATATAAGGTACTTGTTTATGATTCATTCCAACTTGTTAACCTTTTCTTATATTCATTTATTTAGGCTTGTTCGTTTCTTTAAAGCCCTGACCTCACAACTTGTCCGGCCTCAGCAATAATCTTTCTCAGAACCTGGCTTGAACCCTGACAACACAAATCCTCATCATTATCTTGTCATGCCACCAGTACAGATAATGATGAGGATTTGTGTTGTCAGGGTTCAAGCCCCAGGTTCTGAGAAGATTATTGCTGAGGCCGGTTCTCAGGTCTACATCCCGTATCCTCATAGAGCTGCTGTATGTAGGTTCAAGCTGGTTCCACTGCTTTTACTCGGCCATGTGAGGGGGTCCATTGGAGATCATCATTTATGAGCTCGTTCCTGCTTCTCCAGCAGTGTGCTGCATGTCTGGTTCGTCTAACTTTGATAGTTTTCGTGATGGGAGGTAGGTGGCCGTTCAGCTGCTGCTTTGTGGGGTGTTGCCACCAGGACTTGTTCAAAATGTAACTATTTCATGGCCAACTCATTTCTTTATGTGGGAATATATTCGGGAATTTTAAATCTGAGTTTACTAACATGTCAAGGCTATTTTAGTAACGTATTGATTTAAATGAAAATGTGAAGAACGAAAGAAAATGTTCGTTTCTTCATGTAATCTTGGTTTCACTTGTTCGGAAACTCTTCATCATTTTTTCCTCTCGATGAACAAAAAAGAAACACACATCAATTTCGACTAATTAAATAAAAAAATCGTGTTATCATGAAAATTTTTAAAAATTAACAAAACGTTTTTTAAATTACTTTTTTATTACTATTGTTGAAACAAGGGAAATAACCCAACAAATTAAACCAATTATCGCCCTTGAATCAAGTGTGTGTGTGTGTGTGTGTGTGTGTGTGTGTGTGTGTGTGTGTGTGTGTGTGTGTGTGTGTGTGTGTGTGTGTGTGTGTGTGTGTGTGTAAGATTTTAGTCTTTGGAAAGATTTGACATTATTCTGTTCTTTTTTTTTTTATCTCAATCAGCACAAACAAAACACCCTAAGTTAAATGAATGTAAATAAATAAAAATCTTATAAAAATTTGCTAAAAATTGACAAAGCATTTTTGATTAAATGGTTCTTTTTTTATGCATTATGAAAACAAGGGAAATAACTTAATAAACTAAAACTGAATTATTGCCCTTGAATTCACTTTTCTTTTTTTTACATCTATAGTTATGAAAAGAAATTGTTGCACTAGAAACAAATCCAAATAAAAACAAACCAAATTAACATTTTTTACGAGCTTTCATAGTTATTTCTTGATTTTGTTTGTTAACGAATCAAAAAAAATTTACAAAGACTTTCATGCTATTTTGCTCATTTTATAAATGTATACATAAAGTCTGCATTTATCTCAAATTATGAGCTAAAAGTTGAAAATAAAATAAAATAAAATATACTGATATATCCCAGAAAAATTGTTTAGGATATTTCTTCAGATAAAGATAAGCGGAGTTTTAAGGGATTATTCAAATATCAATTGGTTTTTTTTATTTTATCTTATAAGGATTTTTTTCTGCCAAAATTTATTGGTTAAAAATTGACAATAATTAACAACAGTTTGGACATAATCTCTTGTAGATACATATTTGTTTCATTCCAGGAATTAAGTTGTTATTTATTTTTTTAAGTTGTTATTTATTTTTTATCAAATAAAACCATAAACATCAGGAATTACCATAAGAATCAAATGATGTTTGAAAAAAGAGATAAGGAAACATTTTTGATGAAATATTTTTACATTTATTTTAGAAAAATTCTATGAACACAGAAATATAAACACAACAGGAATACAGATGGAAACGAGTGTTAAACAAAAAGAAAAATTCTAATTAATTTTTGAGATACAATGTTTCTTGTTTTTTCATCTTATACATGTTTATAGAAATCTTTTTTCTTTAGAATTATTAATCATTCTAAAGAAAAAAGATTTCATCCAACATACAGCTGGTATTAAATAACCTACGAAAGTTGGTATGCCATTAAACAAGGAAACCAAACCAAACTTATTATCATTAACCTTATACCTGGTATCTGGTGTCAAAAACTTTTTATACATAATCCTGTACCTTTTATCTTTTTACTTTTGTATTTGTCCATTTAGTCAAGATGACTTGTCCATTAAAAGAAAAAAATTACAAAATTTCCCATATGAAATGAATCACTTTATATAAAAGTTTGGTCTCTTTGTTTAATAGCATTTCAACCTTCAAGACTTATTTGATACCAACGCCATTCTTGTAGAAGGACAGTAGTGGTACCATTTAATGTATAGCTAGAGTGGGGATATGAGGCGTTTCATACCTTTTACAAGGGCATCACTCAGAAAGTGAATGTAATAGCATTACCGATGTTCAGATTCACTATCTATAATGTAACAGTCTATCAGGTTAACCACAACACCATGGGGATTTAGTGGTTAGAGTGTTTGCCAATGGTCCGGGAGACCTGGTTTCAATCCCAGGTCGAGTTATACCAAAGACTTTAAAAATGGTACTTGACACCTCCTTGCTTAACACTCAGTGATATAAGGTATGTATCGAGGATAAAGTGGAACAATCCAGGGAAAGGAGTAGTGCCCTCCCCTACACCTCGGTGTAGTAGCAATTGAAACGGGAGCTTTCTGGTCACCCTTGACTACGCTTGCCAACTTTACTTTATTATATATATATATATATATATATATATATATATATATATATATATATATCCTATGAATAATCCATATTTTCTGATTGCTGCATCAAAATATTAACTAATTTTTGTGCAGATCCATAACAGTTTCAGATTTTTATCTCAAAACAAAATTTGGTTGTTTGGTTGGTTGGTTGGTTGGTTGATTGGCTGGCTGGCTGGCTAGAGGGTTGGATTTAACAAAATGTCAACCTTTTCGTTATTCTATGCCAAAACGTTTTTGCTTTATTTGTCAAAATAGAATTACTGAGAATCCAGTGAAACAAAAAGCACAGAGGACACCCTCAAAGAGAAAAAGAAAAATACTCTGTAATTACTGAAGATAACTTTGAGCCATTATAGTCACCAGGAAAATTCTCAAAATACCTCATCTCATGATACGTTTTGGGAAATTCATTTTATCTATGAGCATTTGCAGGGCTCTTGTTGAACATTATTAAAAAACTACTTAGTATTACCTATCTGATATGTTTGGTATGAGTAGGGATACCAGATATTGCCAAAGGAAATATCACTCCAAATATATCATCAACATAAAATAATGAAAATATTTAGTCTTTTATTTCATTTGATGAAAATGCTATTGAAAATCCAAAATTGTTCCCAAGTAATATCTGGTGATTTTCAAGATCTGTGCCATCTTTTCTGTCCCCTTTTAAACATTTGAGTTAGTCTTAAATACCAATCTATCAGAACATGAAAGTAATAAAATAAGCCTGCCTCCAATGACCTCCTGAGACCTCATTGGTCAAATCTGCCTAAGTATTTGGATGATTGAAAATATTCTATAATTCAGTGCAAACCAAAGTGCAAGCCTTATTAGGTGGGAAAAAAGATCCACTGGGAAATTTGCAAGGGTCTCAACTTTGACAATACAAGAAAATATCTAACTATATTGCTGTAGAAATTGATTCATTTAGCTAAAAATTACATGTTCTGCATGTTAATGACCTTGTAGTATCACCTCCCTTAATAAGGTCATTAAATGGGGCAGTCAATACTACCTCAACAGAAATCTTGGTCCTTACTTCCACCCCGGCCAAGGAATGCTATCCCAGAATCCATCGCCTCTCACTCTCCTCTCTTTCCTTCTCTCTCCTTTTCTCTCTCACTCTCCCTCTCCCTCTGCCCAATCAGCAGAGATAGTAGCAGTTGCCGGAAATGACCCAAGAGCAGGAGAAGAGGAAGCCAGTTGCTGAAGAGATTCGAGATACTAAACACACGTGTTGACCGCCGGACATTTTCTAGCCAACACGTGGTGCTGTATACGAAGAATAAAATTCCTCTTTTAAAGTTAATATTTGTACTTCTCATTTATTATCTAAAATACCATAACTCAAGTACATATATTACAACCTTGAATGACCTTGAATGACTTTTAAAGTCAACCAATATTCCAAATTAGTGTCTTGTGATTGTTTGGTTTCGATTACTTTCTTTTGTTTGATGGCATGCCAACCTTCATGAGTTATTCAATGAGATAGCCGTCCTTGTAGAAAAATAGAAGGGGTACTATTTAAGCCATATCTGAAGGAGATAAGGGAATTCCAACCGCTCCAAAGGATTTTAGTCTGAAAGTGAATGTGATAGCATAACTGGAATTCAAACTCACTTACTCTAACATTGCAGTCCAGCAAATTAGCCACTACACCCTGTGGATTCCCCATTGTGTTTCACAAATCTTCAAGCTAAAAATTAGATTGTTTAATTGTAATGGTGGCACACACAAATCTTTGCAAGAGATTGCACATCTGGTACCTCTGCCAGATGGTCACTGAAAATTAATGGGCCCTTTCCCTCAGGCAGCACCTGCCCTCTAATCTAAAAAAGGCAACAGCTGGGTTAAATACCTAGTGCCTGAGTCATCCCTTGAAAGAAATACTGATTGAACGGGCCCATTTTTACATCTGCCCTGAGGGAGTTTATTGATTGGTGTAGTAAGAAAAGATTCTTATCAGTGCTATACAAAAAGGATTCTCATTGGTGCTATATAAAAAGGGTTCTTATTGGTTCTGTGTAATGGGATTTTCATTGGTGCTATATAAAAAATGGGGGGGTCCTTGTGGTGTAATGGTTAAAGCGATGGATTGCAGAATCATAGTAAGTGAGTTTGTACTACAGTCACATTATTATGTTCACTTTCGGGCAAATACCCTTGGGAAAGGTATGAACCCCCTAATCCTCCCAGCTATGGGTTAAATAGTACCACTACTGTTCTTCTTGGAGAATGGCTTTGGCATTAAATAACCTACGAAGGTTGATATGCCATTAAACCAAAGAAACCAAACCTATATAAAAATGATTCTTATTGATGCTCTAAAAAAATTCTATCAACTATACAGTTCATAGTAAAGGAAATGAAAAAATTGACTTGAGATGAAATCCTGAACAACTTAGTTTGTATTTTGACTTCCCACTAATACCCTGGCTTGAAGGCATAAATCCATCTATTCTCCCCACAGATATGTGTAAATAGTAGGGTAGAATGAGTTCTTTAGATCTGAAAATTCTAAATTCAAACCAGCAATTCTCTACTAATAAATTGTCACATTCTACTTTGTGGTAAAGGTGTTGGATAGATAGATATATTCAAGTAAATATTAAATATGTACATTGGGAAAGATCAAACCAGAGAGAAAAATGAGTATGTAAGAAAAATTTGTTATTTCATTCAACAAGTGACTGAAATTGGCCTAATGAGTAGATTGTTCATCAATGGTGAATTTTTCTTTATTTATTCCGACTCGGAATTCTTTGGTGTTAGAATTTTCCAGTTAAAAAAATGAAAAGAAGTAAAAAGTGCGAAACTAAATTCTGAAGAATCTCCAAACCCCCTTGAAGAAAATCGAAGAATCTATTCAAGTTGTATTAATAATTTTAAGAGAAAGACGAAAATTATCCAATTGATAGAAATGGTCCAGAAGACTAAGGTTCAACCCCAGATTGAGTCATACCAAAAACTCAAAAAATGGTACTAGTTGCCGCCCTCCTTAACACTCAGCATTATAAGGTACAGATCAAAGGTAAAGTGGAACTATCCAGGTAATGAAGTAGCACCCTCCCCACAGTGTAGTAGCTATTAAAAAATGAGCCTTCGGGTCACCCTCAACTAAAGACCAACTCCTTAGCAGTTGTGACTTAGATGAAACGTGTGTTCTCTTCATTCAAGGACGAAGAACTAAATATGGCTCAACTCAGTCAATGGATAAAGTGGACAATTATATTTTCATGTGTTATTGTTTAAATAATAAACATAAAGACGTTTCAATTTCCAATGACTGTTTAAGCTCAAAATTTAAGTTTTCTATGTCCCCAATTTTGAATGCAGTAATCGAACGTCAAAAAACTGAATATAACGCAGTTCGAGAGATGAGGTTTATTGGTTTTGTAACTTTCACATTGTACCAAGCAGGGGGGAGGGTTATGTAAGAGAAATATAAGTAAAAAATTTTAAAATATTGCTGATCGTTACACATTCAGATAGATTTTCTGGTATTTCTGTATCAAAGAACATAAATCTGCTTTTATTTTATAGGAGTTACTTCCCTTGTACAACCTAATTTTTATTTTCCTATAAAATTGTATCGTTTAATTCTTTCTTATGTTTAATCTTTTTATTCAAATTTTTTTTTTTTTTAAATTTCGGTTTGGTTTCTTTGCTTAACGGCATGTCAACCTTCATGGGTTATTTAATACTAAAGCCGTTCTTGTATAAGGCCAGAAGTGGTACTGTTTAACCTATAGCTGATGTTTTATGGGGTTTTCCAAAAGTGAACGTAATTGCGCGACTGGGGTTCGAACTTGTTTAACTTTTTATCCGTATTTATAAGAATTTCTTAAATATTACTCTATATTATGTTGACTTACGGGGTTAAGCAGCAATGAACCTGATCAGTCTTTAGAGAAGTGACAAGTGACGAATAAAAAGTACTGTAAACGACTTCTATTTGTCGTACGTCCTACCGATTGGACGTGAACTCCACAAGGCCTCTTTTAGGTGGGTCCGGGCGCAGGGCCGTAGCCCAGACGTGCCCGACGGCTCCAAATATGCCTCGGGCCCCGTCGGCATACTCCTAAAAAGGGGCGCCTCGGGTACTAAACTATAAATCTAGCCCCTCGAGAGAGGTTTAAAGACTGGTGGAACAGTCTCTGAGGCTCGAGAAAATATCGGCCGCGCCCATGCTTCCACGGCACTCACACTATGCAGTCTTGACTGAGCGATAAGACACACCCGACCAGAACCGCAGAAGTCAACACGGTTGGCCGAAGTGTGTCCCATCGCACCATAAATCAGAAAGTCAAGACTTAATGCTTCAGTATTTATTACCGACACATTGGCTTAGTGGTAGAGTGTTCACCAATGGCACGGAGTTCATGCTAAAGACTCAAAAAGTGGTACTTGATACCTCGTTGCTTAACATTCAGCCCGTGGTGTAGTCCTTATCGTCGTAGGAAATGAACACGGCGACACGAGTTCAAATCCTGGACGAGACTGATTGCATTTCACTTAGCACTAATACCCTTGGGAAAGGTATGAATCCAATTATTCTCCCTCCAGCTATGGGTAAATAGTTGGACAGACTAGGTTCTTCAGCCTTGGTTAGGCAACTAGTCTAGGAGAAGGAAAACTCTGAATTCAAACCTGTTAAACTCCGCTTAAAAATTGACCTTGTGTCATATCCTGCCCGAGCGGAGGGGTTGGGTAAATAGTAACATTCAGCATTATGAGGTACGTTTCAAAGGTAAAGTGGAGCGATTCACAGAAAGGAGTAGCGCCTTCCCCTACACCTCGGTGTAGTAGCTATTGAAAAGATAACTTTCCGGTAGCCCTTGACTACAGTCGCCAACTTACCATTTATCTTTTGGGGTATCCTCGTGGTGTAATGGTTAAAGCGATGCACTGCGGAATCGTAGTACGCGAGTTCGTACTCCAGTCGCGCTATTACGTTCACTTTCGGGCAAATACCCTTGGGAAAGGTATGAACCCCCTTATTCTCCCTCCAGCTATGGGTAAATAGTAGGACGGACTAGGTTCTTCAGCCTTGGTGAGGCAACTAGTCTAGGAGAAGGAAAACTCTGAATTCAAACCTGTTAAACTCCGCTTAAAAATTGACCTTGTGTCATATCCTGCCCGAGCGGAGGGGTTGGTAAATAGTACCATTTATCTTACCCCGACACCTCAGTGAAATTTGGGGTGGAGAATCTGCTGCACTCGAATACACAAACCAGAACAGTACTAAAAATTGTTTGGACTCCATTGGTCTCTCTCTCTCTCTCTCTCTACACTAGCACCCTTATGAGGCACCTCAGGCATTTGACAATGAACCCGACCTTTGACCCTTTATACGAGGGGCAGATGCTGTCTATGGAGAGCAGTCTCCTAAAACCAAACTATTCAATATATTTGCAGCAATCAAAGCTTGCGCCTTTTTCTACCTTAAGCAATTTAAGGCTTGTGTGTCTTTCTAAGCAAAGCTTATGAGATATAATCTATTAATTGTATTATTTTCTATCAATTGGATAATTTTCGTCTTTCTCTTAAAATTATTAATACCACTTGAATAGATTCTTCGACCTTCTTCAAGATGGTTTGGAGGGTTCCCATAATTTAGTTTCGTACTTTTTACTTCTTTTCATTTTTTTTTAACTGGAAAATTCTATCCCCAAAGAATTCCGAGTCTGTATAAACAAAGAAAAATTCATCTTTTATAAATCAAACATACACATACAATGACACGCGCACATATATAGATATATATCAACATATTGCTAAAATTCCGAATATATATATATATATATATATGAGGTGTATACGATAAGTTTCAAGACTTTTTTTGGTACAGCCATTTAAAATTGTCGTAGACTCTTGAAAATTCAGCCTACTACTATACCTCATATGAGATGACTCACCAATTTTTATGATTTCAGGTTCAAATGAACAGCTACAGCAGGAAATTGGAATACACCCTACTAAACTCTGATTGTCACAGCTGGTGAATTTCAAAAATGCAATCTGACACTTTAGAAGAACGATATGTAATAAAATTGTGCTTTAAACTTGGAAAAAATGCCACAGAAACGTATGGACTGCTTCAGACTCTTGCAGGAATCGAGCATCAGTTTTGAGTGGCATAAGAGATTCAAGGAAGGCAGGGAGTCTGTGAGGGATGATGAGAGATGTGGGAGGAGTAAGGAAGTCAATACACCAGAGTTGATTGGCCAAAGGGTTAGGGTTAGGGTTAAAGTTACTATGTTGAGGTTTTAAGGGAGTTCAGGAAGAGATTCCGTCGGAAGAGGCCAGCACTCTTCAAATCGGGTCAGTGGCATTTCCACCAGGACAATGCCCCAGTCTACAAAACCATCCTTGTCACAGACTATTTGACCAAGATGGGCATCAATACAGTTCCTCAGCCTCCCTATAGTCCAGACCTTGCTCCCTGTGACTTTTGCTTATTCCCTAAGCTCAGAGGCTGTCGTTATGAGACAATTGAGGAGATGAAAGAGGCTGTGACGAAGGTCATTGACACGCTCACACAAGAGGACTTCAATGGGGACTTCTAGAAGTTGTTGGAACGGTACAACAAGTGCATTGCAGCTGGAGGAAATTACTTCGCAGGGGACTAGAGTTTCATGTGTGTACTATCAATAAAAGTGCCCATACGAAAAAAGTCTGGAAACTTATCGTATGCACCGCGTATATATAACGGTTCCGGAAACTTTTTAGCTTGAACATGTTTCTCACATACATAGTAGGTTCTGTTTGTTCAAAGTCGGACTCGCCAGTCATGTGATATCCCATGATAGTAAACAATCGCAAGCTCATTTTACAGTGGCCCTTCCTCAGCAACCTGTAATTATTTCATGTCAATTTTATGAGAAAGAACTTTGGTCTTCAGCAGATCTGAGAATTCACGTGAGTACGAGGGGTTAATATCAATGCCAAAGAGAGTTCTTTTGCTTGACACATGTGCGGCAGAGCTTACAAGGGGGAAGTAGGCTTGAAGAAACATAGGCGTACCAACCGGTGCTTTTTTGTGGGATTTAAAAGATAGCTTTCTTCGGTAAGGAAGTGGTAATCACTAACATGTGTGTGTGTGTGTGTGTGTGTGTGTGTGTGTGTGTGTGTGTGTGTGTGTGTGTGTGTGTGAATAAATAAATCGTCTGAAAATAATTTTTCAAAAATGAAGAAGAGCATAATACCGTTTAGTTGAACAGAAGGTATCCTAAAAGGAATATATGTTCACTCTCCTCTTTGTGGTTATTTCATTACCCCTAGTTTTATTTATAGAAATAAAATTTTTAATCCTTAGATAAGACAAGTCACATATATATATATATATATATATATATATATATAAATTTATATATTTAATGCCATGGAGGTTTGTCCATTTGGCATTAAATATATACATCTAATATATATTTATTTATCATTTTTGTATAATAACTCTATCCTAGATATTGAGCACTCTCCATATTATATTGCAGTTGGTTCGCCACAAACCCACAAAGTGATTTGGTAACAACCAACACTGCTATTATATATATATATATATATATATATATAACACTGCTATATATATATATATATATGATAAAAATTAGTGGAAAGAAAAATAGATCTGACACTTACAAAGGGTTTAATTGTAATATTTCGTTCTTCATTCAAGAATTTCTTCAGACTAAACCTGAAAAACATGAAAGTATCTGATTTATCGATCTTTCAACTTATTTTTATCATCCTGTCTGATTTACCAAAATCTACGATTTCCCCATATATATATATATATCCGATAGTCATTCAATAAATTAGCCCAGTCGGCTGGAGCTGTAGAATACACTGGCTGTATCTCTGCTGAGGAGTCAGACACCTCCAAGCATGAGTGTCCTGGATGAGTGTCCTGACACTAAACTATCTGATAGTGAGGCTCCAACCCTGAAGCTTTGAGGAATGTAAAATACTCCTTCATTGCCATTACTCCTAGATCTATTCTGGATCAGAGTAGTAATACCTGATAGGGTCCCATCTATGATGCAAACAAATGACGCATATTAAATTGATTTGGTGGTGTTACATAGCAAAACTTCAATTCATTTAACAGTGTGCAAATAAAAACTATTGGTCTGGAGGCGGTATTATTGGACTTTTGCCGACAAAGGAAGCTATCAGCCGGGTCAGAAAATATGGTAAAAGCCTCCGTAAGCTCCACAGAAGAAAACCCGACTTGAAACAGAAAGATATTCATCTACGAGGAGGAAGTTGTGGTCTACTCGAAGTTCACTTAAAGAAATAGTAAACTTCGTTTTCAACAAATCTACACAGGAAACACGGTTGTCCAGGTTGATTCTACACGAGAAAGAGACGCCGAGAAGAAGAATAGACCCTAAAAAGTGGCTTCTGAATAATGGTTGATTGGTTGTTTGGGTTTTATGGCATATCAACCTTTGTAGCTTATTTAACCCCAAATTCATTTTTATACAAATAATCAGTTATTTTACAAACAATTCAGTTTAGCATAAATACACAGTTTATTCGTCAAAAACATTTCTATTTCAAGCTATTCAATTAAGTCAAATAGTTCTAATTCAAACAATTTAGTTTAGCGTAAGTATAGTTTCAATGTCAAAAACAGTTCTATTTCGAGCAATTCAGTTTAGCATAAGTACGCAATTTAGTTCAATTTGACTCATAAATAGGACCCTATCAATTGCTACCACCACGGGCCAGAGTGGACCTGGGAGCTATGGCAATGAAGGGGTACTCCGCATTCCCCAAAGCTGCAGCATTATTGAAAACTTACCGTCAGGTTGTTTAGTGTCATATCCAGGATACTCGTTGGGGGAGTCTTACTTCTCTGCAGAGATGAAGTCAGTGTATAGTACTGCCCCAGGCGACTGGGCAAGCTTCTAAATGAACTTTGACATAAAATATCAAAGAAAGGTATTTTATCATTTACAAAAGTTAAACTGGCAGTACGTGGTTGACGGTATTGCTTCTTTATACCCTTCTTCTCCTTTTATTTATTTATTTATTTATTTGTTATTATATTGTCGTTACTTAAATGTATATCATTTTGTTACCTTAAATTCAATGTTTCGACAATCATAGGGGAAAATATGCAAAGCCGGATTTTGTAAAGTTTGTTTCTCTTGAAATAAATTACATAGTGGGAACTGGTTGTTTTTGTTTTTAAGAAATATAGACACACTTTTCTTTCAGGTAGTAAAAGTAACCTTACGTTCCACCTTTTTTTTTTTTTTTGTTTCCTTTATTTTTATATTTTTCTCTCTATCTTTACCAGGCTTGACAATTACTGCTAGATAATTCCTCGGGCTGGAAAGGGATAAAGTTTACTCGATTTGGGTAGAGTTGTACTTTATAGCGACTAACATTCGGATAAATTTGTTAACTTTTCATCTTTGTGTTGTTATAATTTAAGACCTAAAACATAGCATATTTCTTTTTAATTGAACACGATTTCACATAACTTCATCTGAGGAGTAGAGAGAGGGAACAAAAACAAATTTTCTCATAATTTGGATTTCAATAATTCTTGAGGATCTGTATTAAATCGGGGTTGTTTGGGGAAAATACATTTTTAATTCAGGAAATAGGTTATTTAATTTTAAATCAGTCGTGTTTGATGATTGACAGTTTGGGCTTTTGATCTTGATTTGCTTTGATTCACTTCAAACCGTCCAGAACTCAGCGACCTGTCAAAACAATTTACCTCACTTCTGAAGTGTTTACATTAACAATTAGATTTGCTTTTCTTTTTCAACAGCAATTCATTTTCGTCAAATTTCCTCTCATTTCTTTATCTACGCTTCATTTCAAAAATCCATACATCTTTAATGTATTACTCTATTCTTCCAAAATCCAAATCTGTTTCTTTTTCCTCTAGTTGATAAAATTTCTCTGACTGGTCTCAGAGCCCATAGGGTTAAAGTTAGTTTTACATAGCAATACATGAAACCATTTAATTATATACAAACGAATGAGCTCTGGTTCGTTTTGGCTGGTTTGGTTTCTTTGTTTAATGGCATATCAACCTTTGTAGGTAATCTAATGTCAAAGCCATTCTCCTAGAAGAACAGTAGTGGTATTATTTAACCCTTAGCAGGGAGGATAAGAAGGTTCATACCATTCACAGGGGTATTTATCCGAAAGTGAACGTAATAGTGCGACTGGAATTCGAACTCGCTTACGACGATTCCGCAGTCCATCGCTTTAACCATTATACCACGAGGACAGGTTCATTTTAAATATTATCTAAAAACTATGCGTTTACAAATCGTATCATTTAATATTTATAAACGGACCTTGGAACCTAGAAAGGTTGATATACTATAAAACCAAGCAACCAGCTATTCATTAAATAAGGTGAATTTTACTTAAGAAGTCGGTAATTGGAAGCACTGTTTACAGTAGCACCTTTTTCAAGGAGATCAATAGTCGTGGGTCCTTTTATGTTCGAGAAGACTGTTAGAATGGCCTTCTTTTACACACACACACACACACACACACACACACACACATATATATATATAAGGGTCTTCAATAAATAAGGTGAATTTTAGTTAAGGGATTGGCAATACGAAGCACTATTTATAGTAGCACTTTTTTTTCAAGAAGATCAATAGTTATGGGTCCTTTTATCCCGAGAAGACTGTTAGAATGGCGTTCTTTTACACGCATCGTATATATATATATATATATATATATATATATATGAGGGTCTTCAATAAATAAGGTGAATTTTAGTTAAGGGATTGGCAATACGAAGCACTATTTATAGTAGCACTTTTTTTCAAGAAGATCAATAGTTATGGGTCCTTTTATCCCGAGAAGACTGTTAGAATGGCGTTCTTTTACACGCATCGTATATATATATATATATATATATATATATATATGAGGGTCTTCAATAAATAAGGTTAATTTTACTGAAGGAGTTGGCAATAGGAAGCACTATTTATAGTAGCACCTTTTTCAAGGAGAACAATATAGACGGATCTTTTCAGGTTTCAAAAGACATGTTCTTTACGATAGATGTGCTTGGATCTTTTTCTTTTATGGAAAGTTTGTGTATTTCCTCTTTTTGGACAGTTTCTTCCACTCAAACTCGTGGCAAACCCATATTTAGCCCCTTTGTAAACAATTTTGGATAAAACATACTTATTTGGTGATTGATGCACTACATGGACGCTAACAAAACGGCTGGAGAAGAAGCTAGACGGCAATTACACAAGAATCCAGCGAGCAATATTGAACAAGTCCTGGCGACAACACCCTTCAAGACACCAACTATACAGCCACCTGCCTCCCATCACGAAAACTATCCAAGTTAGATGAACCAGACATGCAGGACACTGCTGGAGAAGCAGGGACGAGCTCATAAGCGATTTACTCCTATGGACCCCCATATATGGCCGGGCAAAAGCAGGACGACCAGCACGAACATACAGTCAGCAGCTATGTGAGGATACGGAATGTAGCCCTGAAGACCTGCCAGAGGCGATGAACGATAGGGAAAAGTGGCGAGAGAGGGTCACGGATATCCGTGCTAGTGTCACAACATGATGATGATGATGATGATGATGATGACACTCATACATATATGTATTCCTAAGATGTAATGGGTGTATTGTATTCCCTATAAAACTTATTCAATCAAAAAATTTAATACCTCTATATATTAATTTTAACGTATTGTTTATTTCAATTTAGCTTAATCATTAATATTGTAAGGATAAATTATGTTTCAATTGTATAAGTCTCTTCAATTTCATATATTAAAAAAGACTCATACAATTATATAATTATTTTATTTTGAAAAATTGCAGGGAGTTTAATAATTTTAAACACAAACAGTTCTTATTTAATTGTTGAATTATTTCTGATCCAATTGAATTCCGAGTCTGAAAAACAAAGAAAAAAACACTGGAGCAAAAACAAAAAGTACGCATTTATTTCACAAAACTAATATGTAAATCACCCACCCCTAAAGAAAAGTTTAAACTCTTCCATTTAATGTCTCTTGATATCTATATTTACCAATCACGTCAAACAGACCAACAATAATTTTATCCTAAAAAAAAAAAGAAAAAAAAAAGGGCAGCAGCAAAGCAGTAGCTTTGTGAATTACTAATTTTATCCATAAACATGGGAATCATACTTTCATGCTTCTCGAGAAAGAAGAGCCGACAAAACGATCAACCTCAGTCACACGTTCTTATTCGGCCTTTAGTAGACGATGATAACACAGATAAAGCAAGATATACACTGGTATTTGATGAAAATAAAGGATGTCGTAGAATTGTTAGAACAGCTCCAATTCCGGTGCCAAACGTGAAAGGTTCTTATTGCAAGAAGAATTATCGAGAAGCCATCAAAGTCCGTTTGGAGAAAAAGATTCAATTCAGCAAACGAGAAACGAAGGAAGACACCAATTATCCGACGATCGACCATTACATTTTCCTTTCTGACAGTGACTCTAGTAGCGAAACGGAAATAAATCCGTCTAAGGTCGAAAGAAATTTGGTCCAAAAAAGACTTCCAAGCAAAGTGAATTTTTACTGACTGTCAAATCTAGACTGCAACTCTTAGCTTCACTGTCGATACTCATAGATCACAGACTCCCCACAATATATCAATTTCTCATTCTGTTATCACATGCTTCTTACGAGTTATTAGCAATTACGTGGTCTTTGTTCATTCATATTTAGTATAAATAGCGTGTCTTGTTTTTCGTTTCTTATTTGACTAATTATTGCACGCTTTAAACACTACAGACTGCAATGCCAAGAATGTAATTTCATGCTAAGTTTGATCTTCAATAGATATACTTATGATTTACTTAACGTCTGCGCTGCCAAACGGAACATGGTCGGGCGTATTTGAATATTCGTTAAAACCTTGGAATCATATCTTAAACGTATCACCGTGCGGAAAGCTGGTAGCAAAAATTTTTAATTTCTATATTTTTAAGCTTAGAGTTTGTTGTTTTTTTTTTAAACACACGAATGTTATCGAGAACGGTAATGCTTCTCAAACTAACAAAATGCTACCCTACTTCATATGAAAAGATTATAACTGAGATATTCAGATGAGTTTGTTTTCTTGCTCAAGAGTTTAGTATTCCTTTTGGTTTAAAAGTAGCGCCAACTTATTCCTGCTTAGACTTTAGTGATCTGTAAAGCAAAAAAAAAATCGCATAAATTTAGAGGACAAGATTGACTTCAAGGTCGGACACCTAATAAGGATTAAGCTCACTTGCTCAAATTCGTATTAATTTATGCCCCATGGATTTACAATAAGGTAATCCTTCATTCACCCGATTAAATTTTGTACGTTTCCGGTGGCACATAAAACTTCTTGAGAATCACTGACGTTAAAATTGTTATATCTTAACACATAGAGCAGCATGGACGCAAAAAATTGTCGTTAAACTTTTTTTTTCTTTTATCAAAGACCGTAAGGCGCTAAAGCTTTCTCTTATATTAGCAACACATTTAAACGACAATTTTTTTTTTGCGCCTCGGGTGGTGTAATGGTTAACAAGCAAGACTAAAATATTTTTCACGAGTAGGTTACTCTCATTGGGTATCCCACTCATACGGATTTGTATCACAACTAATCAAAGAGCTTGGTAAATTATTAAACCAAAACTGGTTTAACCACAATTAAGACTCCGAGAAAAATAAAATCTGGTATTAATATAAAGCAGACGCGTTTATTATCTTTGACAACCTTAACTCAGTAAGTTCCATGATATCATTTACAGAACGTTTCAAGAAACCAGTCGGCTAGGGCTGTAGAATATCCCGACTGCTTCTCTGCAGAGGATTAAGACCCTCCTCCCCTACAACGAGTGTCGTGTTTATGGCACTAAATAATCTGTTAGTAATGTGGGGAAATGCGGGTACCACATCATTGCCACCGCTCCCTGCTCCACTTTGACCCGTAGTACTCTCTCCTGATAGTTCTATTTATGGGTCAAATAGAAGTGTTTTAATTATAAAATTAAGGAAACAAATGGTGGGTTTGCAAGGTATGGGTAATAGTTGGGAAGTTGTGATGGTTATTTTTAATAGTTATCGGGTTTGTGTTAACGTTGTATGATTTATACGCTATTGTAGTAAAAGATAGTGTACGTGGTAGATGAATGTAGTGTTGAGGTCTATTAACGATCATCATGTCGTGCCGCTAGCACGGATATCCCTGACCCGTTCTCGCCACTTCTCCCTATTGTTCATCGCTTCTGGCAGGGCTACATCCCGTATCCTCACATAGCTGCTGAATGTATGTTCGAGCTGGTCGTCCTGTTTTTGCCCGGCCATATGTGGGGGTCCATAGGAGTACATCACTTATGAGCTCCTGCGCAAACAACTGACTTGTGCGAAATTAAATTGTAAGAAATAGAACAGTTAGATCATTTAACTGTGTGTAAACAAATGGCTGTTTAATTGAATCGTTAGTTATACATAATACTCGGAAACGTTTATCTCTGTGCAAAATAATGAGCTTCGGCTCGTTTAAAAACGTTGTCAACAATGTTTACATATCATATTTAATATACGTATATAGAGGATTTGGCAATACTTGTAACTACTTCACTGTGGGCAAACAAAAAATTAATATGGAATAGATTTATTAGTGTTAGATATGCTATCTAACACTAATAATTCTATTCAAGTTAATCTTTTTTTTTTTTTTTTTGGCACACAGTGAAGTTGTTACTAGTATAATTGAAATCATTTAACTGTAGAAACAGCAATAATCATGTACTCATTTTAAAATGAAATTACTGACCAACTAATCTTGAATATCTATTTGAAAGTGTGCTTAAAGAAAATTTAGATTTTTTGACCTAAAATCCAATGAGGCAAGTCTTCGATATAAATATTTGTACCAACTTTGATTTATGTAGTATTTGTCTTGAGAGCAGAGAGGGAGAAGATCCCTGATATTAACGAAGTTTAAAACTCTGGAATTCTTCCAGTGAGTATTGAGATAATTGACAGCTGAGACTTAGTTGTTACTTCCGCTGGTGTTAAAACTTATCTTTTAAATGTGCCCCCCCCAACACCACCACACACACACACAGAGATTTTCAGATATCTGCTTCGTCGCGAAAATGGAGATGCTAACATCTAGTTTATTATACGACTCAATAGAGAAATTCGTTTTCATTACATTTATCGTGACATGATCTTTGAACTAAATTTTCATGCTTAAATATAAATTTAAAATCTATGATTTCTAGAATCTAATTCTGTATAGTTTGAACACTGCAAAACTCCTGGAATATTCTGAGGCGTAGATCTACATTTGTCAACTCTTGAAAGAAAATGTTCTCAAAAAAAAAAAAAAAAGTTGGTTTAATAGTTGGAAAAACTTTAAAATCGAATTGAATTTTCCCAACTCAACATGTTTGAAGAATGGTTCTTAATTCGTCTCAATCAGAATATATCATTTCAAAACATTTTGTGGTTTTTCCTTCGCCTCGACTGATCCATTTTTTTTTCTCCTAACACTTTGAAACCCTTCTTTCTTGACTCGGATTATTGACCAATTACTTTTAATGGGATATCGGAATATTCGGACACTTTTCAAATGGTGAGATTGGCCATACAAATGTCAGGGACAGACTTTTACCATCCAAGGGCTTCTGTAATGCACCCGACTGTCAAAAAATTTAATAAAATGAGTGGAGCAATACCTTTTTATTTTTTTAAGGTAATCCCAGCACGAGTTCGTTTGAAACATGAAATTCTGGATATAAAAACACCTTTAAGAAATTTAAGTGTGGTGTGTTATATAGTTTAGAAGGCAAAATAAACTCTAACAAGTCGAAATGCCATTGACCTACGACAATAAAATTCCCCTCGTTGTATTTGTCATACGCCCCACCAACATACGAGTATGGCACAAGGCTGTTTTTAAGGTTGGTCCGGTCGCATGGCTGTAGCCCAGACGCGTCCAGCAGCCCCAAAAATGCCTCGGGGCCATAAATTTCACCTTGCTATTCAAAGGTTTTGTGATTTCTTGAATTTAAATAAACTGAATACCACAAGAGGCTTGGGATATAACGCATGCTGGGTTAGTAAAATGCTAATTCCTCTGTATGGAGTGGGAGAGGCTCTCTGTGGTTGGACATACTAATCACGTGATGAGCCCAGAAGTTTTGGCGCAAAAATCCCAAATCCAGCCAGACAGATTCCACCAGACGTTCCGTGAGGCGGGGACGTTGAAAGCTCTCAGAAAGACAACCCTATGATACCAGATATCTTCTTCAGCGCGCCGGTAAGTCCCTCAAACTCAACTTTATATACAGAGAGGACTGTATATTGTTATTAATTGTTTCACGTGTTGGTTAATAAATTGTTAGAATTAAACCAAGTATTAATTAATTTATTTGTTGCTTTTAGACTTAAAATAAACGCTATACTAGCACAATACGCACATAGACGAAGGAAAAAATTTCAATTTCAAGAAAAAATAGGATCAGTTTAGAAATTGTTTTTAACCTGGTCTGGTGGTTGGGGGATTACTCGTATAGAGTGTCTTGGACAGCAATAACTTTGCGAAGTCCTCTTTCCCTTCCTCCAGTTTTACAACTGGTTTTGATTCAGTTTTTCTCCTCCACCTAGATCGGTCACCATATCCAGGCTACTACTACTGTACTATTTACCCATACCAGGAGGAAGAATAGTTGGATTCTGACCTTTCCAGGGGTATTATACCTATATAAAATGCACACCTCCTCGATCAGAATTTGAACGCAGGAGACTGAGTCCACTTCCTATGAGGATAACCATTATTTGACGAGCGCCTCCATTTACATCAGATATCTTTTAACAAACTTTTTTTTTTGTTTATACGAGTATCTTAGGATCTTAGACGATGATTACTAAATCGAGATTTAGTTGACTTCGAGGGAAAGATTTTCAAATCTAGATGACGACTGATAATAAGGAAGTAAAATATGGGGAAACTTTTGAGAACCACCGCCCCCCCCGAAAGATTTGTGAATAGCCAGAAGTTTGAAATTCAGGTAATTGTTCCATTTGCTAAACTTCCAAGAATTCATAACACACATGAAGTCATCAATCTTGTCATATAAAAGAACCAAAGTTCGACGTTGCTCAAATAAAACATTTTGTTCGACATTTCCGTAAAATATTACCATTTGTTATATACAAAACCTTATGATAAAAGGCGAATAAACTCATCCGCAATGATCACTTTTGACTGTTGTTGATTTTGCTTTTTTTACTTTTTAAAATCCCTTAAGTTTTGGGCAAACATACATGAGTTAAAGTAAGTGGTGGCTTATAATACACGCCTCAATTTGCGCTGCCATTTTAAAAAGAACAAAAAGTGGTTTAAACTACGAATGTCAGGTTTCGCCTGACATTCGTAGCCCTCCCACAATCAGGTCATGTGCATTCAGGCCTCATTTCTATTTGTGGACATGATTGCAGTTTAATTTTAGGGCCAATGCATTACTAGAACTCCACGAGCCAATAACGCAAAACTGAACCTTGATCTTATAAGCCGGTGAGTGATTGGGGGGACATTTTTTTCTAAAGTGTACCTTTATGAGCTATCAAATACGGTACTTCTGAGGTTAGCGAATATTGAAACATAAGACAAAAGACAAAATTATGTAGTAAAAAGAAGAGTTGTAATTTCCATTTCTTCTTACACACACACACACACACACACACACAATAACTTAGAGGTGGTCTCGGAGTCTGAACGTGACGCGCCTCCTGGTATTTGTGCCGGATGGTTGTGTTTGCGAACAATGACACCTTGGCCTCAGGTCTTTGCCTGTTTGTAAGTTTAAGTTTATTGTTTGGTGCCTGTGGGACCCCAAAAGAGGAATGCTGACAAGGGTGCAGAATTTCTGCACCTACCACACATGAGTCTCGATTCGTGCTCGGTCACATTCTGGAATGTCAGATAAATCACAGTTTTTGGAATTTACTAAGCTTCGCTTTGTCTGACAGGAAAGTTTCAAGCGACTGACAGTGCTGACTGTTTTTAGTAATCACCCGTTTAAGTGACAGGTTCATCGCGATTTCGGGGACTTGACAAAAACCGGTGTTTTCAGCGTGACTAAACTGTCATTTCTTAATTGCATTACCAACCCAATAAAATTCTTTTTTGACCTGAGACACTTTGGGATTTAAAAAAAAGTTTGCATAACATATTCCCAATACACCCATATTTACCAACCCCTCCGCTCGGGCATGATGGGACACAAGGTCAATTTTTAGCGGAGTTTAACAGGTTTGAATTCAGAGTTTTACTTCTCCAAGACTAGTTGCCTAACCAAGCCTTAATAACCCATAAGATTTTGCTTCTAGTTTGAGAATTTTACAAAATACACCATGAAATTCTCTCTCCCCACTTCTCTCTTCCTCTCCCCACTCTCTGTCTCTCTCTGTCTCTCACTGTTTATATTTTACGGCATTTCAGTCTTTGTAGGTTATTTAATGCCAAATCCATTTTTATACAAATAAACAGTTCTATTTCAAACAATTCAGTTTAGCATAAGTACACGGTTTAATTATCAAAACAGTTCTATTTCAAGCTATTCAGTTTAGTCAAACAGTTCTATTTCAAACAATTTAGTTTAGTATAAGAATAGTTTTTGTTTACACTCAGCTAAATGTCAAAACTGTTCTATTTCAAACAATTAAGTTTAGCGTAAATACAATTTCAATGTCAAAAACAATTCTATTTCAAACAATTCAGTATAGCATAAGTACGCAGTTTAAATGTCAAAACAGTCCTATTTCAAGCAATTCAATCAAGCATGAGTACACAGTTTAGTTCTATTCAACCTATAGACAGGACTCTATCAAGTGCTACCACTCTGGGCTAGAGTGAACCTGGGAACGATGGCAATGAAGGGATACTCAGCATTCCCCAAAGCTCCAGCATTACTGGAACCTCACCATCAGATTGTTTAGTGTCATAAACAGGACACTCGTTGAGGGCGGAGATCTTACCCCTATACAGAGAAGCAGTCGGTGTATTGTACAGCCTCTGCCGACTTTGTCATTTAAGAAAAGTATTCAATAATTATGTGAAGTAAACTTGAAATTAATGTCGACTAATATCTTTAAGAGATTTTCATCATGACAGCAATTACTGGGAGAGACACTACTTTTTAATCAAGTTGGCTCTCTCCTACACCCCGGTGTAGTAATTATTGAAAAGGAGGCTTTCGAGTCGTCCTCGACTACGGTCGGCCAGCTTAATACAAAAAAGCGGTGATAAAATTTGTTGTTTTTAAGCTTTCTTTTTCTATAGACATCGTCTTTTTATAAAGACATGTAAGAAACTGAAAATACAAACAAGCAAATGAAACACAAGAGCAATTTTTCTTTTGAGGAAATATAAGTTTAATTTGGTTTGGTTTCTTCGTTTAATGACATCAACCTTTGCGGGTTATTTAATGCCAGAGACATTCTCCTAGAAGAACAGTAGTAGTACTATTTAAGCCATAACAAGGGGAATAAGGGAGTTCATACCTTTCCCAAGAGTATTTGTCCTTAAGTAAACTTAATTGCGCGACTGGAGTTCGAACTCGCTTACTACGATTCCGCAGCCCATCGTTTTAACCATTACACCACGAGGACAACCCTCCAAGGAAATATATCTACACCAGACAATTTGCTCATCAATGTGATAACACCCAGTCGACAGGATTAAAATTTGATGACTGTATCCCCTGAAAGGATTTAAGACCTCTCCTCAAAAAAGGGGTGTCCCGGGCAAACCAAGAAAATGCATCAATGGTGAGGTTTCAGTTCTGGAGACCAGTTGAGTGTTGAGTACTCCTTCATTACCATTACTCCCAGATCCACTCAAACTCGAAGTGGTTGTACCTTTTAGAGTCCAATTAGTGGGTCAAATAGATCTGCTTGAAAATTATTTGTATTTGACAGGAATATTTGATACCTTATAATTGTGTGTAAATTATTTGTAATTAGAATATAAAATCAAAAAATTTATTACGTCTAGTAGATAGGGCTTACTTGCTTTAAAATCAAGTCTTAAAAATCCTGCTTTTTCAACTGATCTCGAATGCTGAAAGTGAGAAAAGCAACTATCTTAGTCGGTCCATGTGAGCAAAATTACTTTGTTTTTCTGAAGTGAACAGAAATATACCAAAATATTGGTATCGATGTTGTTTTGAGAATGTTTTGCAAAATTACTTTCAAATGACCCATTTACCCCACCCTAATTGCCTTCGATGACAAAGTAGGTATCAAAAAATATTTTTTGGCGTTAGGATTTGTTAACTCATTGAACCCTGAGACCTGACCCCCACACTTTTTGTCCCCACTTTTACAATTTTAAAACCGTCTGTGTAACAGAACAGATCATCAGTAAAGAGTAACAAATAAGCTTTGCTTAGTTTCGAATCACACTTGATGCCAAATATTTAAAGTATTAAGCTTTTAGTGACAATAAAACTCACTACTTATGATCTACAAGACAATGAGTCGAGTATTCGCCAATGATCCAGGACACCAGAGATCAATCCCAGGTCGAGTCATACCAAAGACTCAAAAAATGGTACTTGATGCCGCCTTGCTTAACACTCAGCAATATAAGGTAAGAATCAAGGGTAAATTGGAGCAATTCAGGGAAGGAGTAGTGCTCTCCCTTACAGCTTAGTGTAGTAACTATTGAAAAGGGAGCATTCGAGTCGACCTCGACTAAGGTCGCCGACTTATATTAAACTTAGTAATTATTTTGAGGGATGCCGGCCTAGCCAGCAAGTATCTATTTACCCAAGCCCTTATACTATGAGCCGGTTGTGACACTAGGTCAATTTCTAAGCGGTGTAAAGCTGATTTGAATTCAGAGTTTTCCTTCTCATGGACTAGTTGCCAGAACAAGACTAAAAAAACTCAGTTTTTCCAACTATTTACCTACAGATGTGAGGAAAATAGATGGATTTATGCCTTTTCCAGAACTTTTTTATCATATTTGAATTCTACTTTGTTTGGAACTGATTTTACATCAAAATTTATTTTAATCTCACAAAAATATTGCTTTTTAGGCTATTCAATATGGTGACAAATCAGAGTGTTCCAGGCTCAAACAGAGGTCAGATGTCGAATTTTTGGTGACTGTGAAGTGCAAACCATTTGAAATTTACAGGTGTGATGTGTTCGGAAAAGCTTCTTTTAGTCAAAAAATGTCTATAAATTGGCTAAACATGGGTTTGCCACTACAAGCTTCAGTTGAAAAGTGTGTCCATCGAGTGGAAACACACTGATTTTCCGGTAAAGCATAAGATCAAAACGCAGCGTTCATTGAAGAAGGTTTTGCTAACAGTCTTCTGGGACATGAAAGGACTGATCATTATTGATCTCTTTGGAAAAGGTATTACTGTAAAGAGTGCTTCCTTAAGCAAAATTCACTTTATTAATAAAATGACCCTTATCTCTCTCTCTCTCTCTCTATATATATATATATATATATATATATATATTATAAGAAGGATATTCTAAAAGTGTTCTGGAACATAAAAGGACTGATCATTATTAATCTTTTGGGAAAAGTTGTTACTGTAAAGAGTGCTTCTTTAAGCAAAATTCACTTTATTAATAAAATGACCCTTATCTCTCTCTCTCTCTCTCTCTCTCTATATATATATATATATATATATATATATATATATATTATAAGAAGGATATTCTAACAGTGTTCTGGGACATAAAAGGACTGATCATTATTAATCTTTTTGGAAAAGTTGTTACTGTATAGAGTGCTTCCTTAAGCAAAATTCACTTTATTAATAAAATGACCCTTATATATATATATATATATATAAGAAGGATATTCTGATGGTCTTCTGGAACATGAAAGGCCGATCACTATTAATTTCCTTGAAAAATGTGCGACTGTAAACGATGCTTCCTATGTCCAACTCCTTAAGCAAAATTCAGCTTATTTATTGAATGACCTTCGCACAACGAAGTTAAGATAGTTTCAATAAAAGCCGTCAAAAAGCAAAGTTCAGCCTTTTCTTAAACACACCAAGTTCAGCACAAGGATACATCAGCTGAACACTCATAGTAAGCAACCTGGGATCAGTATGCCAGACTAAGAAAATCTTCGTAAATAACTGTTGGAGTTAAGTTGAATTAGACCTGTTCACTTGCAAGATGGGTGGCTAATTTATAACAGCAGGTATTGTAAGAAACCTAAGCGAAATTTAGAAAATAAAAATTTCCTCTGAAAGCCTCGCGTTCTGTTAGATCCCAAAAGTAAAGCAGCGATGAGGCTGTTCAGTACTGACAAGGAGTGAAAAGTAAGTAGCAGCAGTTAATGTAAGCAACATAAGACCTGTTTTGTAGGCAAAGCAGGCCTTAGTTAAAGAGGTCCCCCGCGGACATTCTCGAAACCTATGTATGGCACTAGACCTTGCTGTCTAGATCAAGCCATAACCCGGCATACGTGCCCGGACCCACATTTGGGTTCGTGAAACTGCTTGCCTCATCAGGCTCACATTGCACCAAGTTAGCCGATGAGCAGCATAGACCAGCAGGGTTCGAGTCTCGGCTCGTTCCCGACCTTCCCCTCCCCTTTATCCCCACTTTAATCGGCCTTCGGGCTTTTGGCCTTGTGTCAAGTCCTGTCTCGTGGGAGGCAGCGACAAATAAACAAAGCAAGCCTTAGTTAATCACAGCCGTGCTGGCATTTAATTGATTGCCAGTGCTGTTGAATGCTGATTCATCACAAGAACTACATTTACTTATGTTCCTTGTTCCGAACTCGTGTTTGATAAATGAACTGGACGGGTGTCCTCGTGGTGTAATGGTTAAAGCGATGGACAGCGGAATCGTAGTATGCGAGTTCGTACTCTAGTCGCTCCATTACGTTCACTCTCGGGCAAATACCCTTGGGAAAGGTATGAACCCCCTTATCCTCCCAGGTATGGGTTAAATAGCACCACTACTGTTCTTCTAGAATAGCTTTGGCATTAAATAACCTACAAAGGTTGATATGCCATTAAAACAAAGAAACCAAACCAAGAAACCATAAATGAACTGCTAGGTATCTTTGATTTGTTAATCATTTCAAATACCTTCTTACGATGTAGTTAAGTTAGATAATAGGTATTTCTTTTAGATACCCTGCTGTCCGATGGCAAAAGCCGCTTGGTAGCGCAAGGAGTGGCAGTACTGCCTTGAGCAACCGAAACTGTGTTATCACCCTGGTTGGCGGCTGATGAGCGCAGGGTATCGCACGTGCTTTCACGCGTTGTATGATGAAAAAAAAAGGTTTGGTTTGGTTTTTAAGCGAATAGAAAAATGAAGATCTTTGATGACGTCATAAAAGTTATTCCTTCTCCAGAACGGAACTAATGGCGTGAACTGAAGAACACAGCTTTCCAATAAATTCTACTGGCAATCCTGGCACATTAAGGGTTCGTCCGATATTCTCTAAGATCTTCAACATTTCACCCAGATCCGAAAGGGTCTTTTGGAATTCCTCCTCCCTGAGTTCTTCCTCACGCTGCTGGCGTTCGCTGACCGATGTACGCAGGACGTTAGCCACCCTGACGCAGGTCACCATCTGCTGAGCGCCGTCGCGAAAACGATACGACTTGCCCTCCGTCATAGGGGTCGACAATAAAGATTGTTTTTCGAACCGTTCATCAAGACTGGCCGCCAAAGTCATCAATTCGGTCTTCAGACGAAGAACTTCTTGTTTTGGTTCGGCTAGTTTTAACTCAAGTTCCATTATCCGTTGCAAAAGGGAAGAGATGAGCATCTTATGATGATTACTCTCCTTTTTTATCTTCAGAATTTCTTTGTACAAATCATCCATGCTGACGTCACCATTTCCTTTCTTTCGTGACATTCCAACTGTTGCTTTTTTCAAATTCCAATATTCAGAAAACTGAAAAAAAAAAAAAAAATTAGTAATTATCAATATAGTAATCATGAAATTTGACACGGGTATTTTACTGTATTATAAGTTTTTTATTATGCCTCCTTAGGCATCTTCGATTTTTATTATCTTCTCACACCTTCAAAAGAAAAAAAAATCTTTGCACGGAAGATATATACAATATCTATATACAATCAAATTCTATTAAGTAATTTATCCAATAATTCCCAAAAATATCTTAAATTTTTTTTCTGACAATTTTTTCCGAAATCATCCAATTTAATAATAATCTTTTTACACCATTGCTATTTTTTATCTGATTTGTCAATTTGTTCCAAAAATCTATGACTCAATTAGCAACAAAATTATATTGATTAGTAGACTCAGTCTTGAAATCTCTCTTGTCAGTAAATTTCCAGTTTAAGGAAAAATAGTGAAAAAATATCTACCATGATTAGAAATTCCATTAATTATTTTAAAAGTTTCAATTCGATCACCTCTCGTTCTTCTTACCTGTAAAGTAGTTAATTCTAATATCTCTAATTTTTTCCCGATAACTGTAATTTTTAAATCTCTATATTATTTTTGTAACTTTTCTTTGTTTGCCATCTCATGTCATTACACTCCGATTTCCATGTCACGACACTGGAGCCCAAACCTATGTACAATATTCTATGAGGTTTTATTAGGGTTTTCATATTTTTAAAACAAAATTGGCCTCCCATGTAATAAATTTTTTTATCATCCAGCTAATCATTCCATTTGTCCTTGATACAATAGAAAAAATATGATTGTCAGCTTTAAATGTATCATGAAAGCCAATCCCTGAGATCACATTCCTCGTTTACATTTTTATTTCTCAAAAGCTTACTTTATATTCAACTTTAACTTTTTTCAACCGGCTCATTGGCCAAGTGGGTAGAGTGTTCACCAATGGTCCGAGAGACCTGGGTTCAACCCCAGGTCGCGTCATACCAAAGACTTTAAAAACGGTACTTGATACCTCCTTGCTTAACACTCAGCAATATAAGGTGCGTATCAAGGAGTGGAGCAATCCAGGGAAAGGAGTAGCACCCTCCTCCTACACCTTGGTGTAGTAGCTATTGAAAAGGGAGCCTTCTAGTCGCCCTCAACTACGGTCGCCAACTTTTACTTTTAATGTTTTTGAAATCAGTATTTAGTACTTTACATTTTTCTGTATTAAATCTTAATTTCCAAATATCTTTCTAATACGTCAATTTGTCCATCTGTGTTGATTCAGGATAATTATCCAACTGTTGTATGCCAGAATGACGAGACAATAACGCTTATATATAAAAATACAACCCTCTTTTTATTCACAAAGGGTGGCGAAATGGTTGCATGAGAGAAGGAGTCTGTCAGGAACCGCTAAATTTTACATCAGGTTGAGATACATCTTCAGAGAGACTTACTTCTTCGTGCTTCTTTCTCGGGAGACTGGTACTGAGCTGACTTTCAACCCGGAGCCGTCTACCTCCAACCCAGGTTAGTGCTCAAAACGGCGTGACGTCTAATGTCATTCCCACTCTGCTGACTTACCACCGACTGCTTGGAGCTAAAGACTCCCGTCGTTAAGTATATTTAGACGCCTACGCACTCGTCCTGCGCAATTCACGTAGCATTTCTGCTGTCTTTTGTTTACCTTGATACACAGCTGCATGTCTTGTTTTGGAATCTACAAACTACATGGCCTGCAAATTAATATGTAACATGGCATCATCAGCAAATAATCTTATTTCTAATTTTATGTCATCAGATAAATCATTTATGAAAGCCCCAGTACTGAACACTGAGGAACACCGGAGGGGCATATTTTATGTTTCAGGATAATTGTTAACAATTTTTACTTTCCCAGTTCTGTGGCACTACGTGCGGTTAAATATTTCATTAATGTATAAAAATTGAAATATATATATGAAATTTAATGTGTATCTCAAAAACAAAGGGATCCTTAAAATAAGTATCATTTTGTTCAAAGCTTGTATTGATCTGGGGGAGCTGGTTGATAGTTTCTGGGGGTCAGTTAGGTGCGGGACGCTTGTTTTTGGTTTTGAGGGTCGACGGGTTTTGTTTAATTTTCATTGTGACAACTACATCCATCGATCATAATGATAGGAAGGGTCATTTCGTATTTTTCTGGTCCTTGTTTTGAAGATCAATGTCAAAAAGGAAATTTAATTATAAATAAAGGTGAGCTGGGCATGGCTCATCCAGTCGGGTGAGGCTGGGAGTTTTTGGTTCAACCCCATTACTGTTCCGATTGGTCAAAGCGTCTAAGAAGGGTTTTCCTTGTGCCTGTGAGATATGGTCCTGAACTAGGATTGGCTGACCAATGGGAATATGACTCCTGATTGTCTTTTATTGGACAACCAATCAGAAACCTTTTTGATCCAGATATTGATCTATAAAAATAGGATGTTAAAACGGGTCATCAGAGAGAACAAGAAAAGGGACCAGAAAACTCGAGACTGCCAAACTTTTCAATTCTAGACCCGAGGCACTCTGAACAACCTTCCGGCTATAAAAATTCAAAGTCCCAGACTTTTAGAGATATTAGAATCATACGAACCGCACCTGATTGTCACATTTCTCTCTCAATATTCTTCTTCTGTTAGCCAGGAAAGCAAACATTGTTGCTTTATTGTCTCACAAAAGTATTTCAATAAAACCATTTTTGTTAAATTTTTAGCAACGGGTTTTTCTGATTATTTTTTGAGTTGCTAGAAAATCTAGCCACTCATATTACCTAACTATCAGAAGAAGATCCGGCTGAATTGCGTCAACCTCCCTTCGTGGATCTTTCAAACACAGCGTGGGCACGGAAGGACTTGACAAAAGCAAACAGTCGGAAGCAAATGTGGTTGTCACGAACACAACAGCCACAACAAGTACTGTGACTAGTAGTCATACCACATTGGGCTCCGTGACTAGCATAGGACCACAGTTCTATCTTTCAAAAAATATCAAACAATATCTACTATTCTTTTTTAGAAATACGCACGTTTTTCATTTTCACTAGTAAACGATAAAGTGCTACCATATCAAATGCCCTGCTCAAATCCAAATGTATAAACCCACATAATTCCTTTCTATCAAATATTCATCAATAATTTCAATACTTTCCACAATATTAGATAATGTTGGTCAACCTTTGACAAAACCATCCTGTGTACCATTTATATCTTCACCTATAAAATTCAATAAGTAATTTCTTATCAATTTTCCAGAAACATTACATAATTTACATGTAAGAGAAACTTGTCGGTAATTACTTTTTAAATGTATCAAACCTTTTTCATGCAATGATATTACAAATGATGTTTTCCAAATATATGAAATCATTTCATATTTCATACTCTTCTCAAAGAATTTACATCATGCATTGATAAAATCCACATATATAATATCCGCATTATCCTCTTCCAACAAATATTCATTTATAATATCCACACTTATCAAAATATATTAGTAAAATTGATTCACGAAACCATGTTGATTAAATTGATTGGAAATAAAACTGCAACACAATGAATATGTGATTCAGTTAACTCAACTCACAGGTCATAGTTATTTACCGAACTTAGGGTCAGAAGTGTGAGGCATTCGATAATGATCGAACTTTAAATCCTCTCCTAGCCTTGTATGAGGTGTCCAAATTTTTAGATTACCCTGGGGCTAAGGAATATACTGACTATATCTCCTGCAGAGGGATAAGACTCCTCACCAAAAAAAAAAAAAAGAATATCCTGGTATGACACTAAACTGAATTTGGTGCTGAGGTTCCAGTTCTAAAGCTCTGGGGTGTGTGGAGTAGCCCTTCATTGCGATTACTCCAGGTCCCCTCTACCCGAAGAGATATTACCTGTTTGGGTCCCATTTAGGAGTCAAATAGATCTTGGTTTCGGTTTCTTTATTTAATGGCATATCAACCCTTCATGAGTTATTTAATCTGAAAGTAAATGTAGTAGTACGGTTGGAGTTCAAACTCGCTTACTATTATTTCGCAGTTTAGCACGTTAGCCACAACGCAACGAGTTCCCCACCCCAAATAGATATGTTTGAAAATTATCAATAATATACCTGATATCATATAACCATGTGAAAAAAAACTTTTAAGAAACGACACAAAAAATGTAAATATAAACGTTCGCAATTCCCTAACCTCTCAGAACATAAAATAACTTCAGACGAGTTAATATGCCGTTAAAATCAATCAATCAAACGTATCGATTATACTACTGGATGCACCGATTTTAAAATAGTATAAACACTATTCAAATAATCTCTAAACCAAGTGTTTCATCCAATTTAAAAATAGAAAAAGATCTACGTTATCATAATTTCAAAAAATAACTTTCCCTATTTTACCACCAAAAGTTAGTGGGTCTAAATACCAGACTGCCGGTAGCAGTCCAGTTGTTAAAGAAGACTTTAGATTCCCAATGCTAAACCAAAGATATTTGTCCAAATTCCACGACAATAACCATATTATATCCCCAAAGGAATGCAGCTATGATATACAAGTAAGTAATTACAAAAAAAAAAAAAAAAAAAAAAAACACTAAAAACATTTACATCCAAAAATTCATGCCAGCATAAAAACATATTTTGTAAATTATGGCTTATTTAAAAAATAAAACATAAAAAACAACATGTTGCAAATCAACCTCCAGTTATTTGTTCAACAGTTGGCTTGTTCTATTTTATAATTTCAGTATTAACCTTTTATCAAGTGACCAGGAACAATATTAACAACAATTTGTTACAAACTTTTTCCGTATGATTTGCTAAAATCCACACTACCCTCGTAACAACTTACGCACAAAAGAGATGAATAAATAAATATGTAGTTTTTCTCCTTTTTCTTTTAATAACTATTCTTAAACTTGTAGCTCAAAATTTCATTTTTATTACGGAATTTTTCTTTTTAATGCTTTTTGACGACCTTTATTTTTTGTTATGTTAAGAAAATAATCTATAAACTGTGACATATGAATTTTTAAAAAATCTAATTTTGGGACTTTTTAATGTTAAATTTGAGCTTAGAGTTGGAGAAGCGACATTTGGAATAAATTCATTGCATCCAAGAAAACTTTGTTCAGTTTGAGCCAAATTATTCAGTTGAGAAGGCATCCGTAGCGTAATCGTTATTGTCATATTGTCGCACTAATACCCTTGGGAAAGGTATGATTCCAATTATTCCCCCTCCAGCTATGGATAAATAGTAGGGCAGACTAGGTTCTTCAGCCTTGGTGATGTAACTAGTCTAGAAAGAAAACTCTGAATTCAAACCTGTTAAACTCTGCTTAAAAATTGACCTTGTGTCATATCCTGCCAGATCAGAGGGGTTAGTAAATATGGTTATTGTCGTATGAAATGGAATTAGTAACCCCGAGTTCAAACCGAGACAAGGCTGTTTGTCTTTCACTTCACGTTAATGCATTTGGAAAAGTATGAATCAGCTACGGGTAAATATTTGTTTTAGGGATAAATAATTTCACTTCTAGTTAAATATAATTTCCTCGTGAATAATTTAACAATGAACTAATTTCAATTAATTGTAAAGTTGCTATTATTTTGAATCATATCTAGTTATTTAACAAGTAGCTTTTTAATTTCTCTCCAGTAAAATTCAGTTGGTTTCAAACTTAAGAATTTTTCCACTAAAGTTTTCATCAAATCATCTGGAGAAATGTATCTATCATTCAGAACATACGTGGACGTAGACTCATGAATATATATTTTCGTACTCACATGCTCGTACTCATATTTTCGTACTCACATTCTCGTACTCATATTTTCGTACTCACATTCTCGTACTCATATTTTCGTACTCAAATTCTCGTACTCATATTCTCGTTCTCACATTCTCGTACTCATATTCTCGTACTCATAATTTCGTACTCATATTCTCGTTCTCACATTCTCGTACTCATATTCTCGTACTCATATTCTCGTACTCACATCCTCGTACCCACATTCTCGTACACATATTTTCGTACTCAAATTCTTGTACTCATATTCTCGTTCCCACATTCTCGTACTCATATTCTCGTACTCATAATTTCGTACTCATATTTTCGTACTCACATTCTCATACTCATATTCTCGTACTCATAATTTCGAACTCATATTCTCGTTCTCACATTCTCGTACTCATATTCTCGTACTCATAATTTCGTACTCACATTCTCGTACTCATATTTTCGTACTGACATTCTCGTACTCATAATATCGTACTCATATTTTCGTACTCACATTCTCGTACTCACATTCTCGTACTCATATTTTCGTACTCATATTCTCGTACTCACATTCTCGTACTCATATTTTCGTACGCATATTCTCGTACTCATATTCTCGTTCTCACATTCTCGTACTCATAATTTCGTACTCATATTTTCGTACTCACATCCTCGTACTCACATTCTCGTACTCATATTCTCGTTCTCATATTCTCGTACTCATATTCTCGTACTCACATTCTCGTACTCATATTTTCGTACTCATATTCTCGTACTCACATTTTCGTACTCATATTTTCGTACTTATATTTTCTTACACATATTTTCGTACTCGTATTCTCGTACTCATATTCTCGTACTCCTATTTTCAAGTTGATTTTTGTCCTTCATTTTTCTTTCTTTGTTTTTTCTCTGTGTGTCTGTGTATACACAGGTATACATGTAAGTACACAAGTATTTATATATATATATGTGTTTTCGATGACACTGGGTGGGTTTGATGTGTATGAAAATGCATTTGACCCCAATGCAATACATATATTTTTCAGCGTGTCTGTGTGTGTGTGTGTGTGTGTGTGTGAATTGTTGTACATGTGTGTATGGTGAGGATCTGTTCAATGTTGCTTTTAAGTGTTTTCTATTTGAAGTAATGAGTTGTCATCATTCCGGTATACGTTATTATTTTAAATTCTCCCTTCCTTTATTCATAAAGCTGTTTTGATGCATAACGTTTTCAATTTTCTTATAACTACATGTTGCTTTTATATCAAAAGAGTCAGTGCTTGACAAAAGCCAACGTATACCTTATTGCTGTTAGTGCATTTTGATTGTGTAGACTACATTTTTTTAATTACAGCTTAAGTTTCTATTTATTATGAATATTGTTTTCGAGTTTTCGAAGGGACAGAATTTTTCTTTTATTATTATATTTCTTATTCAACTTCAATTGAAATCTCTTCGGATTAACAAATGTATTTTATACCCACTCACTAGCAAAATAAACGAATAAATAAATAAAAAACACTAGAGAAGAAAATCCAATTGGCATATATTTCAGTTAAAAAAGATATATAAACCGGATGTTGTCGGGCAGTGGCTTATTACAAAATGAATAAAACACGTCACTGCACAGGTAGGCTATGCGCATGCATCTAGTAGAAATGTAAAAATGAACTCACAAGTAAAAAAAAAACCCAACTTTTTTCAACCAATTAGAAACCTTCCATTTAGGAGCCGATTCTTTACCCCACCAGAGCTATATAAAAAAAAGGCCCCGACAGACTTGAAAGCAGTTTACCTCACACCTCGGACAAGGATTGAGATGACCGACGTCTTATCAACGAATCCACGCCACCACAACGCGCGGGACCTTCTAAAACTGGATCATTCGCACCACGCATACTGGACAAAGAACGAACTCACATCCACTCGCCTCAAAAGAAATTTTAAGGGATAAAATTTCAATATAAAGGAATTTGGAGGCAATAAAATTTGTTGAAATGAGTTACACTAAAGCCAAGTTTAGTATTCAACTAGGTAATGGTATTAGGGGGCTTAAGTGTATAATATTAAACGGTGATTTCAAACGGTAAGTTTAAACAGTAAGTTCCGCAGCTTTTTAGTTCGGATGATGTTTCGAAATGATAACACAGATAATAAAGTTTTTAAAAGAGAATTTTATACAAAATAAACCAGAAAGAAAGGGATAGAAAAGATAAAGTGTTTCAAATTTTAGTGCAATTTGCTGGAACTTATCTGAGAGAGTGTCCGGGAAACAAAGTTCTTTGAATTTGAGTATTTTTCTTTTCTTTTCTTTTCTTTTCTTTCCTTTTTTTTTTTTTTTTTTTTTTTTTTTTTGATTTATCGGAACATTTCAGAATTCATTTGCGAATCTTCTGTAAAGTTCTTTTCAGCAGAATCATCGGTTGAATCTTCTTTCAGTTGTTTAACTTGGTAGAATTTCAGTAGTCGACTTTCGTTTAATTTTACTTTAATTTCTTAGTAAGCTCCCTTCAAGAAGCGAGTGACGAAACCCATCTGCTTGGTTAAGTTTTTCGTGCCATCAGTTTGGCCCCCGAATTTGTACTGGGGGTTCAAGAAGAGGGAGTAGCTTTTTGATGCCGCACTGTCTGAGATTCCTTCTCCCTTTTCCATTCAGGCCAAATCAAGAGTCGCACGTGGTCGGCAAGATTTTTTTCTTAGAAATAAATTTTTATACCTCCTGACCCCATCCAGAAGGAGAAAGAACTCTATTCCTTCTTCGGATTACGAATTCTACACCGTACAACCTTTGCTTGTTTTACAATCAACAGATTTTCCTTGCAACCAAACGCTTGTCTATAACATTATATATTCCACTTCTCTTATTTTTCATTTTGAGATTCCATGTGTCTTGTGTTACCCAAATTTAGATGAGGTTAGTATTTGTTTAGAGTTGTTTTTTTTGTTGTTTTTTTTTTTTTTTTAGCTTTAAATGATTTTGTAGTGTCTAGTATGTTTTTAATTCTGTCACTGTTTTCAAGTTGATCTGGATTCATTGATATTCATGTGAATAGCTCTGGGTTGTTTTTGTTGGGACATAGGCTAATTTGAATCCCTTATTCATTTGTATTGTGGGATATTCCCTCTGGTGGAGGGTTATGTACAATTCTTTTCGGTGAGTTTGTTGGAGGGTTTTGGTTGTGACTATGGTGCTGATCCTACATGCTAGGGTGTAAGGGATGGATTTTATCCAGTGTGGGCTCAAATCCTGGAATTAAAAAAAAATCACATTCTATCAAAACAATCTGGGTTGTTTTGTTGTGCGTTGAAGCATATACTAAGGTTCGTTCATTGTGAAGTTTTTTCAGTGCGGGGCAGAAGTTCATAGTTGTTCTAATGGTATTTTTTTCTGCTAAATCGAATCCCTCATCAATTAGTGTTACGGGATATCCCCTCTGGTGGTTAGTTGAGCGTAATTCTTCCTGGCGGGTTAGTTGGAGGTTTTTGTTTGTGACTATGGTACAGATCCAACGTGCTAAGGTGTAAGGGGTGGATTTTATACAGTTTGGGGAGTGATTACTCTTGAAATGGCGGTATTGTTGGCTTACAATGGGTTTGTGGTAAATATCTGTGATAATTTCGTCATTTTGATTTTTTATTAGGATCTCTAAAAATAGATGTTCAAATGTATTCTCATATATTTTAAACCCATCCAATGCTCTTAAAAAACATATGTGTATATATAAATAAGTGCACGTACATGTATACATATGTGTGTGCGCGCGCACACATACACACACACAAAGAGGAAAAAACAAAGAATAGTGGAGTATAAAAATAAATCTAATACCCTTGAAAATATGTGTCTAAGTATATGTATACATGAGTGAACATACATGTATACGCGTGTATATATATATACACACACACGGGCAATTAACTCCAATGAGACAATTACTGACATAAAACTTGAAATTAAATAAAATCAAAACCACCTATCAAAACAATCTTTACTCTAAAATGAAAAGTCAGAACTTAACGATTTAAATCTCTTGCAAAAGACCTAAAATCCGGAATACGTCCCGAGCACAAGTATATGAAATAATAAAAACTTAACAAATTTGAAATCGTTTGCGGATCTATTCGTTTTTGATGTGGACCCAAAGTCGGTACACAGAAGGAAAACACAGAACACGGATTAGAGGTGGGGAAGATATATTAACAAAAGTTACAAAGGATAGTGTCCAATATTGGTAGTCGAACTTCTAGTACACTTGAGCTACTGCTACCGTATTAGGATATTACTACGCTAGTAATATAGGGCTGGAAGAGTCCATGATGCAGTTAAGTTTCGGTCTCACAACAGTTTTATATATATATATATATATAAGTTGGCGACCATAGTCGAGGGTAACCCGAAGGCTCCCTTTTCGATAGCTACTACACCAATGTGTAGGGGAGGGCGCTACTCCTTTCCTGGATTGCTCTACTTTACCCTTGATCCGTACCTTATAATGCTGAGTGCTAAGCAAGGAGGCATCAAGTACCATTTTTTGAGTCTTTGGTATGACTCGACCTGGGATTGAACCCAGGTCTCCCGGGCCATTGGCGAACACTCTAACCCCTAGGTCAATGTCCGGTAGATAAATATATCACAAACATCAGTTTCTTTGCCCTGTCGGCTTGGGCTGTAGAATACACTGACTACTCTCTGCAGAAGGGTAAGACCCACCCAATGAGTGTCCTGAATGATACTAAATAATCAGATGGTGAGGCTCCAGTAATGCAGGAGCTTTGGGGAATGCGGAGTACTCCTTTATTGCTATCGCTCCCAAATTTACTCAAGCCCAGTGGTAGCACTTGATATCTATGGGTCGAATAGAACTAAATTGTGTACTTATACTAAACTTATGCTAAACTATTATTTGAAATAGAACTGCTTATATGTATAAAAATGGAGTTGACATAAATTAACCTACAATGGTTGATGTACCAAAGAACCAAACTAAACCCTTCTTTTTTATCAGTTTCTTGAGTAAAAAAATAACAGTAATAATGCCTTTGCAAACATTTCAGATTATTGGAAAATTCCGAACACAGCAAATATTCAATGAATTCAATCAGAAAATCCTGAAAAGTTTATGCTGTTGAATAGATTTGTTTAAATTTCTGATTTAAGCGAAGAAATTATAAAACGTAAACACAAAATATCAACAGAAAGTCAAATTGATGCAAAAACAAAAGGTAAACGTAAATTGTTTTTTCTGATTTTTCTTAATTTGAAACCTTTGTCTGGCATTTCACATTCATATAAGCGATTTGAATGTGCTTATAGTAGTTGTAAAGTAAAGTTGACGACCGTAGTCGAGGGTGACTCGAAGGCTCCTTTTTCAATAGCTACTACACCGAGGTGTAGGGGAGGGCGCTGTTCCTTCCTCCGGATTGCTCCACTTTTTCCCTTGATACGTACCTTATAATGCTGAGTTTTAAGCAAAGAGATATCAACTACAATTTTTTAAGTTTTTGGTATGACTCGACCTGAGACTGAACCCTGGTCTCCCGAGCCATTGCCAAACACTCTACCCACTAAGTCCATGAACCGGTGAATGTACTTATAGTCGCATGTATTTTACCTGAAGGCAATTTCAGTTGTATTAAAGCGTTCTCATTCGAGAATTTTCTTTAACCATAAAAGCAATGTTTTTTGTTATAGAAAAAAAAGGGAAAAAAAGCTTTGAGATCGCCCAATACAAAAAAGTATTTACACTTTGTTCGTGCGAAAAAGGACCAAATATTTAAAAACAACGAATAAATTGTAAATGTTCAGACAGATAACGGCATCCTAAATATGCAATTTGTGACAAAGTACACGATTGAAAATGTCCAAATTGTTTTTTCATTCGAAACGAGAAGAAAAGAAAAACTGATGATTAAGGAAAACGAAGTAAATTGTGAAGTAAAAATTAAAAATGAAGTGAAAAAATTAATTACAAACTTTATACGAGAAATAATAGAAAAATTGAAAAGACATAAACCAGCCGTTCGGACGTTTTGGGTTTTTTTTTTAACGAAAAGAAGAAATGAATAAAACCTGGGAATATATCGCAAGAAACGGACAAAAGGAAATGGTAAACGAAATAATTGAAAACGTATGTGAGAATCTATTAAAAATTATGAAAAGACAAATATAAATGAAAAGACAAATATAAATGAAACAGAAAAACCGTTCAAACAACATAATAATATTAAATATAAATGAAGACGAAAATCTCAATGAATGTATTTTTTATGTAATTATTAAATAAAAGGAAATATCAAAAAAGGATATTACAAGAACAGTACGTTTGAGGAGAAACAGTAAATAATAGAAACTGACAACTAATAATCACGCTAAAACATAAAGAAGATACAAAATTTCTAAAAATTTGGAAGGAAAATCGAAAATCAAGGAGAAGGAAATATAAGGATTAATCCAGACTGGACTTGGACAAAAAGAAAAACTGCATTTAAAGAAGGAAAAGAGATTAAAGATGAGAAATAAAAACAAAAAAAAAAAAGCATTTTCAAAATAAGAAAAATTAAAATTAAAATAACAGCGGAAAATCTACCTGCGTAAATGAAAATTTAAACTATAAAAAGGGTACTAAAGCTGTTCCACAGAACTAGAAGTACAGCAAGACAACGGGTAAAAACATTCATTTATTTTGGTGTATGGAAAAGGTTCACTTATGATAATTTGCACGCACGTGCTGCACGGAGAGACAGGGATGAAAGAGGGGGAGCCTCTCTGACTGGTGTCAGCTACCAAAAAGCGGCAGAACTTGCTTCTCAAAATGTCCCATGACCAACGGTCACGTGACTGTCGGAATCTCCGCTCATAACTCCCAAAAAGGGAGACCACTATGTTTAGTTCCTCAACATTTCTATCACAAAAATACATTTGCCTGAGGAAAATCTAAATGAAGCAGAAATAACAATATCAAATTTTAAATGAATCCGAAAAGATAAGAAAAATAACAAAGATTTTGCCGGACCTACCTTTTGTGTACATAAAACATTGAAATATCTAAATTGAATTGGTTTGAAAAAATTTAATCTTTAGCTTTACGAATAAAGGAATCCAAAAATGGTTTTAGGAAGCAGCGTCACATCAACCGAAAAGGACATCGACACGAGGTTAACGAAAGCATGAACAGCTATCAATAGGCTATCGATTATATGGAAATCAAACCTAACCGGTAAAATGAAACGCAGTTTCTTCCAGGCAGCGGTCGCATCGATACTGCTATATGGATGCACTACATGGACTCTAACAAAACGGCTGGAGAAGAAGCTAGACGGCAATTACACAAGAATGCTGGGAGCAATATTGAACAAGTCCTGGTGGCAACACCCCATAAGACACCAACTGTACGGCCACCTGCCTCCTATCACGAAAACTATTCAAGTTAGACGAACCAGACATGCAGGACACTGCTGGAGAAGCAGGGACGAACTCATAAGTGATGTACTCTTATGGACCCCCACACATGGCCGTGCAAAAGCAGGACGACCAGCACGAACATACATTCAGCAACTATGTGAGGATACGGGACGTTGTCCAGAAGACCTGCCTGATGCGATGAACGATAGGGAAAAGTGGCGAGAGAGGGTCAGGGATATCCGTGCTACCAGCACGACATGATGATGATGATGTATATACCCATCTCCATCTTTAAGTAAAGAAGAATATATATATATATATATATATATATATATATATATATATATATATATATACTGCTAGAACAACTACATAAGGTTCCATTCACATCAGACAAATCTAAAGATATTATAATGGTTGGATATTTTAATTTTTTTCAGTTTTTTCAAATGATGAATGTTTAATAGTTGAGGTAAGTTTAGATACACTTTTAAGTAAACTGATCGTGTATATATTAAAATAAAAGTTAAAGTGAATCCTGATGACAATATAAACAGAAAACAGAGAAGCTGATATAAACTAACAGAAGAGTTATTGTCAGAAAAGGGAGATAATACTGATTGGACTTCTAAATCTATCACTCTGGAAATTAACGAAATATGAGAAGAATTAAACAGAAAGATAAAATCAATAATGAAAAATATAAGTTATCATAAAATTCTCTAAAAAACGAGATCAATTAGAAAAATTACAGTAATCAGCTATCTTCTACAGGAAAAAAAAAAGATAAATTTAAGAAAAGATTTTGAATTATACCAAATTTGGAAAACTATCAAAATGCTTTAAGTAAGCAAAATGAATATGAAAAATTGGAAGTAAATGAAAAATTGAAATATGAAAATAAAATTGTTAAAAATATCAAATACCATTGTAAATTTAAATATGTGAAATCAAAAACAAAACTCAACAAAAACGTGGGTACAGTAAAAAGAAATGATAAAACAGGTGAATTAACAAACACAGCAGTTTAAATGGCTGGCATACAAACAAAATGGTTTCAATCTGTTCATTCTTTGAAAGGGTTTGGTTCACCACAGGAAAGTCGTAATGAGGAGGATATAAAAAATTATGGATGAATTAATAATAAAAGCAAAGGACATAAAAGTATTATTATCTCCAAGTTGGATGTAAGAAAAAGTATTGGAACGGATGAAATATATCCTAAAATATCAAAATACTTATCATCAAACGAAAGTTTTATCAATATAAATTGTTTGAGAAATGCATAGAATCTGAAATGATTCCATGCATTTAGAAAATAGCAATTGTAATACTACAACAGAAAAAGGATGGATACATTTAAAAAGTAAGAATTGGATAGTTTCTCTGACTTTGTGTAAGATTTTAAAAAATTGATTAATCACATTCTAAATTTTATACAAATATCATAAATAGTAAACAGAATGGGTTTGTCAAAAATAAATCAACTTTATCTAATATTTTAGAAAGTATTGATATTATAAATGAATATTTGATAGACGGAGATAATGTAGATATTATATATTTAGATTTTAGCAAGATATTTGATATGGTATCTCATTTTCATTTACGATGGAAAATAAAAAACTTCGGTATTTCTAAAAAAAATAGAAAATATTGTAAGATACTTTTTAACAGATAGAAATATGAATGTAAAAATTGGTAACTATTATTCTGAAATTTTAGTGGGTATTTTTGGAACAATCAGATAAATAACTCAACAGGATTTGATCTTTAAATATTGCATTAATGATGTATAAGTTCCGTGAGAAAAAAAAATTTGAAGGTTGATGTGAGAAGATAGTAAAAAGTGGAGATACCTAAGGAGGCATCAAAAAAGCAAGTCAATGAATATACTTAGGCTAAAGAATCTATTTTACCCCACTTTTTATGCATAGCTGAAGGGGGAGAACATATGGATTCATGCCTTTCAAAAGAATATTAACGAAAAGTGAAATGCAAACAGTGTTGTCCAGGATTTGAACTTGGGTCTCAGATTCCATTTCCTATAACGATAACGATAAGTGCAACACAAGTAAGGACTAACTCATTAGCGGCGTGCTCCTCTGGACCCCTTCACACGGACGAACAAGGGTTGGACGCCCAGCTTGAACTTATCCACAGCAGCTTTGTGTAGACACAGAATGTAGCCTAGAAGACCAGCCGAAAGCGATGGATGATAGAGACGAGGTGCCCGTGGTGTAGTTGTTATCGTTGTAGGAAATGGACACGGCGACACGAGTTCAAATCCTGGACGAGACTGATTGCATTTTACATAGCACTAATACAGTTGGGAAAGGTATGGATCCAATTATTCTCCCTCCAACTATGGGTAAATAGTAGGACAGACAAGGTTCTTCAGCCTTGGTCAGGCAACTAGTCTAGGAGAAGGAAAACTCTGAATTCAAACCTGTTAAACTCCGCTTAAAAATTGACCTTGTGTCATATCCTGCCCGAGCAGAGGGGTTGGTAAATAGGATAGAGATGAGTGGCGAGGGAGAGTCAGGGAAATCCGTGCTCGAGGCACGACGTGATAATGATGAATAATCAAAAACATGCTCCAAGATCGTTTTAGTAAGCAGAGAAAGTTTGTATCCATAGTTCTAGTCATCCTTTATTGATTAATGGCATATCAACCCGTCTAGCATTGTTTTATGTCAAAAGATTAGTGAATAGAGTTTATTGTACGTTGATACGTACACTTTTTTGTATTTCTAAAGAGTTTTTGGCTGACAGTTATATGATTGCAAGTATTCCTATCAAATACAAATAACTATATAAGGTAAGTAAGTAAAGTTGGTGACCTTCATCGAGGGTGACCCGAAATCTTCCTTTTCAATAGCTACTACACCGAGGAGTAGGGAAGGAAGCTACTCAATTCCCTGGATTGCTCCACTTTACCCTTGATCCATGCCTTATAATCCTGAATGTTTAGCAAGGCGGCGTCAAGTGCTATTTTTTGAGTCTTTGGTATGAATCGACCTGGGATTGAACCCTGGTCTCCCAGGCGTTGGTTGGTTGGTTGGTTTTTTATGGAATATCAACCTTTGTAGGTTATTTAACGCCAAATCCATTTTCATGCTAATAGTCAGTTCTATTTCAAACAATTCAGTCTAGCATGAGTACACAGTTTAATTATCAAAAACATTTCTATTTCAAACTGTTCAGTTTATTCAAACAATTCTAATTCTGCTAATTTTGTTTGCACACAGTTAAATGTCAAAACAGTTCTATATACAACAATTCAGTTTAGTGTAAATACAGTTTTAATGTCAAAAACAGTTCCATTTCAAACAATTCAGTTTTGCATAAGCATGCAATTTAAATGAAAGTATAGTTTGATTGTCAAAAACGTTTCTATTTAAATGCAAAAAACAGTAAACTCAAACCACGGTTTAGTTCTATTTAACCCATAGATAGGACCCTTATCAGGTGCTACCACTGCGGGTCGGAATGGACCTGGGAGCGATGGAAATGAAGGGGTACTCTGCATTCCCCAAAGTTCCAGCATCACAAGAACCTCATCATCAGATTGTTTAGTGTCATATCCAGGACACTCGTCTTACACACCTGAAAAAAAGCAGTCAGTATATTCTACAGCTCCAGCTGACAGGGCACCCAGGCCATTTGCGAACACTCTATATAACAATATGGTTTTAAGCAATTATTTCTATTTGATAACAATCATTCGTTTACACACAGATACATGGTTTTAAGTAACTAATAATAATCCTTAGTAAACAATTAAACTTTCAACTATTCTTAAAACAAATAATTCATGGTTATGTTATGGCGTCAAGTATTACAATCTAATTCAGATAATTTTCAAACAAATCGATTTGAACCATAGATAGGACCCTTATAGGTACTACCCGGCAGAGTCAGGGTATACCTGGGAAAATGGCAATGAAAGGGTGGTTCTTACTGCCCAGATATCTAGAACTGAAGCCTCACCACCAGATACAGTTTACTTTAATACACAAGACACTTGTTTTTGTGGTGTCTTTCCCCTCTTCAGGAGACACTGTCAGCGTATATCAAACCCAACCGACAGGGCCGGAACACAAAATGAAAATCTAGTTTAGAATAAAATTTTAGTGGTAGATCAAACCACTCGCTAAAAACTTAAATTCTCGTGGGATTAAAAATAATAATAATCTAAAATATGTTCTAGGTCCTCATTGGAAAAATTGATATCCATTACTCCAGTCATATTCGAGTAAGACAAACAGACAAAGACATTTATTGAATTGTGGTCATCCATTTTCCTTTTGATATGATTCTTTGTATTAAATTGCGAAATGATAGGAATTAAAGAATTTTGTCATCGTTTTACACTGACTCTTTTAGAATCCATTAAGAATTGTATCCCTTTCACGCGCTGTCTTCTTGACACCAAAAAAAATTTATTCCATTTTTTTTAAAAAAAGAAAACATTTTGAATAAAGAAACTTACTTGAGAATGTGATCCACAGAAACTGAAAAATAAACGTATTTTCTGCGTTTAAATCAAGCAGATCTACAAGCAAGCGAAGTTTTGATTCACTTAAATAATCGCTATGGAAACACCACTCAAAAAAAAAAAAAAAAAAAAAAAAAGGAAATAAAGGATTTATGGTTGAATTGTTTCACGCTGAATTTTTTTTTTTTCTACCGTAAAGATTGACATCATTATTTTCTTTCTCTCACGACGGTTCATTAAATTAACACAAAAAATTGTCAATAGACCTGATTTTTTTTCAGCAAAAACCATTCTTCACTACACTCTTTGTTTAAACATTTTTTCTTTTACTTCATCCAAAACATTTAGCTCGAAAAGAAAACTAATTTACCATTCGCAATAAAAGTACTTTAGTCGTCTAAAGTCAATTGATAGAAATGCATGGAACAACAAACAGTACAACATGGATTTTTAAAAAATTACCAATGTATTTTTCAAAAATGAATTGAGGGGACTCTCTGTGGCGTTGGAGCAAATGTACTTGGACAGTAACATCGTTATAAGCGAGTTCGAACTCTAGTTGCAGTATTTACATTCGGACTAATACCTTTGTTAAAAGAATGAACCTCTTCATTTTAGGCTGGGTTTGTTTTCATTGTTTAATGGCATACCAAACTTCGTGGGTTATTTAATGCCAAATACATCCTTGAAGAAGGACAGTTGTAATTCTATCTAACCCCAAGCTGATGATTAGGGAGTTAAACGGGTCACCTAATCCAAATCAAAAGACAAGACCGAGTTTTAATTAATAAGATCTTGTCATCTAATGAATTTAGCTAGCAGACCACAGAATGAAAATAAAGGAATCCAAAAGGTTGAATAAATACCTGAACAAGCTATAGAACATAAACATTTGTGGAACATGATGGTGAAGAAGGAAGTTATTCACCAAGTAACAGAAACTCACCCAAAAAGTCAGCGGATAGAAAACACTCTTCTCATTTCCACCGAGCAGTTTTAACTCCATGCTTGTTTTGGGGTTATCAGGAGAGAATGTGCACCGTTTCGAGGCCTTCCTCTCGACGGTTTTATTTGCACATCGGCCCCACCTCACTGATATGAGGCCCCATTAAAGCATCCTGTCAAGTCAACGTCTAACGGCGAAATGTAAAAATTTTCAAATTTGCTCGCGTAAAATGAAAGTGATGCCAACCGTAATTTGTGCCATTGGAATATTCCTCACGAACCAAGAAAAGTGACAAAAGGAACTGGAGATAAGAGGAAGAGTTGAAACCGTCCAGAGAAACACACTAAAAAAATCAACTACGATATCCAAAAGAGTCCTGAAAAACGGAAAAATTTGCTGTCTCTAAAACTATTGTAAAAATAAAAACATCAGTTTGTGCTGGTGTCAAAGATTTGCGAGTAGAAATCTTATCAAAGGAAGATATATCTGGGTGGAACCCCTTGTCAGAGACTCTGAACTTAGATAAATGAATTAAAAAAAAACAAGGATTACGATGCCCAAGGCCTTACACATAAAAGAGGACTTAAATGGAATTTGTGTCAAGAAATGGTGGAGGACTCGCTAGCACTGAGGATTGAAAAGACACAACAATTCAAGAAATGGTGGACGACTCGCTAGCACTGAGGATTGAAAAGACACAACAATTCAAGAAATGGTGGACGACTCACTAGCACTGAGGATTGAAAAGACACAACAATTCAAGAAATGGTGGAGGACTCACTGGCACTGAGGATTGAGAAGATGCAACAATTCAAGACCTTAAGAAATATACAAGAAAGAGCAATAGTAAGACTAATTACAGAAGCCAGTCACAACAATATCAGCATAAATAATTAAGTATAAACAGCAAAATATCAAAATCTAGAAAACAAAAATAGGAAGAAAAACAATCATATGGATATTAATATTTAACCAACCCCTCAGCTCTGGCAGGATATGACACAAGGTCAATTTTTAAGCGGAGTTTAACAGGTTTGAATTCAGAGTTTTCCTTCTCCTAGACTAGTTGCCTCACCAAGGCTGAAGAACCTAATCCGTCCTAATAATAATTGGATTCATACCTTTGGAACCTAATCTGTCCGAATAATAATTGGATTCATACCTTTCCCAAGGGTATTAGTGCTATGTGAAATGCAATCAGTCTCGTCCAGGATTTGAACCCGTATCGTCGTGTCCAATTCCTACGACGATAACCATTACACCACGGGCACCTCCACAATCATATGGATATTTCAAGCTATAAAAGCAGGAAATTGCAACTGAGATGAACTGGAAATGGTTATGAAGTTAAAATCTCTAGAGAGTAAATGGGTTTCTTAAAATAACGCCTAAAGAACCAATGACGTGAAAGGAAAACATGCATAATACTCCGAAGTATTGCTAGTGTATGTTATGAGGTAACAAAGATTTACCGGTTAATCCCAAAATAAATAAATTTGGTAAACTGGCTTAAAAGATTGGTTTCTTTGTTTAAAGGCATATCAACCCCATTAGGTTATTTAATGCCAAAGCCATTCTCCTAGAAGAACAGTAGTGGTACTATTTAACTCATAGCTGGGAGGATAAGGGGGTTCATACCTTTCCCAAGGGTATTTGTCCGAAAGTGAACGTAATAGCGCGACTGGAGTACGAACTCGCGTACTACGATTCTGCAGTCCATCGCTTTAACCATTACACCATGAGGACATCCCCTGGCTTAAAAGAAGTTCAAGACAATGCACCACAAGTTGGAAAAAGTGATCCACTAAGAACTGAGTGAGAATAAATTTTTTTATCATTCAGTCAAATGGTATATGCACAAACCAGAATCTGTCCAAAAAATCTCTCAACAGTAAGAATTTTTTTACATATTGTCCAAGTTGAGATTAGATTTCTGGCACTGTCATGAGATACCCCACGAAGCACCCAACGAATATGCCCCTTCTTTAAAAGTGCTAATTATTTATTGTTTCCTTAAAATGGTTATGGTAAAGAGGATAGACAAAGAAGATAGGGACGATAAATAAAATATTCTCTTAGAGTTTGATGTTAAAAGATTTTTCCGATGCCAGCTAGCAAATGTTATAATCCCTACATCAGAAGTCTTTTTATAGATATTTTAGTTAAATACCCATTAATCTTAACACGGTGCCTGTCAACTTCTACTAGTCTTAAAGAAGCTATTAATATCGCAGGGGTATAAACCAGGCCATTGGCCTAATGAGTAGAGTGTTTGCCAATGATCCGGGAGACCAGGTCGAATCATACCAAAAACTCAAAAAATGGTACTTGATGCCGCCTTGCTTAACACTCAGTATTATAAGGTAAGGATCAAGGGTACAGTGGGGCAATCCAGAGAATGGATAGGCGCCCTCCACTACACCTCAGTGTACTAGCGATTGAAAAGAGAGCCTTCGGGTCACCCTCGACTAAGGTCGCCAACTTTACTTTTACTTATGCCAACTCATAGTGGTTGTAGGGAATAAGAGGACAAGACATAAGTTGAGAGATAGTATATATGCACGTGCTCATACCTACCCTTACCGCTGGAACTAAATGTGCAAAAAAGAGCCAAGACAAAGGAAAAAGTACGTGCCAAATTTAGGGACGCCTGCAAACAGGTTACATGACACGCCGTCTCATAAAAATACAAAAGTAATTCCTCGTCACTTGTGGCTTACAACCGCATCACCAATATACTCAAGGGATTATTTCAGTTAATATATTTAACAGACCCTCTTCAACTGAAATTTCTTTTAAATCAAAAACTCTTAGCTAACCAACAGGATTTGCTTTCTTACCTTATTTGAGAAATCTGATAATATTCGATTTAAATGTGTAAAAACACTTTTTCACTTTTCACATTTAAACCTTTTTTTCTTTTGAAATTCATATTTTCAAAATATAAAGTTTAAAGTCAACCTTTTTTTTTTAAAAAATGTCAATAGTTTTCAAAAAGTTTCTTTTTTGTATTAAGCTTGTTGTCACTTGATCTCATCTTTCGTATTGGGCGTGTTGTCACATGGTCCTTTTTTTAAGTTTACTAACAACAACAAAAAATTTCAGTTCCACGTCCCATCCATAGATATCTAAATTTTTAAAATTTTTTTAATCCGTTCACTGGTTTTGTGAGTATATCTACTATATTTTCTTGATTATCTATGTGTAATAATCTGAGAGTTTCATTCTGTTATTTATTCCTTATGAATGGAATCTTATATCTTTATGTTTCGATCTATGGTGATGAATGGGATTTTTTTTAGAGCTATGGCACTTTGACTGTCACAAGTGTTCGCCAATGGTCCCATAGACTGGGGTTCAATCCCAAGTCGAGTCATACCAAAGACTTTTTAAAAAATGGTACTTGATACCTCCTTGCTTAACACTCAGCATTATAAGGTACGTATCAAGAGTAAAGTGGAGCAATCCAGGGAATGGAGTAGCGCCCTCCCCAACACCTCGGTGTAGAAGCTATTGAAAAGGGAGCTTTCGTGTAGTCCTCGACTATGGTCGCCAACTTTACTTTTTTTTTATCTTCATAGGTAAATTCTCTGAAAAATATTTAATAGTCCTTCATTTTGAATTTGTGTTATAAGATATTTTTAGCATTTATCATATTTTCCTTATATTTTGTTGTTAAGATATCATCCACCCATACAATAATAATTGTAAATATACCCTTCCACTTTCTATATACACAAACATCAGATCGCAACTGAAAAAAAATCTTGTTCACTCAAATAAGTCCAGAAAAATTTGTTTCAGGCCATATAAAGATTTCTTTAATTTATAAACTAATCTTTCTTTTCTATTTTTATTTTCTATTTCAAAACCTTTTTGCTTGCTCCGTGTATAACACCCAATCAATTGGTTTGTTGAGATAGGCTGACTTAACATCTAATTGATGTACTATCAAATTATTTTAAGTTTATAGGACTTTACACTCCTATAATTTAATTTGGGCGGTATGCCACTTGTTCCCACGACAAAGATGGGGGACGCACACATATTCAGTCTCGGGAAACCATTGGCCAGGAGAACCACGTCACCTGCTTAAAACTACATCCGCGCGTAAATTTCGTCCTGCGTTTGGAGCCACTTCCAAGACACGTCTTCAAACACTCTTCCTCTCTTTTTACACAATTTCTTCGCAGCGGCAACACACTCTCTCCAGTGAGACTCAATAGACGTCAAATAGCAACAACATGGATGGGCCTCGCAGACATTCATTTCTTCAATACACATTGACTATGAGACTTTTTCCAGTCTCAGAGAAACCAACTGTTTCCAATCACAAAAAGAAAGACATTTAAATACGTAATCCTTTTGTAGTTTAGTTGTGTTAGTCACACACACACACACACACACACTCGCACAAATACACACACGATTATTTTATTAATAGAATTAGCGATATTTTTAATGTATCAATGTAAGTTTTATTATAATATATAAATTTGTTTTGTTCGTCGCCTTGTTTTAAATGTTTCTTTTGTCAACGCCGTTTCATATCTTTTACTCATCCATTTACTACTTTTTTCCATGTGCCTTATTCCAAGCAAAACTTATATCAAACTTCAACATTAAATTTTGGGGGACCAAACTTACAAACCAAAATAATATGTCTTCCTACAAGTTACTTTTTGAATTAACATTCTTATAGCGCTCATTTTTACTGGTGGTGAAAGTATTTTTTGATCCTATTTACCCAACCCCTCCGCTCGGGCAAGATATGACACAAGGTCAATTTTTTTAAGCGGAGTTTAACAGGTTTGAATTCAGAGTTTTCCTTCTCCTAGACTAGCTGCCTCACCAAGGCTGAAGAACCTAGTCTGCCCTACTATTTACCCATAGCTGGAGGGAGAATAATTGGATTCATACCTTTCCCAAGGGTATTAGTGCTATGTGAAATGCAATCAATATTCAGGAATTGAACTCGTATCACCGTGTCCATATCCTGTGACGATAACCATTACACCACGAGCACCTCCACCTCCAAAGTATTTTTTGATAGTCAATCTATGGTTTCTGAGAACAACCTTTTGCTACTTATCTAGTTTTATAAATTTCTTTTTGGTCTTGGTCTATTTTAAAAGCATATACCCACCGTGCGGGTATTTGAGTCTTATTCGATAGGTGGTTGCATTAATTCAAACGATTCATTTTCTTTTAAAATATCCTTTTCTTTTTTCATTGCTACCTTCCATTTTACTTACTGTTCAGATTTTATCACTTCCTCGAACGTTCTTGGTTTGGTTTGGTTTGTTGGGTTTTATGGCATATGAACCTTTGTAGGTTATTTAACGCCAAATCCATTTTTATGTAAATAATCTGTTCTATTTAAAACAATTCACTTTAGCGTAAGTACACAGTTTAATGGTCAAAAACATTTCTATTTCAAACTATTCAAGCAGTTATATGTAACAATTCAGTTAAGTGTAAATACAGTTTTGATGTCAAAAAAAAGTTCTATTTCAAATATTTCAGTTAAGCATAAGCACGCAGTTTAAATGTAAGTACGATTTATTGGTCAAAAACATTTCTATTTCAAGCTATTCAGTTTAGTCAAACAATTCAGTATAGCATAAGTATGCCGTTAGTTCTATTTAACCCATAGATAGGGCCCTATCAGGTGCTACCACTCCGGGCCAGTGTGGACCTGGGAGCGATGGCAATAAAGGGGTACTCCGCATTCCCCAAAGCTCCAGCACTGCTCGAACTTCACCATCAGATTGTTTAGTGTCATATCCAGGACACTCGTTGAGGGGGGTACCCCTCTGCAGGGGTGCAGTCAGTGTATTCTATTGACCCAGCCGACTGGGCAATCGAACGTTCTTGATACGTCCTTAAAATGATAGCAGTAATCACTCGTATAATTCAACATATCATTTATTTCGTCATTAACGTAATAACCATTTAAATCTTTTGGACTTATTTTAATCCTTTCACTATTTTCAATTATTTTTATTTGCTTAACTTTTTCAAAGAAATTACATTATTCAAATAATACAATTTACCTTTCTTACGGATTTTAAATTTCGTTTCTTTTACTTTAAGCATTGCAGAGTTTGGTTTAAATTCTATGTTAGCACCGTTTTTGGTCGCCACCAACACCGAGAAAATATTACTAATCAAAAGAAGGAATATAGAGTACATTTTTTAGAATGTTTTTATGAAGCTTTCCATTTTTATCAGTCATTTTAATACAAGCATCGCCCTTTTTAGCGCCAAATTATAATAGTTACTGTCATCTGCTAGTTCTACAATATGGCGATAAGAATCAAAATCCTTATCAAAATTAATAAACTTAGACTCATAATTAAAATATGGGTTATAAATCTATAGTCTACTTATTGTTTCTCCGACATTATTTAGAAATGTAGCTGGGTTCTCAGCTCGTATGACATTGTCCGTTATATTTTCATCCGGGTTTTTTCTGCAACGAAGTCAATTCTGTATACATGGCTATGTAGCAGAAAAAACTAATTTCAGTTGCTCGATAGACCGCCATTAAATCACGTGGTGATTTATATTTTCAAATTTATTGTCAAGCGCAGGAATTATTTTTGGTTGTTGAAGTTTCGATTTTATATTTTCGACCAATGAGGATGTTTATGCCATTCTGCTCGCATCACTTTCCCAGACAATATAAAAGGCTGTGTAACTATCTCTCTTCCTCTTTTCCCTAGCAGCAGACAGACCATATCAACACAAAGGGAGCGCTTTCAACATTTGGGCCACTGTTCTTTGAGGAGACCATTCCTTTATCCTTTATTCCTTCCTCCTAGACCAAACGGAACTTGAAACTTCAGGTTGAATGCTTAATTCCTGCTCTGATATTTGCGACTGTTTTCTTCTATTTGTACGACTCACAGTACAAGGGATTTCGTCTCTAGCTGACATTAAAGTTTTTGGAGCTCACCAATATTCTCGTCCACTCATTTGTTTTACTTCCTTTTTAATATAACAAGGCAAAAACCCAACAATGTGCATCTTTGTTATAGCTATAATTCTTGACTTTCTACGTGGAACGTAGTGTTCCCTTAAAATCTTTTAGAGCTTTTCTGTCGTCATTGTTCGCATCTTGAATGATAAGTGATAGACTACTATCATTGAAGTCCTGTATAATAAATGTCACGTGATATCCCACTGGGAGGAGGGAGATAAAATTACTACTCCTCGTGTTTGAATTAACAGTATCTAGCCGTCAAAGAGTGACCGTTAGGAAAGAATGTAGGTCACACAGGGGAGACCAGATGTTGGTACTTGGTGACCTTACCCAGGTCGCCGGACACCAAGAGGAAGAAGAGAGAAGCCAAATGATTGGTTGGGACCCTAAAACGGAAGTGGGGACTTCCTCCCCTCAGCGGAAGTAAATAATAAGAAAGTTAGTTGTTTGGCAGGGTTCGTAGCGGGCAGACGAACCATAGCCAGTATTCCGGGTTGAAGACAAAAGAATATCTGAGACACGAGGGACCCCAGGTTCTTCAAGCCAGTGTAAAAAAATAGAATAAAAGTCTATTAGCCCGTGAAAGAAGAAAGATTCTCCAGTGGAACCCCGTCGAAAAATAAGATAAGTAACTTTGGGCTATTCCTCCTTTATACCCAAATTTTATATACCTCTCTCTCTCTCTCTCTGTCAATTTGAAGAAAAACAAAAGTCAAGAAAAGACATTTATATTCGTGGACTGTCCATTTATTATATGTTTGACACTTTGAAAGTGTACCTCTTTGTATAGTAAAGGATTAATGTATTTTTATGTTACCACGTGGTCTAAGTTGTTCTTTGCAGTTCTGCTACGAATTTGTTACCTCATGCTTCCTTTTCAACTTCTATTCGCCTTATGTTATCTTGCTTAGAATTGTCCTATTAATTCCTCTAAAATATCACACAGGAAACCGGAGTTGCCAACTACTACAATATAATATTATTATGACTAAAACCTATAGGCTCATATCCTCCATTGCCTAGGGGAAGGAAGGAAAGCGGCCTGGTGGGTGTGTGAATAGTGTGATATTTGGAACCTCTTGCCAGCGGCGGTCAGTCTAGCCCTAAATTAATCCCTCACATAATATGCCAGTTCTTATATGCCTGAGAGAAAAACTCAGAAACGAGGACTTATTCTATAGGGGATCAAGTGCCAACCTACCCCGTCTTCACACGTGCGAAAATAAAGTCCCTTTTTGGGATTTTAGTCAATTTGCCGTCACATAAAGCAGATTGGGGCTACGGAATCTAACTTAATAAAAAAATTTTAAAAGCTATTCGGCGGGGATTTTAGAAGAGTAAAATCAGTACATTGTTTGTTTGTTTGGGGTTTTTTTTGTTTTGTTTTTTCGAAGTGTGATATAAAATATTGTCAAAATGAGAAAGAAACAAAAAAATATAATTGAGAATACTTTGTGGGTCTAAGTGAGAAAGGCTGACCGTGGACTTTGACTGACCGCCGCAGGATTGGAGCTAGATTCCAAAACATTCTGTTTCGTATTTACGGGGAATGGAACATCAAAATAACAACATTTATTTCTTTTTTAACTGTCATTTTTTTTTCTGACTAAAGACATTATTATTTTATTATTCAACCTCTTGTAAATCGTTCTCTGGGCTTCAACGTTTTTTTGTGGTTTTTTTATTGCCGATCCGGTTATTTCGGCTTTTGGCGTCAACAGCGGACTCAGTTGACTGAATCAAAAATTCACAACGTGGGCGGACGAGAGGTTCGGCTTAGATTTGATCTCCCACCAGGGAAGGTCAGATGTCGTTTGTTGAGTGAACGGCTGGGTGATAATTGTACTAACAACCCAAATGCCCCAGCGTTTTTGTTGGAGTTTATTTCATCATCAATGCCGGCGGTGATAGTATTGTACAACTTCTGTGTTCTCATATAGCCAAGAAACATTACCTCCCATAACCTGTATTTCCTTTCGTCTCCTTAGAATATCAATCTATGAGTCAAACTGTCATCTTCTGGGCCCATAACCTCTTAATATCATAGGGTTATACCGACTCACAGTCTCATTGGGCGCCCCATTCATTCGGCCTTGTGCCACATCGAAGCAAAGAGCTTTGTAAATTACTATACCGACTCACAGTGGTAGTTGGGAATAAAAAGACAAGACATAATTTGGGAGATGGTATATTCATGTGCTCACCACAAGCCTTTATTGCCGGAACTAAACGTCCAAAAAAGAAAAACGAAGTGCGCGCCTAATTAAGTGGCACCTACAAAAAAGTGACGTAACAGAAGCCCTTAGCAAGAAATGTTTTCTTCCGGTTGATTCCATATTTGGTCATTTCAATATCAGTCCTCCACGTCTCAGTGAATTTTCTTCAAATCTCGTCTTTGTTTGACCTAATTTTCGGACATTTTTTAACCTTTATAATTTCACTTGTTCATTTCTTTTTCTTAACTCAGCGAAAGTTCGGCTTTTGTTATTTTTTTAAAACGGTCTTGGTCTCTGCAAAGTTATAAAAGATTGATTATAGATTTTATCATAGAGTCTTATCTTACCTCACTTATATGCGGGGTGTCCTCGTGGTGTAATTGCTAAAACGGTGGACTGCGGAATCGTAGTACGCAGGTTCGTACTCTAGTTGCGCTATTACGTTCACTTTCGGACAAATACCCTTGGGAAAGGTATGAACCCGCTTATCCTCCCAGCTATGGGTTAAATAGTACTACTACTGTTTTTCTTGGAGAATGGCTTTGGCATTAAATAACCTAAAAAAGAGTTGATATTGTTATATACTCACATAATAAATATGCTTATATACACATATACATGTTCATGCAGCATCACAACGACACAATAATAGACAGACACACGATGATAAAGTCGCAGGAATGAAGGACGCACGCAAGGAAGACGCAGGAAGACTTCTTTATAAAATATTTTACCTCTCATCTTTATTTGTAAGTTTCGAAAGGATTGTTCCAAGTTTGCGTGTGAGAGAGAGCTGGAGACCGAACATTACTGAAATATTTTGACCCCGAAGTTATGGCCGTCAGCGTTGTGTCTTTCTCGTTCTTCATGGCTGCTCAACCGGACCCTGGAGTAAACTCTTCTGTGTGCTGGCTTTCCCTACTACATCGCGTCTACTTCCGTCTTCCACTGTACTGCTTGCCCTCCTTCTCGCCTATCTCTCACTGTCCTCAATTCGTCGGCCTTATATTACCTTCAAACTCCCACGCAGTAATATAGACATGCCTCAACGCCTACGCAACCTCTTCCGATTTCCAGCGACCGGGATGTGTCACTTCCTTCCGGTGCACCACCTTGAATGGCACTTTTGGCCAGGTCAAAACTTAACAATCCTTCATTAATTATTTTTCAAAATTCCACATGTGGAATTTTCTTCACGTTCGTCTCCATCACCCTCACACATATTTTATAGAATAATTTACAAGGACAATAGATGGCTAAAAACACAAAAAGAATCACTTGAAATACAGCAATTAATATATTACTTAGAAGGCGACCTTCTCTCTATATAACACTTGCCCGGCTAATTATTATCTAAATTTGTCTTACTATATTTGCGTGGTTGGCCATCTTAGCATGTGTGCATCAAGGTACAGTACGGATGCATGCTTTATCCTCTCAACACAACGGGCCCTCCATAATTCCTTGAAGAAATTTAAAAACCCTAAAAGGACCATACTCTGGTCCCATATCTTGGTCACAAACTTAGTGACCCTGGTCATTCAAGCAATACATTTCGCCTTGATTCCTCATGACCACACTCCAGTTCTTTGCTCAACAGTTTCCTACCTGGAGTAACCGGAGAATTTCATAAACTAAAACACAATATCTTCAATGCCCAAAGCATTCCCCATAAACTACAAAAATCATGGCCCAAAACAAAGTATCACAATACATCCGAATGTATCACAATCTGGCACGCATGCTGTAAACCACCTAAAATAGTCCACGCAAAATACTAATTAGCAATGTGTTACCCATTTTTTTTTATTAAGTTTCTGTTTCCATGCCCATTGGTTTGCAAGCCCTTGAGGAAACACGCTTTACCTGATCAAACCCACGCCGGGTTTCTTTTCAATTTAATCAGAAACCCTCGTGGCTACCAATATATAGGCACCTCGCCTTTCCCTGATTCGTTTCGTTTCGCAAAATCACATACGAATCCAAAACATCATCGTGACTGAAGACTAGGACATCATCCACAAAATATTGGAGTAGGCCACGCCTTTTTTACTTTTATTCCAATGTCGTCTTTAAACTCAAACAAACTCAAAAAGTTTCACTTTACAACAAGTCAAAACAATATTACAATCACAGTTCAAAATGTTCAGTTTTCTTTTCTTCTTTTTTTTCAATCTATGTACTGTCTATTTAAAAAAAAATGTTCGTTCTTTCTTTCTCTTTTTTTTCTTTTTTTTTTCATATGCTGCGTTCAACAATATTCAAGTGTCTTTTCTTTCTTTTTTTCTTTTTTTTCCATCTTCATTGTCCTGTAGCTTTTTTTTTTCTTTTTGTTTTTTTCTGTTTTCATTTTTTTTCTTTTTTTTTCTTTTTTTTTTATTCGTAATAAATTGCTCATTCAATGTCTCTTTTTTTTTTTTCTAACCTTATCTCTACCTCTCTCTGTCCTTACCTTAATACTATAACTATAGGTTCGCTTCCCAGTTAATTTAATTTCGATCTATATTACCATAAATTAAGTCTGATTTATAATAAAACTTTTTCAATAGCTTACGAGCATTCTTCTTTTTTTTCCTTTTTTTTTCTTTCCGCAAAATATCCCGGGTGTTTTTTTTTTGTTGTTTTTTTTTTTCTAAGCAACCTAAACTTTTATCAATTTCAGCCAACAATATTTCCTAAATCAAAATATTTCCTCATCCGAATCTGCGAATCTTCGCCATACCTGGTTCCGTCAAAATTCTGCGCATCTCTTAATCATATCCAAAACCCTGTTTCAAAATATCTTCCCCAAAAACAATCTCAAAACTCCACTCCGGGGGGAACTCACAAAACATCTGTCTCTTAGTTACTCTGCCTCCTCGGCGAGACCATTTTCATGACAATTCTGAGACGATACTCATGTCTCCGATAATTGGTATCAACAACTTCCACAACAAAAACAACCGGCCTGATTCTACCAGCGCCGAAAATCATCGATTCTCCCAACTTCATAAATATCGAAAAAGTATACGCGCATTATTCAGACAAACCACGTGCAAAGTTCTTGAACAATCCCATTAATGCTCCCAAGATTCCATCTCTCGGATTAAAATTCTCATTTCCAATCCACAAGTTCCAAACATAAATACCTTCCCAAAAAGTCTTAATTACAGATATGCGGGATTCCAGATCTTGGACTGAAATTCTAATTTTCAATCATCACTTGTCCGGACCACTGATAAGTTACTACAAATTTTTACACACCAAGACCTATTTACTATTAAAAAAATTCCATTCATAAATTTTATCATATTTATTATCAGTTTTTACTCACAAAGACCCCGTCTATGGTAACTTTTATTTATGACAATCTTGTTTTTTCATTGCTGTCTATCAAACAACGGACAGCAACTGTCCCAGTCCTCTTTTTTTTTCCTCCCACACTACGATACAATATTACACATAGCAGTAATCTCGATTTTTATCTATGGATCGCACATTTAAAAAAAAAAAAACGTTATTTCTAGTTTTATGCTTCAAGAAAGGCCCTTGTTATTAAAACTAATCTTTCACTATTATAATCAAATTAATCGACAGAGAGGTAGAATTATATGAATGAGGGATGTACTTACTAATTTTCTTTGTTTTCTTTTTTTTTTATTCTCTTTTTCACTTTACTGTTTTTGTAGCTGGTCTATTCTTGTTTCTTGTTTTCTTTTTTTTTTCTTTTTTTTCTTCTTCTTTTCTTCCAGCACGTTGCCTTCCTCTTTTCTTTTCTTTTTCTTTCTTTTCGCGTCAGTCTGTTCATCTTTTTGTTGCTTGTTTGTTCTTGTTTGTTTTTTTCTTTTTACTTCTTCCAATTCCAGCATTTTTCTTTGTCCTTTTCGTTGATGTCGTGTTGTGATGCTTAAAACTGTCGTTTACGGTAACCAGGTTCATTCTGAGTCATTGAAAAACTCTACTGGCACAGGCACCAAATCACACATGTTATATAGTCATCTACAGCATCACAACGACACAATAATTAAACAGACGCAAGGACAAAGACGTAAGAAGAAAGGACGCAGGAATGAAGGACGCACGCAAGGAAGACGCAGGAAGACTTCTTTATAAAATATTTTACCTCTCATCTTTATTTGTAAGTTTCGAAAGGGTTGTTCCAAGTTTGCGTGTGAGAGAGAGCTGGAGACCGAACATTACTGAAATATTTTGACCCCGAAGTTATGGCCGTCAGCGTTGTGTCTTTCTCGTTCTTCATGGCTGCTCAACCGGACCCTGGAGTAAACTCTTCTGTGTGCTGGCTTTCCCTACTACATCGCGTCTACTTCCGTCTTCCACTGTACTGCTTGCCCTCCTTCTCGCCTATCTCTCACTGTCCTTAATTCGTCGGCCTTATATTACCTTCAAACTCCCACGCAGTAATATAGACACGCCTCAACGCCTACGCAACCTCTTCCGATTTCCAGTTACCGGGATGTGTCACTTCCTTCCGGTGCACCACCTTGAATGGCACTTTTGGCCGGGTCAAAAGGTCAAAACATAACAATATGCCATTAAACAAAGAAACCGAACCAAACCAATCATTTATATGCAGAAAAAAAAACAATGAATCAAGATGGAACACAGCACATAAGAATCGATTATGTAGACCGGTTGTTCTTTGTTTTCTATTTCTTTTATAAATGTTTTAGATGATGACCCCAAACACATGTCGTACTGTTGGTTGGTTGGTTGGTTGGTTGGTCTTACGAAGTATCAACTCTTTTCGGGTCATTTAATGCTGCATTAAATTTAAAACAATTCAGTTTAGTATAAACATAGTTTTTGTTTACAAACAGTTATATGTCAAAAAAGTTCTATTTCAAACAATTCAGTTTAGCATAAGTACACAGTTTAGTTCTATTTGACCCATAGGTAGGACCCTATCAGATACTACCACTCTGGGTCAGAGTGAACCTGGGAGCGATGGCAATAAAAGGGCACCCTGCATTTACCAAAGCTCCAGCATTACTGGAACCTCACCATCAGATTGTTTAGTATATTCATGTGAAGGAGGTGTCCGTGGTGTAGTCGTTATCGTCGTAGGAAATGGACCCGGCGACACGAGTTCAAATCCTGGACGAGACTGATTTCATTTCACATAGCACTAATACCGTTGGGAAAGGTATGAATCCAATTATTCTCCCTCCAGCTATGGGTAAATAGTAGGGCAGACTAGGTTCTTCAGCCTTGGTTACGCAACTAGTCTAGGAGAAGGAAAACTCTGAATTCAAACCTGTTAAACTCCGCTTAAAAATTGACCTTGTGTCATATCCTGCCCGAGCGGAGGGGTTGGGTAAATAGTATCATCAGATTGTTTAGTGTCATATCTAAGACACTCGTTGGGGAAGTCATGCTCCTCTGCAAAGGTGCTGTCGGTGTATTCTACATCCCCCGCCGACTTGAAAATGTCGTACTGCATTTTTATAAAGATGTTCGGATAAAAAACGGAAGTAAATCATCACATTAAAAGAAAAAAACAACTATTTTTGTCTTTGACCTTCGAGAATCAGAGACACGTGTGTTTAATCAGAAGAGAAATTTATCTGGCTACTCTAACAAAAAAAAGTCTACAGAGGCATGTTCAGTGCAACGGTTATCGTCGTAAGCTATGAAATCTTTAAGGGGGTGTCCTCGTGGTATAATGGTTAAAGCGCTGGACTGCCGAATCAAAGTAAGTGAGTTCGAACTCCAATCGCAGTATTACGACCACTTTCGAACAAATACCCTTGGGAAAAGGTATGAACCCCCTAATCCTCCCAGCTATGGGTTAAATAGAAGGATATAGAACTGCTTGACTAAACTGAATAGCTAGAAATGTTTTTCACAAATAAACTGTACTTACATTTAAACTGCGTGCTTTTGCTAAACTGTATTGTTTGAAATTAAACTGTTTTTGACATTGAAACTGTACTTACATTAAACTGAATTGTTATATATAACTGTTTGAATAAACTGAATAGTTAGAAATAAAAATGTTTTTGACAATTAAACTGTGTACTCATGCTAAACCGAATTGTTTTAAATAGAACTGATTATTTACATAAAAATGGATTTGGTGTTAAATAACCTAAAAAGGTTGATATGCCAAACCCAACCAAAAAAAAATAAATAAATGGAATCTTTGACCCAAGTTCAAATCCTGAACAAAGTTTTTTGCGTTTCCTTTCGCAGTAATGGGTTTAGGAAAGATGTGAATCCATCTGTTCTCCTTCAAGCTATTAATAAATAGTGGGTCAGACTGTGTTCTTGGCTAAGCAATTAGTGTACAAGAAGGAAAACTGAATTCAAACTTAAAATTGACCTCGTGTCACATCCTACCCGTAGCTGAGCGTTTGAGTAAATACATAACCCTGTTAAAGACAAGGATTTTAAATGCTGATTTCAAAGGTGAAGAAAACATATACTTAAAAGATTGACTTAATACGATCTTACTAATACCATTTTCCCTCCATTGATGCATTAAAAATTTTTTTCAATTTTATTCAAGCAATGAATTAAACAAACCAGCTTGGCTGCATATTTCACGTCTGTTACATGAACATGTTTCAACAAGCAAATCAATGACATTTTGTATTGTTATTCTTGCTTTTTATATAACGCAATAAGCAAATATTTTCAATTCTCGTTTCTTACCAACACACCAGAATAAAATCTACTTCAACCAATTTAGAAACCTCAAAAATGCGATACATACGTGGTGCCTTCAATAAGTTTCCAGACGTAAACCCTTGAAAATTCAGTATGTTATAGCTATACATCTTATGAAATGACTGACCACTTTTTATGATTTCAGCTTCAAATAAACAGCTACAGCTACAGCTACTAAAGCCTGATTGTCACAGCTGGTGAATTTCAAAAATGCAATCTGACACTTTAGAAAAACGATATGCAATAAAATTCTGTTTTAAACTTGGAAAAAATGCCACAGAAACGTATGGAATGCTTCACACTGCTTTTCGACCTTCTTGCATGAATCGAGCATCAGTTTTTGAGAGACATAAGAGATTCAAGAAAGGCAGGGAGTCTGTGAGGGATGATGAGAGGTGTGGGAGGAGCAAGGAAGTCAATACACCACAGATGATTGGCCAAAGGGTTAGGGTTAAGCTTAGGGTTACCGTGTTGAGGTTTTAAGGGAGTTCAGGAAGAGATTCCGTCGGAAGAGGACAGCACTCTTCAAATCAGGTCAGTGGCATTTCCACCAGGACAATGCACTAGTCCACAACTCCATCCTTGTCACAGACTATTTGACCAAGATGGGCATCAAGACAGTTCCTCTCCCTCCGTATAGTCGAGACCTTGCTCCCTGTGACTTTTGGTTATTCCCTAAGCTCTGAGGCTGTCGTAGTGAGACAATGGAGGAGATGAAAGAGGCTGTGACGAAGGTCATTGACACGCTCACACAAGAGGACTTCCATGGGGCCTTTCAGAAGTTATTGGAACGGTATAACAAGCGAATTGCAGCCGGAGGAGATTGCTTCCAAGGGGAATTGAGTTTCGTGTGTGTACTATCAATAAAAGTGCCCATACGAAAAATGTCTGGAAACTTATTTAATGATCCTCGTATTAGTAAATTGTGTTTGTTTTTCAAGAAAGAACTGGAAGCAAGCTACGTATTACGATCATCGTTGTTAGGAAATGGAATCGGTCCAGAGTTCAAGTCCTTGAAGAGGATGTTTGAGTTTTACTTAGCGCTGATGCAATAGAGAAAGGTACGGACCTTTTCCCTCCCTGGGAAAATAGAAGGCTGAGTTCTTTCGTCTTTGTTAAGCCACTAGTATAAGAAAAGGAAAACCCTGAATTCAAGCCAGCTTTACCCAGCTTTAAAAAATGACCTTTTGTCTCATCCTGCTCGTGGCAGAGGGGTTGGATAAATGTAACAAGAAAGAATTGTGTTTTTATGAGAAAATTATTAAGTAAAATATTAAGAGAAAAAAATCATTTCCGCGTGCAAACAAGTTTGGTTTAATGATATAGACACGTTCATACAATCTTTCAAGATCCTTTCCAACTTCCAGATAAGTGTTTTAATTTCAGGTTTGAATTGGTAGATAAATTCACCCAATTTTTTTTTCTTCCCAGGAGGTTCTGGACCCTTCATAGGCCATCATCAGGGGCGAGGTTCGCTAATGCAAAGAATAGTTGTTAAAACTGCTAAAACATGATGGAGCCGTAAAAAAAAAAAAACTAGTGTAACAGGATTGAATTTGTGTGCATGTAGTTTCAAATTAAATCAATGTTGAAAAAAGGACGAGAAGATCCTTATATAGTAAAAAAACAAAACAAAAGGCATTTCAAAACATTGTCACTATTTTCAAAATTAATTCTGCTAATTATAGGCTTTTTTGTTTTTATAGGATTTTTTGTTGTTCTAGGATTCGTAGTCGTCGCTTATTAATTTCATGTCTATTATAGAATTTTTTGAAATTTGAATTTGAAGAGGGAGTGACTTTTTAAACGTTGGGCTATTGAACTAGAATCATTACGGTACATTGTAAGACGCCTTGAAAGGATTGTAGTGCTAAGACCACAATATATATATGCATATCCTCATCATTAAGGCCAGCTAACAGCAAGGATTCCCTTGACTCTCTTTCGCTATCCGTCCCGATCGATTATCACTCTTACCAAGTCCAATAGACGGCATCCAGTGTCTGCACAAAACTGTTATAAACTTTTGCTGATTGTCCAACACTGTTGTGTCCCTTTATAGGAATAAATAAGAGAATGAGTTCGTCCTTACTTCAAAAGGAATGCCCAGAATATAGTGTTCTTATTCCGACGGTTTGTGAGATGGTAGGTAAGTGGCCGTACCGTTACTGTTTTGTGAGGATGCTACTTCCTGGATTTGTTCAAAACAGCACCCAGCATTCTTGTGTAGTTCCCATACCCCTTTTCTCCAAGGATTTTGTTGAAGTCAAGGTGCAACTATACAGTATTACAGCTTGGAAAACTTTCCGTTTTATTTTAACTGGGATCAGATTTCCATATAGTCATTAACCAATCAATAGTAGTCTATGCTTTACCTATGCATGTGTTGACATCACTTTCAGTTGATGAGATATTGCTACAGATGTATACGAACTGGTCTACAAATTTCAAAGGCTTGCCATTTAACGGGTTGGCTCCATCTTGACTAAAACACAAGGACTCTTTTCTTAGTTTACGCAGAGACCGATACCTCTCGCTGCCAACTCCAGATTATGCGGCAGAGATTCAGGTGTATTTTCAAGAAACACTAGATCATCTGCGCATTATATATATATATATGTGTGTGTGTGTGTGTGTTCTGTGTGTGTGTGTGTGTGTTTCTGTGTGTGTGTGTGTGTGTGTGTGTGTGTGTGTGCACGCGCGCAATGAATAAGTGTGTAAATAATTAAATAAAACAAAATCAACAAATTCAATAAATTCTTCGTTAATACTTTGTGAAAAGTTTATCTTTTCTGATGAGAAAAGACAATATTCGCAAGAATGTAAATATTCTCCAATATTGACAAAACAAAAAAGAAAAGTTCATGCATTCAATCTAGCCGTTTGCATTGTCTAAATCTAGTTAATATATTTTATGAGTGTAAAAGATCTTTGAGTGAATATGTGTTAGGGATCGGACCTAACAAAAATATCAAAATTTTTCACACACCCCCTCTCTCGCCGCAGGGAGATAGAAAGGAGTTGTCTTCCATGGACAGCGCATCGTGAGATTTTAGGGATCAGAAGAACGGATACACATGAGGAACAAAAAGATAGACTTGAATTCACCACGGCACATAGTAGACACATATTTGACGGTTGCATATAAAGTGTTGAAATTCGTAAATTCGGCAGTTAATGTCTGCTCGAATATGATTGGCTGTTTTGAAGTTGTGCCGTTATCCCCCACCCCTATTGCTATTTAAGTGAGACCTGCCAACGGATCTCTCTCTTCTTCTTTGTTTTTTTTTTCAGACTTGAACAGAAGGCTCTGCCTGACTCGCTCTTTTTTTGTGAGCCCTTGTTTATTTGCCTTCGACTTTAAGCAGTTTTTTCTTAAGCAAGGTGGCTTAAGCAAATAGGCCTATTAGTCGCTTGGGTTAAGCCTCTTTTCCTTACAGGGTTATTTTGTTGCTTGTTGAAACAATAAGTCAACTGCAGGCAAACTGTGGTTTTGGTATGCTGTCTTTTTCAAAAGAAAGTTGAGTCTAAGGTCTGGAGGCGGTATTATTGGACTCTTTTGCAGACAAGAGAAGCGTTGGCTCGGTCAGTAGATTCGGTACATGTCTCCGTAGAGTCAGCAGTAAAAAATTTGAGTTGAAACAGAAAGATGTTCATCTCTACGACGAGAAAGCGGTGGTCTATCCGAAGTTCACTTAAAGAAATAGTACATTATATATAAAGTATATATTGGAAAATAGAAGAACACTGTTGTCCAGATTGATCCTACACGAGAAGGTGACGCCGAAAAAAGAACAAACTCTAAAAATTGGCATCAAAAAGAACTTTAACATAAAATACCAAAGAATGGTATTTTATCATTAACAAAAATTAAACTGACAGTAGCGAGTTGACGGCATTGCTTCGTACAAGCCAGTCGTTACTTTTTATACCCGCCTTCTTTTTTCTTTCTTTTTTTTTTTTTTTGTGGAGGGTTATAATGTTGACGTTACTTGAATGTACGTAATAGCATAGAGAAAAATATGCAAAGCGAGATTTTGTAAAGTTTATTTTTCTTTGAATAAATTACTTTGTGGAAACTGGTTGTTTTTATTTTTTAAGAAATATAGACGAGCTTCTCTTTCAGGTAGCATGAGTTAACTTTCCCATCTTGCTTTTTTATCTCCTTTATTTTTTATTCGTTTCTCTCCACATCCGCCAAGCCTGGCAGTTACTGCTAGATTTCTTGGGCTAGGCTGAGATAAAGTCTACTAAGTAATTTAGGTAGAATTGTATTTTATAAAGCGACAGACATTCGGATAATTTTGTTAACTTTTCGTATGTTAGTGGTTCCAATTTAAAACCAAAAACCTAGCATATTTACAGAATTGAGCACATTTCTCATAAAAGTTAAAACAGCTTTTTTCCTGGTCAATAGACTCATGTCTCTGCCTGTGGCTAAATAAACCTAATTTTTTTCTTGTACGCCACAAGTCTGTCTCTTTTCCTTTTTGTTTATATACGTTCTTCGTTCATAAAAACGTAATAATATGTCCGTATGTAGGTGAGAGAATACGCTGATATTTAAGCAGATACAAATTCAGAAGGCGAAGATTGTAATGTTAGTTCAAGCATATTTAAATAAACAATATTTTCATTAGTAGTAATTAAGCAATGTTGAAATTAAATGCATTTCTTGAAGGAAAAGAATGTTAGATTTTCACTCAAAAAAAGAAATAAAGTTGAAAGTTTGGAGTACATTTACAGAAAAAATCTATAAATCTAGTGAAGAGTTATCTATTTCATCGCTTATTTATACGATTGAGGTTGACCCGAAAATAGATTTTTTTAAATGTTGATATTTTATCTATAATTCTATGTGGTTAAAAAATATTTTTACAATCTTGGAGGGAAAAGTTTTTTTTAATTATTTTGAGTTTTAATCCTTCAAATTTTGCGCGACAAGTAAAATATTGTCTGAAAAATCTCAAAGAAAATTCAAAACTAGCGCGTAAGTACCGATTGGACAATAAATGCAAAAATACACATACAATAATTATAGCTTCTCGAATTTATTTTTCACAAAAATTAGCCCCTGTTTTAGTATGGAAATCAGTTGATTTTCCATACATATTGTCATTCATAGACAGATTGTTTTGTTGTATCACAATTCATCTGTGTGGTTAGACACGATAGATGCTTCAAGCTGGGATCGAGAACAGGCTGATTTTACGCCAGTCGAATATCTTACTGCACAGCCATCAGTAATCTTTAGTTTAAGCGGAGGGATTTAACACATATGTATTATGTTTCTTTTGTTTTGTGGTGGTTGTATTTAGTTATTTCAGTAGATTTGCATTCGTATTTTACGGGTATTGCTCTCTATATTATTTCCTCCACAAATACAACACAAAACTTTACAATCGCGTAAAAGAAATGGAATAGAACACAACGAACATTAAATAACAAACAATTTAATATGCATAAAACAGAATATGAAAACAATAAAACACATGATGTGTAAATGGCCTTTTGAAAAATAAAGTTTGGCAAGAAGAAAAATAAATTTGTTTAAAGGTTTGTGTATGTTCATGTTAACGGAGTCCGTAAATAAGTCGTTCTTACTTACATTAAGTTCATGTCTTGTTTTATGACTGTGGCGACAGCGTGTCGCGTTGGTGAAAGGAAGGTGGTCGGGTTTTTCTTTAGAACGTGATTCGCGGCCATCTGTAGCTAGGTCGTGAACTTTGGTTGTAGAAGAAAAGGAATTTGTCGGACAGAGTATCGGCTACTGCTTTACTGACTTCATGGCTTAGTGGCTTAGTCTTAGTGTTCGTGAATGGCTCCCTAACTGTGTGTTATTTATACCGTAATAGTGGATCAAAGAATCGTCCTAAAATTTTGGTGCGTAGACATTTATTGACCAATCAGATTTGTATTTTACTATTCTATTTTAAAGCCTAAATATTTTCTGTTTGTTGACTTCCGATCCTATTTTTCTAGAATGTTCTATTCTGTTTTTAGCTGATTGGTTGAAAAATATAAAAATGAAACTTAAATGCTAATGCGGTTTTGATCCTAAATTTCTAGAATGTTCTTAAGTATGTTTTTATTGTTCATTTTAAGACTAGAAAAAGTGTGTATCCCATAGTTTACAAATACGCTTAACGGCTACCGATTGTTTAATTCATTAGAAGAGCTTTGCATTACGCCAGTGACAACCGGTAATTCCTTCGCGAGAGTGAAGAGGTAAAAAATGGATCAAAGCAATTTTTATTTGATGAAATGTATTCTTTTTAATTGAACGGCATTTTTTAAATGAAAATAGTGATCAAAATTTTTATTCTGGTGCTAGTGTATTATTGTATTACGTGTATTGTTTATTTTAGAATCTTTACAATATTCATCTGTTCTTTTCTTTAGATTCATTACCGGCTCATTGGCCTAGCGGGTAGAGTGTTCGCCAATGGTCCGGTAGACCTGGGTTCAGTCCTAGGTCGGGTCATACCAAAGACTTCAAAGATGGTACTTGATACCTCCTTGTTTAACACTCAGCAATATAAGGTACGTATCAAGAGTAAAGTGGAGCAATCCAGGAAAAGAAGTAGCGTCCTCTCCTACACCTCGGTATAGTAGTTATTGAAAAGGGAGTCTTCGGATCGCCCTCGACTACGGTCGCCAACTTTTACTATTTATATTTAGGACATTGCTATGCATCAACAGTAAATAAAAAAGTAGACCTTATTAAAATCTAATATAAGACTTTCTGGTATAGAATCCGAAGCACTTGGTTTTTTAGAACAGCAGTGATACTATTTAACTCTAGTGGGATCAGAGGGTCTGCGGAGGACTAAGTACCTTCCGTAGTTTACAGGAGTTACTTTCAGGTTTCGGTTCAACAAATACGACACAAATTTTACTCGCACGTAAACAAATGGAATGTGACAACAACAAATATTAAGAAACAAGCAATTTAATTATCATAATAACAAACTTGATAAAATGATTAACGTACAATGTTCATTTTATGTGCGTGTGTATGTATGTAGAAAATACAGCTATGGCCAGTTCAATAAAGATGATTTATTCACCCGTGAGTGTATGTGTGCGTGTGTACATGTTGGGAAAGTCTTTTGAATGAATGCGTCCATAGTAGGCCGAAGTAAAAAGGATGAAAATTGATATTACTTACATACATGTGCATGCGTGTGTGTATATATATGTGTAACTGCAAGTATGGGCCTTTTGTTCTCTTAAGTCCACAGGGCTGTTATTTCTGGTGGTTTATGATCTTTGGCAACCACGTGTCGCGTTCCAATAGTTGGTAAAAGAATGTTGCATGCCTCTTCGCTCTGTGTCCTGTGTGTGATGCTTTCAGTTGTCTGGAGTCCTTGCCCCCCCTCTCTCTCTGGTAATGGAATGCCTTAGTTAACTAAATTCTTCTTTATTTATACTTTTTTCGTGAACTAAAGTGGATCAAAAATAGGATTTTGTTAAGTTTTATTGCGGGTCTTAAAATTCAAGCGCACGGACATTTCTTGACCAATCAGATTCGTAAAATTACTAATTTATTTTGGAGCCTTAATATTTTTCTGTTAATAAGCTTCTTGGTCGAATTTTCTGGAATGTTCTTATTTTGTGTTTTTAGCTGATTGGTTGAAAAATATAAAAGTGTAACTTCAATGTTAATGCTTTTTTTATCCGAAATTTCTAGAATGTTCTTATCTATGTTTTGGGGGTTGATTATTCTAAGGCTAAAAATGTGTATTTTATTGGTTCAATACCACTCACAAGAATATTTGTCCGCGACTGGAGTTCGAACTCGTTTACTTCGAGACCGCTTTCCAGCACTTTAACCATTACAACACAATGATGAATAGAAAATTAAACGACTATACCAAGTAGCTATATAAATACATTTAATGAATTATACAGAAACGATTATATATCAATCACCTAGCAGATAAAGGTTGGGAAATTATTATGGAAACTAAAAAACAAAAGCCTTATTAAATGACACAGAAGAAAAAATTGAGGGACACAGAATCGCTGATGACACATATGAATTCAACAAGCTATTTTTTAGCATATATTTTAAGAAACTCATTAGAGAATGAAGTAAAAAAATAATCATATTTGACGGAATACCAGCCAAAATATGCAGACTTGACGGACGACAAAAAACACACAAACTTACATTACCAATGTCAGCCGTTGTATCTGTTATCAATAATCATTATCAAGACATGCCAACAACACAGATTATCCCCCCCTCTCTCTCTCTCTCTCTCTCTGGCCATCCGCTCCTATAGATATTCGCTCTTAGCAAAACTTTTTAACGGCTTTTAGTGTTCGTACGGAGCAGATGGATGTAAGTTTTTGAGGACATCCAACACTAGAGTCCTTAGGAGAACGCTGCAAAATATGCTGAGCAGAAATTAGCAAAAGTCCTTAGAAAAATCTTAAGTACCCTTCGAGGAACAATTAACTCTTTACACGTTTAAAAATTCAGGAGATTTTGAAGTGATTTATAGATAATAAAAAGTTTAAAACTTTAAAAAAATTAGAAAATAATAAAATACGAAAATAAAACAAATGATAAAATGACCATAAAACCAATTATAAAATAGGAAAATAAAACAAAATAAAATGTCCCATAATTTCACTTCCTCTGAAAAGTTAATTTTCGGCGTGGAAAAGAACAGCCGCTTCAAGCCTTACCAATCCAGTGGATAAGGCGTGCATTTTCCAGCATCTCGAAAGGAGCAGTCCATACTTAATAATTTTTATAATTCTTGGGTGTAATGAAAAAAGAACTTTCCACAAGAGAAGCCCATAATCTCATGAACATATTTTTAAAAAAAAAGCATTAATATGAAAAATAAATATAAGGTGAGTTTAAATAAATAGTCGTTATATGCCAATATATCTGTGGATCGATAATAAACGCATCTTAAAAATCACCTCACCAAATCTAAAATAAATGTTTTCCTACCAATCAACAAAGTCATAAAAATTAGTCGACTAGTCACAAACTAATGTCTTTACCCATCCAATTATAATTTTTATACTAAAAAATGTAACCTACATCTGAATTCACCTCAAAATATTGTGTCGTTATGCCTTTTTATATTATTCTTGGAATCAGACCTAATCCAAAACATCATGTCCAATGGCCCTTAATTCTTTCGCCAATATATATTATGTATTTAATAATACATCTATGTCAAACTAGATCATTAAATATCAGTAAAGATTTCTTCAAAAATTGAAGCTAGAATTTAATTTACGTATGAATAAGAAATAGATAATATACTATTATAGAGAAATTATACTTGGAAAAATGTGTTTTCCTTTAAAGAATAAATATAAAACCCAACTCAACATATTTTATTGCCGGAAGAGAACTAAACTGAAAAAACGATATAGAAAGAAATGAAATAGAGTGAATGAAGGTGTGTTTATAGAAAAAGTCTTTACCATACGTACGCGTGTGGAAAGTTTCTTTGAGGTATGAAAGTTTGAGATAAACTAATAGAATTATTGTTTGTGTGGAATATAAGGTATTGCCTGTATGTAAGCAATAAGTTTATGCTACTCTGACCCACTGTGTAAGGTCATACTAAAAGTGTCCAAGGCTCATTGTAGACGAAACCTCCCTCACAGGGGAGCCAGAAAGAGTCTTGGTGTCTTTAATAAAGTCTTCTGTTGCTGCGGTAAAGCCACCCAGTGATCATCAGTAAAAGTCTTTCAGCAAACAAGAAAGATAAACCCATATTACCTTTCCTCAACATTTTATTAATTCGAAATAAAAATCTTCAAAAAATCAACTCATAAGAACGACCCCATTAACTACTCTTCATATATATATATATATATATATATATATATATATATATATATATATATATATATATACGTAGTGCCTTCAATAAGTTTCCAGACTTTTTTGTAGAAGTATTTAAAATCGTCTTAGACTCTTGAAAATTCAGCATGTTATTGTTATACATCTTATGAGATGACAGACTAATTTTTATGATTTCAGATTTAAATGAACAGCTACAGCAGCAATTGGAATACACCCTGCTAAAGCCTGATTGTCACAGCTGGTGAATTTCAAAAATGCAATCTGGACGTGAGGACACTTTAGAACGATGAAAAGAAATTCTGTTTTAAACTTGGAAAAAATGCCACAGAAACGTATGGAATGCTTCACACTGCTTTTTGACCTTCTTGCATGAATCGAGCATCAGTTTTTGAGTGGCATAAGAGATTCAAGGAAGACAGGGAGTCTGTGAGGGATGATGAGAGGTGTGGGAGGAGTAAGGAAGTCAATATACCACAGATGATTGGCCAAAGGGTTAGGGTTAAGCTTAGGGTTGCCATTTTGAGGTTTTAAGGGATTTCAGGAAGAGATTCCGTCGGAAGAGGACATCACTCTTTAAATCGGCTCAGTGGCATTTCCACCAGGACAATGCACTAGTCCACAACTCCATCCTTGTCACAGACTATTTGACCAAGATAAGCATCAAGATAGTTCCTCGCCCTTCGTATAGTCGAGACCTTGCTCCCTGTGACTTTTGGTTATTCCCTAAGCTCTGAGGCTGTCGTAGTGAGACAATGGAGGAGATGAAAGAGGCCGTGACGAAGGTCATTGACACGCTCACACAAGAGGACTTCCATGGGGCCTTCCAGAAGTTATTGGAACGGTATAACTAGTGAATTGCAGCCGGAGGAGATTACTTCGAAGGGGACTAGAGTTTCATGTGTGTACTATCAATAAAAGTGCCCATACGAAAAAAGTCTGGAAACTTATTTAATAATCCTCGTATATATATATATATATATATATATATATATATGTGTGTGTGTGTGTGTGTGTGTGTGTGTGTGTGTGTGTGTGTGTGTTTGGCGTGAAGATACTATTTATAGTTTACGGGCGCTATTGTTAGCAATTAGACTAGTTGACCATTGTTAACACATTTTATTCTCACTGGGTGCCCGATATCGCTTGCCTTTTGCCAAACCAAGTGAAGCTTATTAAACGACTACTAATAATGATATCAGAGAAGATGACGCATTCGAATTGCAAACGGATGTCTAAAGAGCAACTGGTAATATCAGAAACCTGTAAATAAAAAGGAGCAAACTGTGTTTTTCAAGAAAAATAAGGTGAATTTTATCAGCTGAGTGGAATCAGATTAATGATAAGAAGGCGAATAATTTTAATGTTTCTGCTTCAACTATATCAGCGCCTAAATTTAGTTGCAATTTTTTGTCGAAAAATTGTCGAGTAGAATTTAGAGTCGGCCGGTGTGATAAAATTCTTCATTTTCGCTTTGAAGTTGAAGGAAAAAGGAAAGTGAAAAATCAACAAAATTCAGTGGAAAACAGAAATACATTTTTCAATGCGAACAAAACAACGAGAAATAAAGTAATCATATTTACCAACCCTTCCGCTCGGGCAGGATGTGATACAAGGTCAATTTTTAAGCGAAGTTCAATAGGTTTGAATTCAGAGTTTTCCTTCTCCTAGACTAGTTGCCTCACCAAGGCTGAAGAACCTAGTATATCCCTACTATTTACCCATTGCTGGAGGGAGAATAATTGGATTCATACCTTTCCCAAGAGTATTCGTGCTATGTGAAATGCAATTAGTCTCGGCCAGGATTTGAACTCGTGTCGCCGTGTCCATTTCCTACGACGGTAACCATTACACCACGAGCACCCCCTAAAATTACACCACGGGCACCTCCTATATTTACGAGAAATAAAGTAATAACATGTATGTACATATTACTTTATTTATCGTAGTTTTGTTATATATATATATATATATATATATATATATATATATATATATATATAATTCACTATCTTAAAGTATTGTTCTTCATTAGATAAGCTCGGCAGATGGTCCAGATTAGTCACGGACTACTTAAGTAAGTGGCAGAGAGCACTCAGCTATGTGGTATCAAAACCATATCAAAGTGTAGTTACCGTTTGGAGACCAGATTAATTGATTTCACTCACACATAAGTAAAGCTGTTTTTTTTCCTTTCTTTTTCTTCTCCCTCCGATCTCTCTCATCCTCTTGTTTCTTTCCTTTCCTTGTTCTTCATCATCAACTCACGCTGCTAGCACGGATTTCCCTGACTCTCTCTCTCTCTCTCTCTCTCTCTCTCTCTCCATTCGTTCCGATCATCCATCGCTCCCGGCAGGTCTTCCAGATTACATCCAGTGTCCGCACAGAGCTGTTGAAGGCAAGTTCTTGTTGGTCGGTCAACACTGGCACGTTCACGTGATGGGATCTACAGGAGTTCGTTTTCATTTCTCCAGCATTGTCCTGCATGCTTGGTTCGTCATATTTAGATGGTTTTAGAGATGGGAGGTTAGTGGCTGTACAGAGAGAAAAATGTAAATAAATCCGGCGGTATGTAAATTTGAAACATATGAAAAAAACATTCAGACGAGGTATCTATATAAGTTAATATTGCAGTTTTTTTAACCATCGTCAGGGCGATATTATGATGTGATGTCTTAATTCTTCATCCAAAAATCATTTCCAATTGAATAATGAAACAAAAATTTAAAAACGATCTAAGCGTTATACCTTCGTTAAAAGCGTTCCGTTTTAAAATGCAGAGAAGTAATCAGTGTTTGAATTTTTTTTTAAGATAATGTTTTTTGCAATATATTTTTCTTAATTCAAAACTTTTATGAGAATTAAGAATTTTTTAAAAACTTAAAAATAACATCTATGTTTAGAAAAAATTTTAATTTCTGTTGGTTTTTTTTTTTTTTTTCATGAATTTCCTTTTTTTTTTTTTTTCATGAATTTCCTTTTTTTCTCATTAATAGTCATCTTTTTATTATCATCTTTTTTTTCTTTTTCTTTTTCTTACTCCTTTTGATTCGAAATTTTTCTCGATGAACAAATAGAACATGTACATTCTATACCATTTCCTGAATAAGTCACATGACGTCATTTTTAAATTTTTAAATTTTATTTGCATTAAATAACCTAAAATTGTTGATATGCCATAAAACCAAACCAAACCAAATCATATATATTTAATATATATCTATAAAAAGGATTTGCATTAAACAACCGAAAATCGTTGATATGCCATAAAACCAAACCAAACCAAACCACATAATACATATTTAATGTATGTGTATAAAAAATATTAAAAATAACCTATAATAATTGATATGCCATAAAATCAAACCAGCCCAAATCATATATATCTAATATATATATATATATATATATATATAAGAAGGATTTGGCATTAAATAACCTACAATGGTTGATATGCCATAAAACCTAACCAATCAGAATTAAAACTGTGTCTGGTTTCTAAGATGAGTTTTATTCAAGCCTTTCTATCTTTAGCGATTTTGGTATCTCGGATTTCTTTATAAATACGTTTTTTGATCGATCTCAAGATCGATCAAAAAACGTATTTAGTCTTAAAATATAATTTTATCATAACCCGTACACGGTAACTTTAACTTATCGAAGAACTTGCGATGTGAGGGTTACCGTTGTTGGAAATGGGCACGGTAACCCGAGTTCAAATCCTGTGCGAGGCTGATTGCATTTCACGTTATGCTAATACCCTTGGGAAATATATTAATCCAGCTATGGTTAACAGTTAGGAAGACTGGGCACTTTTGCCTCTGTATGGCAACTGGTTTAAGAGAAGAACTGATTTAAAACTTGTTAAACTCCCCTAAAAATTGACCTTTTGGCGCATCCTGTTAGTGCGGAGGGGTTGATTAAATATGTGTACGCCAGATTCAAATTTGATATGATTCTTGTTCTTATTATTACTTATGTTCTAATTGTTTTAGAAGAGCTTTCTTTTCGAATACCAAGGTTGTTTGATTTTTTTTTTCAATGTGTGTAGTTTAATCATTGGGTAAAATAATGTATCTATATAATAGATTATCATTCACAAAAATTGTTTATGGATTCGTTTACATAACTTTTTCGTCAGTAAATTTTTATTTTTTTTATTTTGTACGTTGTATAAAAGATTTGGAATATTGAAATTGTGCGAAGGGATTTTCAATAAAATCAAGTCCATCATTTAAAACATTGGAATTACAACTTCTAAGGGCTTTAAGATAAAAATCTCATTCCATTTTTATTTTTGGTATTAAAATGTGAGTAAAAATTGATATGATCATTTTTATTTGTGGATTTAGAATAAACTTTCAATTCTAATTTGCTGTTATTATTTATTAATAATAAATCTAAAAAGGTAAGGTGCTGTTAGTTTCTTATTCGTCGATAAAATCTGTAAAAACGATTTGGCATTGAATAACCTACAATAATCGATATGCCATAAAACTATACCAACCCAAATCATATATATCTAATATATATGTATAAAAAGGATTTGGCATTAAATAACCTACAATAATTGATATGCCATAAAGTTAACCCAATCAGAATTAAAACTATGTCTGGTTTTAAATCTAAAAAGGGAAGGTGTTGTTAGTTTCTAGTTCGTTGATAAAATCTGTATTCGGTTCTATCTTGTTTAATTTATTCATATTTTTTCTTAAATCATTATTTTACGGATATATAAATGATAATTCATTTATGCAACGGGAATATCTAGACTCTCTTTGGTATTATAAATTTCAAGTGACCTGAGACAAGAAATGCAAGAAAAAGGCAAGATATATATATATATATATATATATATATATATATATATATATATATATATATACTAATCTAATATCTACCAGTATTCACGGTAACAGAAAAAACAAAAAAAAAAATCTGGCCAGGGAAAAACTTCCTGATGATCCGTTAAGGTGAAACTTTAGTAGAAGATTTTCGACTCACGATTTAAGTTAATTCTCTCTCTCTCTATATATATATATATCAACTTGAATATCCACCTAAATGTCCACCTGAACATGTACTTGAATGTCCACTTGAATGCCCACCTGAAGGTTCATCTTAAATGCCCATCGTAATGACCACCTCAACGTCAACTTGAATGTCCACCTAAATGTCCTCCTGAACAAGTACTTGAATGTCCACTTGAATATGTGATGGAGAGGTAATAGATAATAAGCAGTGGCAAAAGCTGCTTGGTAGCGCCAGGAGTGGCAGTACCGCCTTGAGCTACCGAAACTGTGTTATCACCCTGGTTGGCGGCTGATGAGGTTAGGGTATCGCAGGTGCTTTCACACGTTGTATGACGAAAAAAAAAGTTAATTGATGAGCGAATAAACAATATATATATATATATATAAGTTGATGAGAAAAGAGTTTGAAAAAGGATAGAGAAATTACACTCACTCACTCACTCACTCGTATCCGCCAACGCACCTGTTTGTTTCTGTGGAGAAGAGTGATTACTGTTCACATAAAATTACGGAAATATTTCTTTTTATAGATATTTACTAAACTGTGACTGACATATAAATTCAAAATGTAGATCAGCCAGCGGGAATCAACCTCAAAAGTAAAAGTAGAAATATTTTATTAGACTTTTTCGCATACCCTCGATAAATAATTTAATTGAATCAGAAAGTAAACCAGAAATTCGTAACACAATCTAAATCTCAAAAATTAATTTGTTGAAAAAAAATCAATGGATGGGATATGTCCACCTGAATATTTTCTCGAATGTCCATTTTAAATATCAATCTTTATGTCCACCTAAACATCCACTCGAATGTCCACTTGAATGCCTACCTGAAGATCCATCTTAAATGTCTATCTTAATGGCTACCTCAACGTCAACTTGAATGTCCACCTAAATGTCCACCTGAACATGTACTTGATTGTCCACTTGAATGCCTAGCTGAAGGTCCATCTTAAATGTCTATATTAATGACCTTCTCAACGTCAACTTGAATGTCCATCTAAATGTCCACCTGAACATGTACTTGAATACCCGCATATGGCCAAGAAAAAGCAGGACATACATGCTCGAACATACATACAGCAGCTATGTGAATGATAACCATCTTACAACCGGTATGTCATTTGGATGAGAACTATTTACAAATAAGTATCCTAAACTTTAATGAAAGCGATTCTACGTCTTTTATTTTGAATAATGACCATCTTACAACCTGTATGTCAGATGGAGAGGTACTGCTTACCAATAAGTATCCTAAACTTTAATAAAAGTAATTCTATATCGTTTTTTTTATCGATGATCACCTGACAACCCGTACGTCATATGAATAAGTCATCATCATGTCTCGCTACCAGCACGGATCTCTCTGACCCTCTCCCGCTACCCGTCTTTATCGTCCATCGCTCCCGGGAGGTCTTCAAGGTTATATCCTGTATCGGCACAGAGCTGTTGTATATAGGTTCTAGCTGGTCGTCCTGCTTTTGCTCGTTCATGAGTTCGTCCTTACTTCTCTCGCAGTGTCTCGCATGTCTGGTTCGTCTAAATTTGATAGTTTTCGTGATGGGTGGTAGGTGGACGTACAGCTGCTGTTTTGTGGGGTGTTGCTTCCAGGACTTGTTCAATATTGCTCGCAGCATTCTTGTGTAATTGCCGTCAAGCATTTTCTCCATATGTTTAGTTAGCGTTTATATAGTGCGTCCATATAGCAGAATTGACATGACCGCTGCTTGGAAAAAACTGGGTTTTATTTTATTGGTCAGATCTTACTTCCATATAACCGATAGCCTATCGATAGCTGTCCATGCCTTTGCTAGTCGTGTGTCGATGTCTTTCTCTGTTGTTTAGATACTCCCGAGGTAGGTGAGCTTGTTCACTAGTTTCAAAGACCCACCCTTTTGTGAAGAGATGTCACCTTTTTGATTGAAGCACATATATTCCGTCTTGTCTGCGTTGACATGGAGGCCTATGCCACCAGCTGCTCGCTCCAGACTATGTAACAGAGTTTCGGCTTGGGCTATGTCATCGGCGTAATCCGCGTCCGTAATTGTTTGTGCGGGATATCTTCTGCTACTTTCCTTTGTCAGCTTAAAACAGTTTTCTTTCATTAAACCAATGGACGTTCTAAGCACGTAGTCTAGGCAGATGATAAACAGGTATTGGTCAAATGTGTCTCCTTGTAGCACACCTGCTACAATGTCGAAGTAGTCTGTGTCTCCATCCGGAGAACGGACTTTTTCTTTCGTGTTTTTATGTAGCATCATTATGTCTACGACTATTTCTTTGGGTAGGCCGTAGACGAGAAGTATTTGCTCCCTCTTCCCTCTGCAAATAGAGTCAAAGGCCTTGGAGAAGTCGTCAAATAGTATTGCGGCCTCAAGATCTTTTGCACGTACACCTTCTAGGATTCGACGGATAGTCAAAATTTGTGATGTCGTGGGTCGATTTCTTCAAAAGCTATTTTGGTTCTTCCTAAGTATTTTCTCAATTTTCAGTTCTATACGGTTGCGTAGTAGAGCATGGTAGATCTTGGCCACTATGTATGTAAGGGTTATACCTCGGTAGTTCTTGGCTATTCCGAGGTCATCCTTTTTTGGGAAAGGGAGGATGCATCCCTTTGTTCATCTCTATTGTGTTTTGGTTATATACGGCATTACAGTATCGGAGTAGTATGTCATCGAATTCCCTGGTCTTCCATACTTAAGAGGGTATTTCATCCAGCCCTGCTGCTTTCTTGTTTTTATTTTTTATCAGTACTGAGTCGAGTTCTTCTTGTGTAAACTGTCCTAGTTTGATGTTTAGTTGATTACTAATAATTTTCGTGATTGGTTCATGCGTAACTTTCGGAGGTTTTCCGAATAAATTCTTGAAATGATGTTTCCACAGGTGTATTTGTTCTTCTTGGCTGGTAGCTTTCAGTTTAGCTTCTGCTCACTTCGTTTACCGTCTGCCAAGCTATCCTAGATTGTCTATCTTCAACCAAGTCTTTAATCTTATTTATCTGATTCTATATGTATTCTGTTTGTTCTTTTAGGTGTATGTTAGTTAATTCATTTTGTGCCTTAAGTTTCTGGGCATTGATATTGGTTGGGTTCCTCCTATTGCATTTGAAAGCAGTTTTTACGTCTGCATGCTTTTTCCTAACCGCTAATGTCTCCCATGGGACTCTAGGTTTAGCTAGGTTCAGTTGGTATGCATTCAGCTACCGCTTCTAAGTGGGCATTGACAAAGTTCTCATATTCGTCATTCGGAGAAGGCGTTTCTGATATCTCCTGAATTATCTGGATGTGGCAGGTTCAATCCTAACTGCAGGCGAGTAACAATACAGGAATACCTAACACTTGTACTCGGTTATGGCTAACGGAATCAGAATAGGCAACCCCCCGTGGATTCAATAAAGGGCGTAGTTCGAAGTTCTGTGTTGGTTCCCGAGTTCGACAAACACCTGAAGAAGGCCGGAGGACATATCGACCGAAACGTTGTGGAAATAACTATAAAGATGAAGACAATAGTCCGAAAACCCTCAATGATAAAAATCATCAAGCTTCGTCTCAGAAATTTAGACAATTAATGATAGATATTTATAATTTTGCCAGAGTTATAATAAATATTTGATTTTATATTCTCTATCCTAATTATATGAATTGGTTTGATGAGGCAATTTTTAAAAAAGAAAAAAAAAATTGATGAGTTAATGATACTTCAGCTGAACCCTATTGAGTCGACAATTTTTCAGGAGGGCGCTTTAAGGTGACAGATCTTCGATCGATAAGTCAACTCTGTAAAATAAAGGAAGCAAGTCAGCCTCTAAAGAACAGTCCAGAGTTTGCTTTTGATCGTATTCGAACTCTTATTCTCAGAATTGGAAATAACCAATGACCAACCAACCTAAAAAAAAAAATCGATAGTTGTAGTCTCAAGCAACAAAAATGTCGATTTTGAAATCACATAGTGTTCATGTGTACAGAGATATTTCTGAAGCTTGGATTAGTCTGGCGCCGCACCAAAGAAAGAAAAGAAGAGTATAAAGATTTTATTGCGCCAATCTTCTATTTGGGAAGTGCTTGTCTGCTACCTTGAAAATCAACGGTCGAAATTTTTACCTGGGCTCGAATATCGATCACAGACTGATAATTCAGCTCGCTACAAGAATGTATGTCTATATGTATGTATGTGTGTACGTATGTGTGCATGCAACCGTGTGCGTTTGTCCATATGTTTTTTGCACATACTTATGTGATATTATGAATTCCTATCGAATACAAATAATTTGAAAACAGATTTATTTGATCCATAAATGGGACCCTAACAAGCACTATCACTCTGGGTGGGTAGACCTGAGCGTAATGGCAATGAAGTGGTACTCCACACTCCCCACATCTCTAGAACTTAGATGCAGTTTAGCGTCTTGGGGGCGCGAGAGCTGTTCTTACTCCACCAATAGGGCGTACACACGTTTGTGCATCTGTTGAATGAGAGAGAGAGAGAGAGAGAGAGAGAGAGAGAGAGAGAGAGAGAGTACATAGACCAATGGTGAAAAATAATTTATTTTGCACCACAAATATTGTGAACATAATCTCCTTCTTTGGTAATGCACTTCATTCAGTTGTGAATATTAGTCTTATTAATCGAAAATATAAAGCAACGATTTAACATCAAAATTTTGCTAATAACTTCATGTCAGACTTATTGATTGATACTCGTATGTAAATAAATCAATAAATCATTATATATATATATATATATATATATATATAAGTCAATGATATTTGAAAAAATGTATATTTTTCATGATAGATATTTATTTCATAAAACTGTCTTCATTTCCAGTGCATCTAACCCAACAATTATCCATTAATTACACCGATTGATTCAAATCAAAATTACGCCCTGTCAGCGGGTCTTTGAATATGCTGACTGCAGATATGTGCTGGACTGCGGCATCGTAGTAAGCGAGTTCTAACTCCAATTGCGCAACTATGTTTACTTTCGGATTAATACCCTTGAAAAAGGCATGAACTCCCTTATTCCCACCAACTATGGGTTAAATCGTACCTCCACTGTTCTTCTACAAGGATGCCTTTCGCATTAAATTATATTAGTTTACCATTAAGCAAAGAAACTAATCAAATGTAACCCATAAGGGTCGCATTTATGAATCAAATAGATCTGTATAAAAATAACAGGTATTCGATGGTGTAAAAAAAATCTCTGAAGAAACAACAACACAAAAAAATATAAATATAAACGTGTTATCATATTTACCAACCCTCCGCTCGGGCAGGATATGACACAAGGTCAATTTTTAAGCGGAGGTTTGAATTCAGAGTTTTCCTTCTCCTAGACTAGTTGCCTCATCAAAGCTGAAGAACCTAGTCTGCCCTACTATTTACCCATAGCTGGTGGGAGAATAATTGGATTCATACCTTTCCCAAGGGTATTAGTGCTATGTGAAATGCAATCAGTCTCATCCAGGATTTGAACTCGTGTCGCCGTGTCCATATCCTACGACGATAACCATTACACCACGGGCACCTCAAATATAAACGTGTTATGAACACAATTATCTAACCTCAAGGCATAAAATAACCCATTGTGATTGATATACCGTTAAAATTAATCTCTAAAAATCACATCAAAATTCAACTATGTCTTGTTGCGAACTTATTGATGGACCCTCTGGTATAAGCATATTCATATGTATGTTTACACGTGTGTACAATGGAAATGTCAGCAACAAAATAGCTATCTTTTTTTTTTTGCTTTTTATTTTTTTACGTATGCGACAGGACTTCCAAAAACGAACTTGTCCTGTGGAATCACACGCACTCCCTAAGGTACTTTCAGTGGAATTGAGGAGATGGCCGCCTTCTGTTAAGAAGTGGCAGCCAAACAGTATATATTATGTACATGTGTACATGTCGCTTTTATTAAATATTTTATTAGAAAAAACAAATGAAAAAAAAATATGAAAAAACAATTGATGAAAGTAGACTGTAGCAACAACAACAGCAAAAAAAAATAATTAAGTTTTACAATTAATTATTAAGAAAATAAATCAGTGATTTGGCAGGTGCTTTTACTTGTTTTGTTTTGTTTTTTGTTTGTAATTTTGTTTCGTTTTGTTTTGTTTGTTTTTTTAGCCAGGAATGTATTATCTAATGTTATTTTTTTTTTTTTCAATTTTTCTATGTTTTTTTGTTGTTTTTTTTTCAATAAAATATCATTTTCATTCACTGATTATGTTTATGGTATGATTCAATGGAGAATATAAGCCATACAGAACGAACATGATACATTGTAAATTCCAAATGATCATAATATTTTAGATTGTCGGGTTTGGGCTTGTCTATGTGAATGTACCTACTGTGTGACACGTGTTTGCGTTAAACATTGACAACATTTTGAATACGTATATTGCGTATTTGAAAATATCGGGAATGTATGAATATCACTATTCTCCTTCCCGCTATGGGTAAATAGAAGGGCAGAGTGGGCTCTTTAACCTTGGTATGGCAACTGATCTAGCAGAAGAAAAAACTCTCAATTTAGACCCGTTAAACTCCGCTTAAAACCTAACTTTGTGGCGCATCTTGCTCGTGCGGAGGAGTTTGGCGTAATATATATATGTATATATATAAAACATATACATATATATAAAGACACACACACACACACACACACACACACACACACACACACACATATATATATATATATATATATATATATATATATAAAAGACATAAGAACCGGCTCATTGGCCTAGTGGGTAGAGTGTTGACCAATGGTCCGGGAGACCTGTGTTCAATCCCAGGTCGCGTCATACCAAAGACTTTAAAAATGGTACTTGATACCTCTTTGCTTTACACTCAGCATTATAAGGTACGTATCAAGGGTAAAGTGGAACAATCCAGGTATAGGAGTAACGCCCTCCCCTACATCTCGGTGTAGTAGCTATTGAAAAGGGAGCCTTCTGGTTGCCCTCGCCAACTTTACTTTATTTTTTAGAAGAACTCCGCTTAATTTGGCACAATGCCATGATTGGGTGAGTATTAATTTGAGAACTAAACGTATTATCTAACGTTTGTAAGTTGTAATTAACGGTGAGTAAACATACAAGCCATGAACACGCATGAATAAATCTGTCATAGCTCAAGAGATCATCTTAATACGTATCAATTGTGCTGAAAAAATTAATTGATGTGTCGAAGAATTCATTTACCTCTTTCTGTATAGAGAATAAAATCGTATCTTTACACAAGAGCATAGATAGGTATTTGGGGCTCTGAAGGGAGTAGGGCTGACTCCTTAGGGTTGGGGCTCACTTAACATTCAGTGAGATTTGATATTGTATAATGGCGGTAAAAATGCAGTCGTGAACGACTATTTATTAAGATATTTGGACCCTTCCTCTATTAAGAACCCGAAGGAGTCTTTTAAAGAAGCATCCTCTTTCAGTTATCTGTCTGTCTTTACACGTCTTTAAACACACAAGATCGATTTAGAGTGCGTGTCGTATAACTAGCAGACTACTATGATAAGCTATTGTTTCAAATTTTCACGAAAGTGCTGCATTTTTATGACCTTACACCGGACTAGACTGTACATAGGCATTATCTGCACAGCATTTGCGTGGTAGCGTGATCTCGCAAACCGTTGCAAGTAGAACGCGTAAAGCGAATTCTATCTTCATTGGCTGCTGGAATAGTCGAAGCGTAACATTTTAAAATTGTTTATGAATATTTTCAATACATGCTTTTTGTCTATGTGTAAACTCTTCCACCAATTCCCAAAGGTAATTGTTCCCTACTGGTTTGGCAGCAAACATAGTTGGTGGCGGCTGTACTAGACGGTTAAAATGGAATCTCTCTCGAAAGTAGTGGTTGTCTGCCAACCAAATAATCTATTTTTGGTCTGCAGGCTGTGAACGCTAACTAGACGCGGAGGGAGAGAGCAGGTTGACAATGCAGGGTGTATTTTGGCATACCTCAATAAAAAAAATCACAGAATATTCACCTGCATTCTGAGTATAAGAAAACGAACAGTGCATGAAAAACAATATGAATTGATGACAACTCAAATATACACACTTTATATTTTATTTTCTTAGTTGAAATCTGAATCTTAAAAAAAAAAGAAGTCTGATAATCGATGCATTTTTTACAATTAAGCTTTCAATCATTTTTGCAGGGTTGGGTTTAAATAAATTAAAACAAAACAAAAAAAAAATGGTAACCCAGGAACGTGTAATTTTTAATGTTTTCTTGTTCGGTGATTTCCGGGTATTTCCGTCGACTGCAATGATGATTTGTAGGTAATCGTGTAGACATATTTTTCTCTCTCTTTCTAAAATTTTTGATATTCTTACTATAATGAATCAGTTCCGTGCAACTGACATTTTTCTTTCTCGTCTCTCTTGGCTTCTCTCTCACCACAACAGCTGATCCGAACTGCCTATTCTACGTATTTTTGCTTGCTTTTTCTCTATGTGTGCGTATGCGATGTGTGGGTGTCTGCGACTGCGACTGCGACTGCCGCCGCTGCTGCTGCTGCTGCTGTTGCTCAAACGAGATGCGGACTTCTTGCTTGCTTCTCCTCTAGCAGAAGTAACGTAGCAGCTACATTGGAATTATATGACTTATTGAAGTCCAATGGAAACTACTTGAATCTCCTTTTTATGCTTACATCAAGCAGAAGAGAACGGCGTTCGATACATTTCATACTGAACCTGGTTGAAAATTAATTTGTTTTCTTTTCTTTTTTTTTTTCTTTTTTCTTTTTTCTTTTTTTTTTTTTTTTTTTAAAGATTGTGAATAATTCCAAAATTTATGTTTGTTGAACAAGCCAGTTATGAATGTGTATAGCACGTGCGTGCTGTTTTTCTGAGGTAGCAGTGAAAAATTACCCATGATTAACTCACAATATGACTGTCAGGGTTTTGTAAGCAAAGCTATGAGATAGACTCACAATTCATCTCCTTAAAAAATATATATAAATAGAAAAGAATAAGAAAAAAAAAAAAAAGAAGAAGAAGCAACAATCTCTCTTCTTAAAAAATTTTCTTAAAAAAATTTGTCCTTAAAAGTTATTGGAACCAAAAAATATATAGCTATGGCAATAAGATGGACTGATAAAATATTCTTTTTGGTGGGTCCAGTTATTTGAACGTTTTTCGCGTGAACTCTCCTCCGTCATTGTTGGCCAATATCTTTCAGTTCAACTATTCTCCACTTGAAACGCCTGCTTGCTTTTATTATTAATATTATTATTATCATTATTATTATTTTATTTTCATTTTTCCTTCCTCCGTTTTCTGCTTCTTCGTCCGTCCGACGTTTTCAACCGTCCGTCTCTCCTTTTTTTTCCCTCGTTCCGTCTCTTCTGGTGTGATTTTAATAAATAAACAAAGTTTATTAGATGTACACACCGCACCTTGGAACCATGACACAGCCCATGCTCCGGCGGTATCCGAATATGACAAAGGACAACAGAGTCAAGTTGGCCACAAAACCAGAGAAAGTAAGTGTCTACTTGCACCAAGCATTAAAATAAGTGAAGACGACGACTACGACGACCACGACGACCACGATATGTCTGTTGTCAATTTAACTTCTTTAATATTCTTTCTTTCTCCTTGATCGTAAGGTTTTTTTTTTTTTGTTTTGTATTTTTGTTTGTTTATATATTTATTTATTTATTTATTTATTGGTGGGGGTGGGGAGTTAAGTTTTATTTTCTGTTATGTATTATTTTCTTTTTTCATTTTTTTTAATAACGTAAAAAGTAAAAAAAAAATGTATCATCTCATTATTTAAATCTTTGATATATATATATATATATATATATATATATATATATATATATATATATATATATATATAACAACTAGTAGTGTACAGTATGATTATTATTTATTTATCTTTTCTCTGTCATTTTTTTTTTTTTTGGTTTTGTTTTTTATGATTGAAAATCAAGAATTTTATTACTTCTCGTCACGTAATATCATTAACATCAACAATCATCAAAAAAAAAGTCTTTAAATTTATGCGTACTACCTTGGGTAAGCAGTTCACCTAGGTAATGTAACCCACCTTGACGAATTCCATGTCGAAATGTCCTTTTTACCAATTTATTAGTTAATACGTCGTAAATATTAGCATTTAATGACGAAAGATATCGATGATCGTTTTTGCAAATGCAACATTCTTTCAAACGATGTGAAAAGAAAAAAAAAGGTGGAGAGATATTTACAATTATTCGAAAATAATTAACGTGAATGTTACTGCTATTATTGTATTATTAGATTACCTCTCTCTTTCTCTCTCTCTCCCTCTCTCTCTCTCTCTCTCTCTCTCTCTCTCTGTGGCATGCAAAGTATTTTTCTATTTCGATGACTTAAAAAAAAAAAGAAGCTTTTTCTTTCTGACCGATTTAATAGTAAATATAGTATTCGTCGAGACGACG
>OY757936.1:39422497-39455549 GCA_963585895.1 Sepioteuthis lessoniana | reverse complement strand
AAGATCTTTTTAAATTTTACAAATAAAAAAAGAAACTCAGATAATCCCCGAATCCCAAAAAACAAACAAAATTTTCGACAAGCTTTTTGATCACCATCTGTGCTTTTCATAAAAAATATTCCATTCAAATCCCCCTCTGCTTAGGATTTTGCATACACCTCTGAGCTTATATATATATATATATATATATATATATACTCTAAGAAAAACAACGAAACCGGTCACATAGGATTATAAATTTATTTCAATCCTGTTACGCATTTTTGAAATTTCCAGAAACACGAAAAAAGTAACAGGACTTCTTCAGATCATTTTGGATAAAAAAATTGAATAGACACATGGTAGTGGGAGGGGATAGTATGAGGGAGTCGAAGAGGTGGGAGGGAGTCGAAGAGGTGGGAGGGAGTCGAAGAGGGGTGAGGAGTTACCTCTTCATTAAGCCCACTTCCGTTTTAAATTTAACTTTCGGTTAGCAGTGTAGTAAATATTGTTTTTTAAAAAGGTTTTTTTTTTAATTTATATTTAGACCTGTGACCGGTTTCGTTGTTTTTCTTAAAGAATTTATTGGTCTGTATTATTGGTACATTGAGCTCTTTACCAGGAAAATTTTTAATATTCATGCTTGAATACCTTCTTGTCCTGATGGAATTACTCCCAACTCCGGTTTAACTGGACCAAATATATATATATATATATATATATATATATATATATATATATATATATATATATATATATATATATCAATTATGATTAAAATTTAAAGTAAGAAGCATTTTTAATGCGTAAAATCTTTACACTACTGAATACATGAAAATTCAGAGCAATATATTTAAAATTAAAACCTCACAACCCATAATTTCATTTCTTCGATTATCAGGTGAGCTTGTGTTCAGCACATCGTTTTTATCCCGTTTTATCAGTATCTTATTCTCTTTTTGATATATATATATATATATATATATATATATATATATATATATATATAAACCAGAAAAACAGAATAATCCAAATAGGTGAATTCATTGTAATGTAAAGTCAACGTTAAACGTTTCGGTTTCAATAAACTTCATCAGTGATATCATAAGAATTGTTGATATAGCGATGCACGCTTATAATCTTATATATATATATATATATATATATATATATATATATATATGAAGAAAGTAGAAAAACAGGATAATCCAAATTAGATTAATCTATTGTGGTGTAAAGCCAATGTTAAACGTTTCGGTTTTAATAACCTTCATCAGTTATCATGGGAATTGTTCAAACAGCGATGGATGCTTGTCAAGATAACAGGAGCAAATAAAATGTATTCAAAGAAAAAAGATATAAACATGAATATAGCGTTCTTGATTTAAAAGTATCAAGTACGTGTTTGGCAGGTGGAATTATATTTGAAAATGTTGGATTTTTTTAAGAGACAAGAAAATCCTCCCGTTTTTTAAAGAAATACGCAAAGATAGGAAAGTTTTCATATATAAAGATCGTTTTGAAGTCATCCATGATAGATGTCGTGTAAGCATGCATCTGGTATTTGTTTTTCCGAAAGGACAAAATGAAAGTAAATATGGATCTAAATCCGATAGTATGAAGAAAGCAGAAAAACAGAATAATAGAAATAGGTGAATTTATTGTGATGTAAAGTGAACGTTAAACGTTTCGGTTTCAATAACCTTCATCAGGACTTTGATATCTGGAGAATTGTTCACACAGCGATGGACGCTTGTCGAGATAACAGGAGCAAAGAAAAACTTACCTATCTCTGCAGTGAACGCGGACGCGCCTCCCTTGAAGGCTGTTTACTTCTGTTAAGACTTTGAGGTTCAACTTCAAAAAGTTGAATTCGCGTATAAGTCCTAATCCAAGCGTATGCGACATATGCCTGGGAGAAATTATGTGCTCAAGCAGTCAGGAGAAAAGGGTATTTCAAACACGTAGCCCTTTATACCTGTTTTCCAGCCAAGGTTCCAGGAGAGAAATACGAGAATTTTTAGAAGTGACAGAAAACGGTCTAAAAGAAGACATTACCACCTGCATTGAAGTCTATCGTTAAGAAAAGAAAGTAATATTTTCTAGCATGAGAAACTAGATAAAGGATCAAAGCCTGTACACCCTGTAAGAAAAGGAAATTATATTTTCCGGCAAGAAAGCGACGTCAAAGGTTTCTTTCTTTCTCCATTGTACAAACTTCTTTTTGTGGGTTATTTTTGTTCGTAGAGACCCAAATTTGAGTAACTGTTTTCTTGTATTGTTCTAACTTGTTACTTGGCGCCTAGAATTTGAAATACTGTTACGCACGCATATGGGAAATTTATGCAACTTTGTAAAGAATCACCTCGTGGGTGCCTCTTGTAAGTAAATTTTTTGAGTTTTAACCAAACAAGACCATTTCTGTTTCTCCCTCGCCTTTCAGACGGGGGCTAAAAGTCGAATTCATCTGATAAATTTCCGACACTGATTTAGTTGCAGATTAATCGACTTTTTTCTCAAGGCGATCTCTTCGGAGGTTAACTTGACTATGCAAATACTAATTAACAAATTTGTCTTACACACCATAAACGGAAAAGACCTGGGTTCAATCCCTGGTCGCTTCTTACCAAAGACTTTAAAAATGATACTTGATACCTCCTTGCTTAACACTCAGCAATATAAGGTACGTATTAAGGGTAAAGTGGAGCAATCCAGGGAAAGGAGTAGCACCCCCGCCCTACAGAAGCTATTGAAAAGGCGGCCTTCTGGTCGCCCTCGACTACGGTTGCCAACTTTACTTACTTTATTGATACGTGGTGCATTCAATAAGTTTCCAGACGTTTTTTGTACGGGTATTTAGAATTGCTGTCGTCTCTTGAAAATTCTATTGCAATACATCTTATGAGATGACTGACCAATTTTTATGATTTTAAGTTCAAATAAACAGCTACAGCAACAATTGGAATACAACCTACTAAAGCCTGATTGTCACAGCTGGTGAATTTCAAAAATGCTATCTAGACGTGAGGACTCTTTAGAAGAACGATATGCAATAAAATTATGTTTTAAACTTGGAAAAAATGTCAAATAAAATTTATGGAATGCTTCGGACTGCTTTTTGACCATCTCGCATGAATCGAGCATCAGTTGTTGAGTGGCATAAGAGATTCAAGGAAGGCAGGGAGTCTGTGAGGGATTATGAGAGGTGTGGGAGGAGTAAGATAGTCAATACACCAGAGTTGATTGGCCAAACGGTTAGGGTTAGGGTTACTATGTTGAGGTTTTAAGGGAGTTCAGGAAAAGATTCCATCGGAAGAGGCCAGCACTATTCAAATCGGGTCAGTGGCATTTCCACCAGGACAATGCACTAGTCCACAACTCCATCCTTGTCACAGACTATTTGACCAAGATAGGCATCAAGACAGTTCGTCACCTTCCCTATAGTCCAGACATTGCTCCCTGTGACTTTTGGTTATTCCCTAAGCTCAAAGGCTGTCGTTATGAGACAATTGAGGAGATGAAAGAGGCTGTGACGAAGGTCATTGAGACGCTCACACAAGAGGACTTCTATGGGGCTTTCCAGAAGTTGTTAGAACGGTACAACAAGTGCATTGCAGCCGGAGGAGATTACTTTGAAGGGAACTCAAGTTTCATGTGTGTACTATCAATAAAAGTGCCCATATGAAAAAAGTCTGGAAACTTATTTAATGAACCTCGTAATTATAAATTTCATGGTACGCAATAATGATAAATTATATTCCTCGAATATATTATAAATAATGAATTACATTCATTTCTAAGAAAAATATCTATTTGATAATAAAGATTTCTCTTTCATTTAAAGCTGATTGTGATCTTTTCTGATTTATCGTACAAAGAAAATACTGGCAATTCCAATTAACAGAAGAGGAAAGCACTCACTGGGTGTTGCCAGGGCCGAGATTTTTTTCAAAATGAAAAAATGTGTTTGTGCGCATATGCTCTGCGCACGGTGAAATGTTGATGGAATTTATCACAAAAAAAAGAATTAAAAGTATTTTTTTCGACCAATCTATGACCTTCGCGATAAAAAAATAAAGAAAGACCAAAGTTGATCCGATATGAGGAAAAAGAGAACCATAAAAGATGAGATTCAGACTGAAAGAACGCACAGCCAGACGCTAGAACATCAACCGCCAGCAACACTCAACATCTCACAACACTCGTCTTAAACTCTCTACTGCGGCTTTTGATAGAAGCTGCATTACCTGAGAATCACTACCTCACCTACATTCCACTTTTTCAACACCGGCGTTCTACTTTCCTATCGACATAAACTTTAGTTGACCAAGTAAATCAGTGATTCACCCCTACCAACACAAAAATTGGAACATTTTTATTTCTCGATTTTACTGTCATTTAACACCCGTCAAATTTCCTAAAATTAATTCATTCCTACCAATACAACTACTGAACATTTCACTTATCAATCTCACACACATTTTCATATTGACTAACACAACTATTTGAACATTTTGTTTCCTTTTTTTTTACTATTTTTTTTTTATTGTTAACGCAGTTGTTAGATTTAGCACTTATCTTCTTGTCGTTTGATTTGCAACTCTGTGTTTTGTCCTTTCTTTACAACCATACGCTTGATATAATAAGCGTAAACAATTATACGTTGCTGTGAAAGAGAACGAAAAAATATCCTATGACATTATAGAGAATTAAAATGAATTGGAATGATAGTTAGAGTGTTCGCTAATGGCCCGGAAGACCTGGGTTCAATCCCAGGTCGAGTCATACCAAAGACTTAAAAAATGTTACTTGATGCTTCCTTGCTTAACACTCAGCAATATAAGGTAGGGATCAAGGGTAAAGTGGAGTAATCCTGGGACAGGAGTAGCGCCCTCCCCTTCACATTGTTGTAGTAGCTATCGGAAAGGGAGCCTTCGGTCACTCTCGACTAAGGTTGCCAACTTTACTTACTATATATCATATGAATAGACAATAAATTGTATTTATTATTATTAACTTCCTATTTATTCAATAGTAATAGTATTTTTTTAATTTCAAACGATACTGGCAAATAATAAATAGCAAACAATAAAAATACTCTGCTTAGAAAGTTTCTTTTAGGTAGAAAATATCTGTATAAAACCATAAAATTCAAGTTTTAGACAATTAAAAAAAATCTTATAACTATATAAAATACTTTTTCGGAATAATATGCAACAAACATGTATATTAAATGTATTAATAAGAAAATGTCTTTTATTTTCTGGTTGGATCTGAAGAAGTCCTGTTAATTTTTTTAGAGCATTGATTCATATCAATGCTTTTAACAGGATGGAAATAAATTTATTATCATCTTAATATGACCGATTATTGGGAGGGGGTAGAAAAAATTGCTCTGTGGATTTTATTTACATTGAACTCTTTACCAGCAATATTTAAATGTTCTAAATTTGAATATTTTATTTGTCTTCATTGGAATTATTCCCTACTCCGGATTTACTGGACTGAATAATATCTTTATATTGTAATGTAATGTTACTGGGATGGCTTATTGAAATGATAAGTCGAATCGTTATTTACTATGAAAAAGAATTTATTTTACAAGACGTATAAGGATGTGTTACCAGGGGTATTTAGCTTGCTAGCCTCGCTAGGAAGGCAGGGTATATAATCGACGCCCCAACAAGCTGGAAAATGGCTCAAGGCCATTTTATAGTGGAGGCCACACACTGTTGAAAACTCATGTGAGGCATAAGTAAAAATTATGGGTCCCATCGATATTCTTCGAATGGGGCGCTTCGGGTACCAAGCAATGAACTCGGTCCTGTAATGCAAGTAAAACTTGTGGGGATGGCTCCCTGAGGCCAAGGGTGTGTCGATCTCAGCCAATTTTCTTTTTCTTTTAGGATCTAAATTCAAAGGTTCTACCCGCTTCCTTTTTCTTGTAGTTTTCCGTCTTGGGATCACCATTTAAAATAATATATCAGGATATGCAATCCGATACTGACAAAAGGCTTTGAGTAGACTGGAACATTATCATAATTTTATTTTTCTAAAGATTTTTTTTTCCATATGTCAAACATTCAAATTCAGTTCTTAATTGCCTGTTGAGTTACAGTGATAAAAATGTATTTATTTAATTTATTTTCCTGTTATACAGTGTAACCCGGATATAAGAGACCCCGATATAAGATAAACCTGAATATAAGAGCGATTTTCTCTGGTTCCAAAATAGAGCCTGTGTCACCTAAACAAAATAGTCCGAACCCAGATATAAGATAAACCCAGGTAAAAGAGACTTATTATCCGGTCACGACAACTCTCTTATATCCGGGTTACACTGTAATAAAAAAAATCTAAGAATAAAAAATGTGGGGGGTTTTTTGTCTTTGTTTGGTGGAAAATTTGGCCAATTCATTCAAATGAAAAGTATTCGTTCATTCTGTAAACAATGGTTCTTAAATAAAAAGTTGGGTTTTAAGTTACGCTGATTAAAAATTAATATATTTTTTTCTAAGAAATATGAAACGTATTCGTTTAAAAAAAATCGGTTTTTGAGTTATCGATAAACAATGTTTCCGTTTAACTTTTACTTTTTTTTTTACTCACTGAAAATGTAATATTATTGGAAAAAAGAAGCTAAGAATTGAAAATATGTTGCGGAGCTTATAAGCACGTCGACCCAGCAAATTATTTGAGTTTTTTAAGCGTGTGAGTAATCAACAACTAAAGAACAACGAAGAAAACAAAGGCGTGATAACAGTATAACAAATGACAATTTATTTGTCGTAGGTCACAGAATTGGTATAGTTCAATTGGTGTGTGTCGACGTTGCTGGTGGAGTCAGCTGGATGATTGATGCCGGTAGCTGGTTTGGACGTCGTATTTAGTAGAAAGAGAGTTGGGTAATCGATATCGGTAGTCAGCTGGTATGGTCGTCGTCGTAATTGCTGTGTTGTCGTTGTTGGTGTGCTAAGACTATCGTGCTTTAGCTCTGCAAATCGAACGGACAGGGAACCGAGAGCTAAGGTTACTGTACCTTAGCGTTGAGAAGCCGAACAAACAGACCGGGAGACCGTGGCTTAGATTTACCATATCTTAGCGCTGCGAAGCCGACTGAACAAACAGACAGGGAAACCGACCGAAATGATTAAGACTGGGTGGTCTTAGAGTCCTCTTCGTGTTTGCCTCCAGGCCGTCTGCTTCGACGAGTTCGTAAGAACCATCAGAGATACTCCAATCCAAGGGCTGAGACCTCTAATGGTCCTTAAATGAACCCTTTCGCATATCTATGGAGAAGTAATGCGAATACGACCACGAGATATAGGATTACGCCTTTAAGAGTTTCGCTACGAAAAATCGTGCTAGCCGCCGGACTACTAAAAGGGGCTTGTTTATACAGAGCGAAAGTAGTTGCACGCAATCGAGCCGCGTAGACAGAGAGTTCGTCTATGAAAAAAAAAAAACAGAAGTGGGAATACAGTCCTACTTTAACCTGAGATAGGCTTCGAAAGATAATCCACTTTATTTTGATTGAGTGACTTCCGAACGATGGGCACTATTAATGTTGTAAAAATGTAGGTTTTTCTCTTTTTTAGCTGTTACGGGGCTATGGATGGTTTCATCATGTTTCTTCAGATCAGTGGTGTTCTAATAAGTCTACTGAATTTAGAGCAATGATCAAGGGTGGATTACAATTTGGAATTAAAATATATATAATGATTATATATGTATATATATATATATATATATATATATCAATGAATATATATATATATATATATATATATGAGTGTGTGAGTGTGTGTGTGTGTGTGTATCAATGAATCAACCGTTAGCATCAATGACTACAACAAAACGGGTCAGAAGCATTGAAATGCCGGAATCAGACGATCATCTATTTTGGGAATAGTACTAGTTACGGCGGACTTGACAGATTAGATTGTATGTTGTTATGGAGGTGATTGGCCTCTTCCTCCTCCTCTCTCTCTCTCTCTCTCTCTCTCTCTCTCTCTCTCTCTCTCTACTATGCCGCATACCTAATAGTCCAGTGAATTGAGATCTGCTGGTGTCTGGGAAAACATAACAATGGAGATTGGCAGACATCCCCGCTTGAATTGTCCTAGTTTTATTCAAAAGCACAGAGTCTTGTTAGTATTCAGGGCCTCACAACTTTCTCCAACACCTCTGTGTAGACAGCGGTATTGACTCTTAAACCCCATGAAAAAAAAGTGTGGAGGCATGAAATCTGTCATTGCTGACAATCCCCAGAAACATCACCGTTGCTATAAATTTAGTATGAATGATTGTTGAGACCTCATTCGAGTCCCTGAATGACGAGTTGTCATTTCTTCTGTTTACTTTTTAGTTCTAATCAAAATTTTTTCTGATAGGAGAAAAACCAAAGCATTCCTGTCTCTTGGTGTATTAACTTGTTTAACAAGTGTTTTGTACGGATCGAATGATTCTTCTTTATCAAATCTAACATAACTGACCCCTCCGAATCACAAACGAAATGTTGTAGATATCCTCATGCACAAATCTCCCAATGCCTCATTCTAAAAACTTGAGGTCCTTTACAATGGTTCTGATTGACTTTCCAGGGTTTTTTTTAAAGATTATTTCTAAGACTTTTTGTATAAAGTTGGGTGTTTTGATGGTAATTGGTTTGTGTTTAGCTGCTAATGTGGTCTCCTCGTTAGCAGCTTCCGACTCCTTTCTAATTTTAACCACTAAGTTTCCGGCAACCTTCAGGAAGAGAGCTTTTTTGAATCACCATGTTTCACTTTTATGGCAGCGAATAATAGGGTACCTTTTTATTTGTTGAATCAATCTTATGTCTGACACCATTTACCGTAAAAGTAAAGTAAAAAAAAAAAAAGAAGTAATTTAATACTCTTGATAGAGGTATCCTCAAAAAATTAGCTCATCCTTTATATATATATATATATATATATATATAGAGAGAGAGAGAGAGAGAGAGAGAATACTTAGTCCAGTTAAACCGGAGTTGGGAGTAAATTCCATCAGGACAAGAAATTATTCATGAATGAATATTTTTGGTTTCGTTGTTTTTTCTTAAAGAAATATATATATATATATATATATATATATATAGTATTCTTAGTCCAGTTAAACCGGAGCTGGGATTAATTCCATCAGGACAAGAAATTATTCATGAATGAATATTTAAATTTTCCTGGTAAAGAGCTCAATGTACCAATAATACAGAGCAATAAATTCTTTAAGAAAAACAACGAAACCAATCACAAAGGATTATAAATTCATTTCCATCCTGTTACGCATTTTTGAACTTTCCAAAAACACGAAAAAAATTAACAGGACTTCTTCAGATATTTTTGATAAAAAAAAACTAGATTAGACACATAAGAGTGGGAGGGGATAGAAGAGGGGTGAAGAGTTACCTCTTCATTAAGCCCACTTCCGTTTTAAATTTAAATTTCGGTTAGCAATGTAGTAAATTTATTTTTAAAAATTTTTTAAAATTAATAATTTTTGAAAATTACATTTAGACCTAAATTACAGATTTTTTTTATTAGATTTAAACTTTAATTAATAATCTCACGTAAAGATGCAGTAATAGATATATTAAACTAAAAACAAAAACAAATATTTAATTTATTTAATATATTTTAAAATTTCAAAACTATTTAGAAAGCATTAATCAGTTACACTTTTTATGCGTAGTACATATGTATTATATGCTTTTTCACAATTTTCTATCTAACAATTTATTTTACTTATTCTCAAAATTAACTCTAATTCTCAAGAATAACTATGCTTTTTTTTTTTTAATTTTGTTTAATTATTTATAGTTTAAATTTGGCCCTATGTCTACACCTAGCTATTAGTTCATTTCTCTTATTTAATGATTTTTTTGGCTCAGGAAAAAGCAAAATATGGATTTTTTCTTCAAGACACAGATTGCACATACTATCGAAAGATTTTGGGGTACTAGATCTTTTCAATATGGACCATTGAATGTCAAGGGTTAACCCTTTATTTTTTAATCCCCAATAATGTTTTGATAGAGCAGTTTGATTTTTTTTATGCTCATGGGAGAAGGAAAATTTATGATTACCATACCTAATTTTAAAATTAGTAGATAAAACGCCAATATAATATTTCTTATCAATTATGTCCTCTTTTAGATAAATAATAGCTTGATATACTACGTTATCTAAATTACACACCATTCATTGGACAATCACTTCGAGATTTACAATTACATTCTATTTTTTTACTATTAATATTATTATTATTTACTCGGTTATGAAATTTATTAATTAATTCATTATTATGACTATTTATTATTTGAGAAATATTTTTAGTGCAAGAATAACTTATTTTCAAGGTTTTCCTATTAAATATTTTATATAATATATTATCTTGTTTAATATGTTTATCTATCAGTCTCAAAAAATATTTACCTACATCTATATTTGCTCGTTTACAAAAAGCGAGGTTAAACCATATAATTTTCCTTTTTCTATTTTTATTTTTTTGATCGTAATTATTATTTTCTTTAGTAATTTCATTTGTTATATTTTCTTTTAAATACCTAAAATCCTCCTTAAAACCACTATTTTTAAGGGCATCTATATATCTTTTACTACTCTCTTTGAAAATCTTTTCATTTGCAGATAGCTTACCTATTCTTAAATTTACTGCTTTTGGGATTTGCTTAATTATGTTTTTAGGGTGATTTGAATTAACGTTAATGTACGATGGGTTCTGATTGGATTTTATGAAGGGTTTATAAGAATTATTTGATAGATCTAAAGTCACATCCAAGAAATTGACTATTTTGATATTTGATGAGATTTCTATCTTAAACCCCCAAAACTTAAAGGCCTTTATAATCCTCTTTTGTATGCTAGAGCTAAGAGGGCCATTACTACTTGGGATATATAATAAACCATCATCTCGGTACAGACCTAATTGTTGAGGACTAATGATTGTGGTAAGCATATTTAATATATATAAACCTACAAGGTCTGCTATTTGGGAGGAATCATACGCCCCCATAGGAACGTCAAAGTTATCTAATCCATTTTTTACCCAAGTTGAATCGTTATTTTTTAACACAGTTTTCCTTCAAGCTAATATTATTTCGTATTGTTCATCAGTTATATCTATATATTTACGGGCATAGTTAATACTATCTATTAGAATATTTTTAGTTATGGAAGGATAGAAATCAATGATGTCAAATTGTATAAAAGTAGCTTTACTCTTATTTTTTATCCTTCTAAACCATTCAATGGTCTCATATGAATTCCCCCAAAGATTGCAATGGTTAGCCTTTTTAACACTATTGACAATATTTTGAATAATACACTTAGATATCCTACCTAACTGTTTTAGAGAGGTTAATCAGTCTGGTTGGCAATTTATTTTCAAAATTTGGTTTATGATCCTTAAATAGAATATAAGCTTCTTTCTTTTTAAATTTTCCTAACCTATCTTCAATTTGTAATCTACTAGCAAAATTAGAAGTATCCTTATCTATTTGTTCAATAGTATTATTATAGTCTATTTTATAATTATTTGTAATTTTGCTCTTAAAAATTTCTTGATATTTAGAGGGTTTAATTTTATATAAGACACATACACAAAGTCCCGCTTACCCTTATAGGCAACCTTTCCTTTTTTTGTTGTTGCTATATCCTCAGAAATATACGAAAATAAATGTATATAAATTTGTTCTAAGATTCGCTGATGCTTATCAACAATGAAATGTTTCACGAGGTCGTTTTTTTAGAGACATTCTACATTATTAATTGAAGTTACGTCAGCTGAAATATTTGTGGTCAGGACTGTTTGTTTGTATGTATGTATGTATGTATGTATGTATACATTTTTGTTATTTATACATTTGCAAGGGTATGTATGTATATATGTATGGAAATTTACTAAGCTTTTTGCTTAGATGTGGCACAAGGCCATATGAAAGGGGCACCCAATGAGACTCGAACTCACTCGTGTAGGTTTGCTAGTCGAGTTTGCTAACCATTACACCACCAGAGGCGCCTCTGTATGTATGTATGTATGTATGTATGTATGTATGTATACATTTTTGTTATTTATACATTTGCAGGGATTTCTTTTTCAACAGCTTTTTCAGATATGGCTAATTGAAAAAAGAAACAAAGAAAGAAATCCATGTTTTAACTTCAGTTTATATTGGTTGAGATTCGTCACCCTCTAAACAATTCAATGTGAAATGAAGGGAAAAACAAGTTTTCTGAAATTTAAATAATTTTAAAACGGAAGGTATTTTATTTACCTGAATGCCTATTTTTTTGCCAAAAGAAAGTAAGTATACAGATGTAAATGTTACTCTGAGTTGAAAATTTATTCAAATTTATAGCCAACGCCTACAAGTTTATCGAATCACTGAAAGAAAAACACCATCGCTGCAATTATCTGTTTATTGTGTCCACGCAAGGGAAGACAGTCAATAGAAAATAGAAGGAAAAAATTGTCATTCACTCACACATAAAAAAAAGAATCTTTGTTTCCAGAAAAACCATTCTTTAGTTCTTCCAGCTGGAATACAGGTTTTAACTTTCAGGTTATATAAATAGAAATTGATGTTAGTTTTTTTTCATTCATGTTATGTGTCATCTCGACATAAGTTTCTGTATTGATCAACTGTTATATAAACTTATTCAGAACAAAATACCTCAAATATATCAAGGTAAGTTACCATTTATTCTTGATTTTAAAAAATCCTATAATTCAAAATGGTGAAGTGCAACTATTTTAGGTGCTAGAGATAATAGAATACTTTCCATTTTCTATATCCTTTATATATATATATATATATATATATATATAGAGAGAGAGAGAGAGAGAGATAAACAGACAGACAGATAGATAGAATGCGTCATTAAAAAACATCAAAATCTTATTTTTATAACTCTTATAGCTTTTTTTTCTGAAATTTGGTTCAGTTTTACATGAAACGTAAAAAATCGTTTATTACATTAAAAATAAATAGAAATTTAAAAAAAAACCTTGTCTCTAGTTTTTAAGAAAATTTGTCTAAGATAAACATTACTATTTAGATATGCTATATATATATATATATATATATATATATATATATATGTATGTGTGTGTGTGTGTGTGTGTGTGTGTGTGTGTGTGTGTGTGTGTGTGTGTGTGTGTGAGTGTAAAATAAAAGAAATACGAAAAAATCTTTGGCGATAAAAAGTGCTTGATGGTATAACGGCAGTGCAGGTATACAGCATATATGTATATACATATATATAAGTGTGTGTGTGTGTGTGTGTGTGTGTGTGTGTGTGCGTTTATATATATATATATATATATATATAAATCAATGAGCAAAAGTGATAAGACAAAAAGGAATTATTTCTTAATTTTTGATTCGTTTTAATGAATCTTTTCTGCTTATTCGAATCCCTTATTTATTTGTGTTGTTGAGTACCCAATCTGATGGAAAATTACACACAATTCTTCCAGGCGAGTTTTTGTGGGAGAGTGTTGCGGATTCTACGTACCACGGTGAAAAGGATGGATTTTTTGTTTTTTGTTGTTTTTTTTTTTTGTTTTTTTTTTTTGCAGTTTTAAGGGTGATGACTTTTGACATGGCTGTCTCAATTGTTGCGTGTCTGTGAGTTTGTTGTAAATATCTGTGATAATTTGGCCATTTTGATTTTTAATGAGGATGTCTAAAAGTGCTTGTTTTAAAAAAATTGTGTTCTATGATGAATCTTTAGGGCAAAGATATTGGAGAAAGTTATGTAAATCCTTAATGTTGCCCGATGGACATTTCGAAAATATTAAACTGTTATCCTGGTATCTTTTCCATGATCTAATAAATTTTGTTTTTATATTGTTTCTGTATTTTTCCCTGTGATTTTATATAGATTTTCCTCTAAGTATACTAAGGTAGGAGTGGCGTACATTGGAGCGATTTTAGTTCTACTTTGCTGTTCCTAGGGTTTGAATGCAATATTTGTTGTCGAATATATATATATATATATATATATATATATATATATATATATATATATATATATATTTCATTGAACATAATAGACATTTTTTGTCTACATATTTTTTTGTTAATCCTTTCGAATTGCTGTATTGATCTTATGATATTCGGCGGGAATTGGTTGATAGATCTTCCATAATTAGTTATTTCCCAAGTACTTTCTACCCGATTTTGGGCCATCATCAGGGGAGGATGTATTTAAAAAGTGATGTAACTTTTGTATGTACATTAATACTTTGTAAGAAGAGTGTCTGTACTGTTGTATTGTGTTGCGTTTACTTTTCGAATTAGTTCCTATAAAAAGCGTGAGTAGCTAAAGACATTTACGTACATTAGCACTGATTTCAAAATTAATTCTATTAAGTTTGGGTTGTATGTTCCTAATATGTAATGCCTCGAGAATCTGTAGTTTTTGCTTGTTATTTTGATGTTCTAATATTGTTATGTTTTCGGTAAGAATTTTCCGTAATTCTGTTGTTGGGCATGAATGTTTTTTAAATGCTGTGCTATAGACCTTGTATAAGAAAGTTCCATAGCACAGCATTTAAAAAAGGTTTTGGGTGCCTTTTGCAATAATAATAATAATAATAATAATAATAATAATAAAATTATAATAAATAATAAAAATAAAACATATGAAATAATAAAATAATAATAAAATTATAAAAGTAACAGTTATGGTCATAATGGTCTTTGACAATTCTTATGGGTTTTTATAATGCAATTATGTGAAAAAAATAATGCTAATAATAATAATAAAATATTACTGACATTTACAGACAATACGTTTGGGTGTTCATAATGTGATAATTTGAATAAAATGGTACTTACGGTCGATGGTTCTGTTGAGTAATTAGCCTGGTGTCGGTAATGGCTGGTAGATGGTGTGACAATAAGAAAGTTGTTGGTGGGGTACGGTGAAAGGGCAAGGGAGGATGTTTTAGTGAGTGATGTGAACATAGATGACTGAAATATAAGTAAATATGGAAATAATAGTGGTGCTTAAAAAATGAGAAGGGGGAATGAAATTTAGTTAATATTTTGCTTATGTGTTTGGGTCGAATTAGAATAGAAGACGTTTGTTTTCGTGTCGACATTTTGAGATTATCTTGGATTTGTAGTTTAAGAGTGTATATTGTGAAGAGTGGGTGATTATCGCAAATTTTTCATGGCGGCAAAATAAGCATCTTCTTGATATTTTGTTGTAGGCGGGGTCAGTGGTCGTATATTCTTTGTTTGAAGGTTCCCTCCGTTGCGCCAAAGTAGTATTTTGTGTATTGTTTGTCCTTACCGTGGCCCTGTATACTATGCTTTGTTTGTTTGTTTGTTTGTTTGTTTTTTGTGACAGTTTCCTTGTAGGAGAACTGTTGATTTGTCCCTACAATTGCACTAGTTGTTAGTTTCTGTTGTGTTGTTGTTGTGTTATATAATTGCGGAAGGATTTTTTTATATTATCATTTTTCGTTGGTTATATCTTATCATTCGGGTTAGTTAGGTGCACTCATTGAGTGCAGGTGTTCACGCTCGCGCGGGGAGGATGTGACAATCACAGATGTCATAATAAAAACTCCGGATAGGAAATAAGACTGGGATGTGAATGACGTCATGCCCGGAAGCGATGGGCTGGGATTCTTCGGTATTTTGAAAAAAGCAGTTAGTTGAGATTTGGACCTAGGAGAGTCCAGTTATTTGCTGCGGGGTGCATGCGCGTTGGTTGGGTCAGTGAGTTGAGAGCTGACGCTGGGTGAACAGTCAGCATCGTAAACATTGTGTCTCTTTCTCATCGTGTCGAAAGCCTAAAAGTCAAGAAGGTAATAAAAGTTTCGTATCTGAACAAAGAGAATCGTCAAGTGTTTCGCGGGATTCCTATACATGTGAACGTTTTTATATATCCGTATATTTTACATATATGAATATATTACAGTTGTTTTCTATTTTTGTAGTGTTTTTTTTTTTTGTTTTTTTTTATAATTTGGGTCATGTTTTTTTGTGTAGCTGCAGCTGATTTTTAAGTTGTTTTTGTTAAAATTTTTGGCTAAGGTGCTTGTGTTTGGGGAAGTGTTTTTCTATTAGTTTTATGAAATATATGCAAATATTAGTTTTTACGTGTTTGCTAATGGGTGGGTTGAACGAGATGATATTTCTTTTTTTTTTTTTTGTTTTTTGTTTTGGATTTGGTGGTGTGTATTCTAGTTGTTGTGTGTATCCACATTTTTTAGTGCGCTGTCGTATATGTTATTTTTGTTGTTAAATATGTCACTGTTGGATGAGTTGTCAGATAGTCTATGGCTAATGGATATTGGTATCTGTTTGATGATTTAGGGTGGGCGATTTGAGGAGGTGTCATTTTCTTTTCTGAAAAGTTTGAATGTTCCTTTTCCTAAGTTTAGTGATAAGTCTTGGAAGTTATTTATTTCTAAATTGGTTTTTATGGTAATTTTGAATCCTAGCAGTTTCAATTTTAAGATTTTATTATTATTATTTTCCTCCTTGAGAGTTTTTTACATCAGCGTTAGCTGATAGTTTTTCACTGGAGTTTGAGTGACAGCAAATCTCCTCAAGTCTCCAGGACTTTTCTCAATATTCTGGCCGATCTCTATAATGCAGTAGTTTGGACAGTCTTTACCTGTTCTATTATTTACAAGTCCTCCAGTCCTTGTACCAATCTTTTGGTGACTGTACCAAGAGGGCTAATTACAGTTAGTATAATCGCTACCTTCATGTTCCACAGTTTTTTTTCCCAATTCCCTTGCAAGGTCGAGGAACTTATCCCTTTTTTCGCCATCTTTCAATTTTACTCTGTGGTTCGCTGGGACAGGGAAGTCCACAATTCTGTAAGTTCTCTCTTTTTTGTTGATTACAATAAGGTCTGGTCATTTGGCCGAGATTAGTTGATCCGTTTGTATCTTGTTCTCTAATTCATTTGTTTGAGTTCTTCTCTGGTCCACTTCAAGAATGGTCCCGGGTATCTTTCAAGGGGGACAGCCCAGGTATTTATCCCTTTGACAAGGTTCCTGCTATAGACTTTTGTCTCGAATAGTTTTCTAGTTCTTCTGAGATACTCTTTTTTAATTTTTTTCTTTCTGTTCATTTCCACTTGTTTGATGGTGCTAGCTTCCAATATCCCCAAGTATTTGTAGGTTTCCTTTTCTCCGAACGTCCTGATTGTTACTTGATCAGGTAGTTCGACTCTTTCCGTCATGTGTCATTTTCCGCTTTTCATTATTAGCATGGCTCATTTTTCTATGCCAAATCCCATTCCTATATATTGAGTGCATATTCTCACAGATTGTATTAGAGCTTCCAATTCTTTTTCGTTTTTAGCAAACAGTTTGATGTCGTCCATGTACATCAAATAGTTGAGCGTTTCTTGCGATTTACTGAGTTTGTATCCGGCTGTGCATTTCCTAAGGATGTATTTGAGTGGCATCATCGCTATTACAAATAATAATGGTGATAGTGCATCTCTCTGGAATGTGCCTCTTTGGATCTTTACCTCTGCTAAGCTTTTTCCTCTTGCTACCAATTCCACTCTCCAGGTTTCCATGTCCTTCTCGATAAACTGTACGACTTGGTCAGGTATTTAATACATTTTGAGACAGTGTAATATCCAGCTTTGGAGGACCATATCGTAAGCCTTTTTGCAGACAATCCAGGTCATAGCTATATTCTTCCGTCTCGTTTTACTCTCATTGAGAATGTCTTTGATCTATATATAGTAGTTCCCCTGTGCCTCTGGTTTTATTCTGACATCCTTTCTGTTCGTCAGGGAAGATTCAGCGGCTTATCAATGAGTAATATATCTTCTCCCTAATTCGTGCCGTTAGTATTTTCCACATTATCGACAGTCGTGATGTCGTTTATCGGGATATTTGTTTATAAATTCACTTTCTCGATTTCGGATTGACTGTCTTCCAGTCTTGGTTCCTGAGAGAAGGCAATGTCGTCTTCTTTTCAGACATGATTCTTTTAATGATATTTACATTCATTTTTATCCTCTTGGGTCAATGTTTGCGTCTGTATATTGCGTCTATGTATTTGCGGTGGATCGGTCATTGTCATATAGTGTTTGGTCAGGAGTTTCTAGCTTTTCCGTAGAGTCTCAGTTACTGTGTTAGGAGTTTGTTGATGTGTTTACCTATATATTTGTTGTTAGATTTCCTGTATTTCAAGGTCAGAAATACAACCATTCTTTGTTATTGTCCAAACCTGGTCAGTGAGCCTTTGCTTTGTCTGAAATTTACGGAATTCTGTCCAGTTTTCAATTATTCTTTGTCTATACCCTCTTTTTGCAGGGTTGCTCCTAAAATAACAGTATAATGCTAGTTTGTGATCTTCCATAGTCCATTTTCTACGCTGTGGTCTCTGGTCTCTATTAGTTTTATGAAATATATGCAAATATTAGTTTTTACGCGTTTGCTAATGGGTGGGTTGAACGAGATGATATTTCTTTTTTTTTTTTTTTTGTTTTTTGTTTTGGATTTGGTGGTGTGTATTCTAGTTGTTGTGTGTATCCACATTTTTTAGTGCGCTGTCGTATATGTTATTTTTGTTGTTAAATATGTCACTGTTGGATGAGTTGTCAGATAGTCTATGGCTAATGGATATTGGTATCTGTTTGATGATTTAGGGTGGGCGATTTGAGGAGGTGTCATTTTCTTTTCTGAAAAGTTTGAATGTTCCTTTTCCTAAGTTTAGTGATAAGTCTTGGAAGTTATTTATTTCTAAATTGGTTTTTATGGTAATTTTGAATCCTAGCAGTTTCAATTTTAAGATTTTATTATTATTATTTTCCTCCTTGAGAGTTTTTTACATCTTATTTTAGGAGTTTTTTACATCTCATTTTAGGAGTTTGTTGATGTGTTTACCTATATATTTGTTGTTAGATTTCCTGTATTTCAAGGTCAGAAATACAAACATTCTTTGTTATTGTCCAAACCTGGTCAGTGAGCCTTTGCTTTGTCTGAAATTTACGGAATTCTGTCCAGTTTTCAATTATTCTTTGTCTATACCCTCTTTTTGCAGGGTTGCTCCTAAAATAACAGTATAATGCTAGTTTGTGATCTTCCATAGTCCATTTTCTACGCTGTGGTCTCTGGAGTGAGTGGACGATTTGTGTTCCTGGAAGAACAGCAGTCGCAGGAGGTTTATAATCCCCCATGTTGACTATCAAGGGAGCACCTGTTGATCATGTCACCCAAACCTGTTGTCTGGTCCCCGTTTTAAATTATGTTTCTATTTGTCATTTTTCATGGGTAGTATATTGTGGCTATACCAGACACAGGGGTTGTTTACTATCTGCGCCCCTGACACAGATGTGACCGAGAACAATTACAGTAAATGTTCATGAATAGCGGGTCACAAAAAATTTAAGTTTTAACTTAGTTTAAGTCTACAGATCGGCTATTTTATATTTTACATCTCACAATAAGTACCTGAGCTAGTTTCAGGTGTTCCTGTATCACCTTTTGTTTTTATATTTACTGCCGGAATTTGAGACTTCGTTTCCACTAAGATTGACCCTTTCAGAGTAAAGACTAGACTCCTTACATATCTCTCCGGTTACATCTAGGATGGTAATTGTTCTTAATTTGCGCTTTCAGGCCATCCCAGATACATTGCTTCTTCATCTATCGAGACAAGGCACAGCTAAACGATAAAGAATTTATCGCAGAAAATTTAAACAGATATAATACGTGCTTTCGGAATAGTTTAGCTGAAAAAAATTCTGAAAAAAATGTCCTCATTTAAATCACAAACATTTTCCAAAAGATTTCACAAGCAACAAAATGTAGTATGCATTTTAAATTAAAGACAATTTTCACTGATCGGATTTTTTAGTTTCGCAGAGCAAATAGTACAAAGCGAAGATTTCCTTCATCCGGTGTTCGAGTCTATGCGTTTCCTACTTTTATAAGAAAGAAAAGGTCACGTGACATTCGAGAATATTTGATTCTAAAGTCATCCCCCTATTTAATCGCTTTTAATGACCATCCCAGATACATTTCTTTTTCATCTCTAAAAACAATGCACTGCTATTATTATTTACTCCCTTAGAGTTTTTCACATCAGCGTTAGCTGATGGTCTTTCACTGGAGTTTGAGTGACAGCAAGTCTCCTCAAGTCTCCAGGACTCTTCTCAGTATTCTGGCCGTTCTCAATGATGCCGTCGTTTAGATGGTCCCCACTCATCCACCAACTTCAAAGTCCTCCAGTCCCTTTGATAATCCTTTAGTTACTGTACCAAAAGCACTAATCACAATTGGTATAATTGTCACCTTCATGTTCCATAGCTTTTTCAATTCTCTAGCAAGGTCTAGGTTTTTATCCTTCTTTTCACATTCTTTCAGTTTTAGTCTGTGGTCAGCCGGGATAGCAAAGTCGACAATTATTATTATTATTATTATTATTATTATTATTATTATTATTATTGCTCATTGGTCTAATGGGTAGAGTGTTCGCTAATGGTCCGGGAGACCGGGGTTCAATTCCAGGTCGTGTCATACCAAAGACTTTAAAAATGGCACTTGATACCTCCTTGCTTAACCCTCAGCATTATAAGGTGCGTATCAAGGATAAAGTGGAGCAATCCTGGGAAAGGAGTAGCACTTTCCCCTACACCTCGGTGTTGTAGCTATTGAAAAGGGAGCCTTCTGGTCGCCCTCGACTACAGTCGCCAACCTTACTTACTATTATCATTGCAAAAAGTACCAAAATCTATCATTTTTATTACCTGCCCATAAAGACCATACCACATTAAAAAAAAAACAAGGTAACGGGATGATGATTTTAATTTGAATCATCATCATCATCCCTCAACAAAATTCCCCACAAAACAGACCTTTTATTTTCAAATCAAAATAAACTTTTAGCTACCTTAAAGCTAGAAAGTTAAAAAAAATCCGACTTCAACAATCCATTTGCCTTCCATCACCCATTCTTCCCTGCTCACACTCACTTCCTTCGTCTCACCCCTTCCTATCAACGGCAGAGGAAATATGTGTAAATTTGTTAAGATGCATACCAGTAGATACGCAAACATACGGATATATGTACGCGCGAGCAACAGTACATAAATAAGTTAGTAAAGTTGGCGACCGTAGTCGAGGGCTCCCTTTTCAATAGCTACTACACCGAGGTGTAGGGAAGGCGCTACTCCTTTTCCTGGATTGCTCCACTTTACCCTTGATACGTACCTTATATTGCTGAGAGTTAAGCAAGGAGGTATAAAGTACCATTTTTAAAGTCTTTGGTATAACGTGACCTGGGATTGAAACACACAAACTTAGGCAGACACACAAATAAATCCCACTTTTTGAACACAAATTAACCATATCAATTTTCTTTTTTTTTTTTTTTTTTTGAAAATGTTCACTCTGTCCGACGATTACAAAATGCATGAAACCCTGGGTCACAGACTGTAATATATATAATGTAATTAGAAGAAAACTCAAACCTGGTTAAATTGTCATTATAAATTTATTTCAGCGAAGAATATCATTATACTCTTCGTCTCATCAGATGACTTCACACGCTTAATAACAGAGGGATTTAACACACGTAAAAGGAGTCAACAGAAAAATATATTGAGATAATAGTTTAGTTTACAAGCTAACATTATTTTTAAAAATTCCACCTGCAACGAAAAATCTAGCATATGTTTAAATTAGGATGGGTTAATTTACAGAAACATCCATTCTCTGGTTTCTTAATTTTTCTAATACTTTATTATTTTGACCCCCTTTACTTTCGCCTGAAAATTTAAATCTATATGTTTCTTTTAAACACACACACACACACACACACACACATATATATATATATATATGTGTGTGTGTGTGTGTGTGTGGACGGTAATCCATATTTGCTGTTTTTCAACCTCAAATTAAGCGTGTAAAGTCATCTGATGAAACGAAAAGAGTAACGATATTCTTCTCTAAAATAAATTTATGACAATTTAACAAGGTTTTTGATTTCTTCTAATTACATTATATACGCAATGTATGTGAGTTTTATTATATAAACCTGGATAGGGAATATATAACAATAGCCATACATCGAGCATTCCCATAGATTTATATAAAATTACTTATATATTCTATACGCGAATAATCTACATCCATTGTCTTCGGACGCTAACTGGATATTACAGTAATATCCACTACTTATGCTAAACTGGAGTTATTAAGAGAAGAGGTTGGAGGGTTGTTGAGCTACTCTACACCATCATAAAAGACGCTTGGGAAAACTTTGAAGTCCCTGCAGAATATAAGGACGCCTACCTAGCCACCATCTTTACGAAGACAGACAGATGAGGATGCGGTAACTTCCGCTGGATCTCGCTTCTTTCCATACCAGGAAAGTGTTCACCCGTATACTGCACAATAAACATTTGATCCAGGCGGAGGATTTCTTATTTGAAACACAATGTGATTCCCGCATCAACCGAGGAACTACAGACTTGATCTTCTCCTTGTGACGAATACAGGAGAAATACATTGAACTGAATATGCCCCTTTACATGATATTTGTCGACTTCACAAAAGCCTTCCACTCTGTGAACAAGAGAGCGCCATGAAACATATTACAGTAACTAGGGTTGACCAAACATCAAGACGCACTGGAAATAATCACCTGTTTTTCGAAAGCTGCAAAGGCATTTGGGCTGAAAATAAACCTCAAGAAAAAGGAAATTATGTACCTGCCGCGACCTGCCGATAAACCTAAACATCAAGTTACACGCCCGCGTTAGAACAATTATATCCGAGTACGACCGGAACTGACTAAGCCCTTTTTCTTTCTAACGACCTTGACATTTCGTTATAGCTAAAAGAAAAGGGAGAATTAAAATTAATAACATTTACAAAGCACTTCGGCCAAAAATAACCTGATAAGACTTGAACTAATAGTCGTCGCCAGCCTATAGCAGGTTAGAAAAATACTTTATGGCTACACTCATTTTTTATCAAAGAATTTTACATTCACGCGGCTGAGCTGTGTGTCACAGCACTTTCGTGATATCAACAGGCCCTTTTCAACGCTCGGCAGCCAGGGGGCCGTCCCCCCAGGCTTTAACCCTCTTCGGAGGGGTTGGGTTTATCGCCCGGCGCCTGAGGCGCCCCGAAAAGGGGAATGCCGACGGGGTCCGAGGCATTTTTGGAACTGCCTATCGCGTTGGGCTACGGCCCTGCGACAGGACCCACCTTAAAAACGGCCTTGTGCCATATTCGTACGTTGGTGGGACGTAGGATGAATACAGCGCGCTCCTAGCGAAGCTCTTTAAGGAGGAATCCTGCATTCTGTGCGGTCGCATTCACCTTAACTTCCGACGTTGATCCCACTTCTCGTGGTAGATCTGCTTTTTTTCCACCTACATAGTTATGCACAAAGGTCCTTTTTAGGACCATAAGAGGCTCTGTCTGCGGGTCAGAGCATCTCTGGCGGTCAGTAATGATCAGTCGAAGTAGACGGCCAGGCGGCAAACACGAAGACGGATTCTAAGACCAACCGGTCTTAACTCTCACTCGGTTCCGATAGTCCGATAAGCTGCGCAGCGCTAATGGCACGGTCCAGCCTTTAGCTACTGCTTCGCTATCTGCGCAGCGCTAAGATAACGCCCATCTTAGCCTCGTCCTTCTGGCCTGTCCGCTCGTCCGCACGGCTTTGACCCGACAAAGCCTTCGCTTTCGTCCGCTCGTCCGCACGGCTTTGCCCCGACAAAGCCTTCGCTGCTGTCCGCTCGTCCGCCCGGCTTTGACCCGACAAAGCCTTCGCTCTTGTCCGCTCGTCCGCACGGCTTTGACCCGACAAAGCCTTCGTTCCCGTCCGATCGTCCGCACGGCTTTGACCCGACAAAGCTTTCGTTCACGTCCGATCGTCCGCACGGCTTTGACCCGACAAAACCTTCGCTCTTGTCCGCTCGTCCGCATGGCTTTGACACGACAAAGCCGTCGCTCTCGTCCGCACGGCTTTGACACGACAAAGCCTTCACTCCCGTCCGATACGTCCGCACGGCTAGGGGGCCCAGCAAGGCCCTAGCCTTTCCTCGACCTCAACGCTCTTGCAAGGTACAACGCAGTCCACTTAACGACTCGCTGTTACGGACTGTTCTACTACTGCAACACCTGACTCACGTATGACCCGCCGTACGAGCCAGCAACCGGATCGATACATCCTTGTTTAACCACAACATACCGTCATAACCGGGGATATCGATCTACCAACCTCGACCGACCTCAACTGCCCGCGACGACTGTCCAGCTGTACTCAACAACTCGACCTACGCCAGCGACCCTCGTCGAACGCCCAGCTGCGAACATCTACAACGCGACTATACCAACTAACGACATAACCCATTCTAGCTGAAGACTACATACAACCGCCACGGACATTTATATACACGCTTGTAAATACGACAAATAAATTGTCACTTGTAATTATCATTATCTCGCCTTTGTTCCTTCCTATTGTTTTGGCTGTTCTCATTCACGTTATGAACCTTACGTCTGAGTGAAAAATGAAACAATCTGCAGGCAAAGATATTTTTGTAAAAGCAGTAGTTATAGATCTATGTAAACAATAACGTATTCGTTCGACAGTTGGAATTTGTTAATTCGGCAGTTAATGTCTGCTCGAATGTGATTGGCTGTTTTGAAGTTGTGCCGTTAGCTTCACGCCCCTACTGTTATTTAAGTGAGACCCGCCTGAGTTCTCCCACTTTTTTTTTCATGGCACAACCTGGCTCGCTCTTTTAGCTTAGTGAGTTCTTGTTTATTCGCCTTCGACTTAAGGCAGTTTTTCTTAAGCAAGGCGGCTTGAGCAAATAGACTTATTAGTCGCTTGAGCTAAGCCCCTTTTCCTCACAGGTTTTTTTTTTTTTTTTGTTACTTGTTGAAACAGTAAGCCAACTGCAAGTTAATTGGTATGCTGTCCCCTTTAAAATAAAGTTGAGTCTAAGGTCTCGAAGCGGAATTATTGGACTCTTTTGCCGACAAAAGAAGCGTTGGCTCGGTCAGTAGGTTCGGTAAATGCCTCTGTAGACTCCTCACTCCATTATTTTGGGAAGTGTTACACACACCCTTTCTTTGTCAACTTTTATTCAAGCTTTTTGTTTTGGTCTTTTTCTTCATTTGTGGACCCGTCTTGGACTCATGCATTTCGATCCAAGCCTACTGAGAAAGACATCACAACGTAGATGAGATGATTATGTAGACGGATATGCATGGGCCGCGGACGAATTCCCACACTTCCACGTAAATGCCAAGTAATACAGCATGCTATTTTCAAATTTCTGAAAGAGTCATTTCCGTCATGGTGATGCCTTCCTCGCGGACATTGACTCTAGTTTGATGCACAGTAGACAAAATAAGAAATAAATATAAGTGTATGCGCGAAATTAATAATCTAAAATGATAATAATTTACCAATCGCGTATTCAACGCTTAAAACTGAAAATTATGACCTTTTTTTCCATGACCTTTCTTCCTGCATCTTCATTTCCATTTAACCAAAAATCAAAAATTTGAAAAGTATATTATTTGTTGTACCAGAAATGATTTTAATATGTTATAAACATTCATCATCAAGTCACGCTGACAGCATGATGTTCCTGATTCTCTCTCTCTCTCTCTCTCTCTCTCTCTCTCTCTCTCTCTCTCTCTCTCCATCCGTCCCTATCATCCATCGCTCCTAGTAGGTCCTCCAAACAACATCCAGTGTCCGAACAGAGCTGATGTGAGTCCTTGCTGGTCAGCCATCATTGGTGTGTCCATGTGTAGGAGTCCGTAAGAGAACATTGGTTATAAATTCATCCACGCTTCTCTAGCAGTGCTCTTCAGGTTTTGCTCGTCTCTAATTGGTTTGCAAGATGGGAAGTAAAAGGCGTTACAGCTGCTGTTTTATGGGGTGTTCCTAACTGGATTTGTTCAAAACAGAACGTAGCATTCTTGTGTAGTTCCCATCTAGCTTTTTCTCCGTACTTTTCGTTTGTGTCCATGTGGTGTATCCATACGCAGTCACTGCTTGGGGGAAAGCTCATTTTATTTTCTTATAAACATTAATCTCTTAATGACATTCATTAACTTATAAGTCTTTACAAGAACCTAGTTTGTAGTTGCTAGCTTAAAGCTGCAGTCATAGGGTAGTATCCAGCTTGTAACAATAATCTTTGATATCTACGTATCATCTACTCAAAACAACTTACGTAATACAATAATTTCAGTGTTTACTAGAAATAGGAATGAGTACATTAATTTCCCACCACCTCACTGATTTCAACGCCTTATCTTGGCAGGTGTTAGTCCGAAAGCAAAAATCTCAAGGTCATTCACATGAAGGAAGAAAAACCTCAAATAGTAAAATCTATGATTAAAAATAGAACTTGTTGATTTAATGATTAGATTATATATATATATATATATAATCTAATCATATATATATATATATGTATTATTCGGTCCAGTTTGTGGGGGGAGTATGTAATTTGGTTATTTCAATAGATTGCTCTCTAAATTATTCCCACCACAAATACAACACAAAACTTTACAATCGCGCAAAAGAAATGGAATAGAACACAACGAACATTAAACAACAAACAATTTAATAAGCATATAACAGAATATGAAAACAAATAAAATACATGATGTATAAATGGCCTTTTGGAAAATAAAGTTTGACAAGAAGAGAATAAATTTGTTAAAGATATGTGTATGTTCATGTTAACGGAGTCTGTAAATAAGTCGTTCTTACTTACATTAAGTTCATAGCGGGTTTTATGACAGTGGCGACAGCGTATCGCGTTGATGAAAGAAAGTCTGTCGGATTTTTCTTTTGAATATAATTCTCGGCCATTTGAAGAGAGTTCATGAACTTTAGTTGAGGAAGGAAAGGAATTTGTCGGAATATATCGGCTATTGCTTTACTGGCTTAGTGGCTTGTCTTCATCTGTGTCTTCGTTTGTGTGTAAGCTTGTGTCTTGTGTGTTTGGCTTCCTAACTCTGTGTTATTTACATCCTACAGGTGGATCAAAGAATCGTCCTAAAATTTTGGCGCGTAGAAATTTATTGACCAATCAGATTTGTATTTTACTATTTTATTTTCAAGCCTAAATATTTTCTGTTAGTTCACTTCCGATCCTAATTTTCTAGAATGTTCTAGTCTATGTTTTCAGCTGATTGGTTGAAAAATATAAAAATGTAATTTAAATGCTAATGCGGTTTTGATCCTAAATTTCTAGAATGTTCTTAAGTGTAGTGGTGACTGAATGTATATATTTACTTATTTATTGGTTCCTGACTATTTTGATGTTGAGTTTAGATATTTAGCGTTTCCCACTGGTTTAATGTTTTAGTTTGATATAGAGTGTTTAGAAAAAAGGTTGAATAGGCATATAATATAGGCACATGGATAAAGTGGTAAATGAAGGAAGATATGCAACAAATGAGTAAAAGATATGAAACAAATAATGGTTGTAAAACGGCGCGGACAAAATGAACATTTAAACAAGGCGACGAATAAAAACAAAATTTATATACTATAATAATGAAAATTACATTAATACATAAAAAATATAACTAACTTTACAAACAAAATGATAGTGTGTGTATATGTGTGAGCTCGTGTGTGTGTGTGTGTGTAACACAACTAAGTTATAAAAGAATTACATGTCCTTTTTTTATGATTAGAAACGGGCAGTTTCTCAGAGACTGGAAAGTGTCTCATAGTCATTGTATATGAATGTCTGCGAGGCCCATCAATGGTGTTGCTTTTCTCTCCTGTTGATTCACGCTGAAGAGAGTGTGTTGCTGCTGCGAAGAAATTTGGTAAAAGAGAACAAAGGTGTTTGAAGACGACGTATTTATAGAAAATACGCGTCTTGTAGGTGGCTCAAAAACGCAGGACTTGAATTTACGCGCGGACCTAGTTTTAAACATGTCACGTGGTCCTCCTGGCCAATGATTTCCCGAGACTGAATAAGTGAGCGTCCGCCATCTTTGTGGGAACAAGTGGCATACCGCCCAAAATAATTCATAGGAGTGTAAAGTCCTATATAAGTATGTTTTTATTGCTTATTTTAAAACTAGAAAAAATGTGTATCCTATAAGTTAAACCAGAGTTGGGAGTAATTCCTTCAGGACAAGAAAATCATTCAAGAGCTGAACATTTAAATTTTCCTGGTAGAGAACTCAAGGAATTAATAAATAGATGTAGACATAAGGCTAAATTTAAACTATAGACTAATTTTTTAAAAAAAACATAGAAATAAATAGTGAAACAGGAAAAAAAACGTATCCAATATACGCACATGGAAAAAATAGGTAACCGAGGAAATAGAATCGAGATTAATATAAATATTAATATTTCCCTTATAAAAAATTATTACATTAACATAGCTCACAAAAGTTATTTATCGAACTTAACAAGAAAAGAAAAGAAAAAAAAATAAATTTAAAAAGTTAAATTACCATAATTTCAATCGACGGAAGAATTTTGAAAATAAAATAAATAGGTAAATAAAAAAACGGAAGTTAAAAAAAAAACGAGGAGGTAACTCTTCACCTCTTTTCCTTTCCTCCCCCGACCCACGTGTCAATTCTGTTTTATTTATTCATAAGATCTGAAGAATTCCTGTTATATTTTTCTTCGTGTTTTTGGTTTACACCAGAAACGCAAAACAGGATGGAAATAAATTTATAATCCTAAAATAACCGGTCTTCGGTTTTTTTCTTTAAAGAAAGTATATATATACTTGAGTAAATTTCTGTATTCACTATGTTGTACATTGAAACACAGAAAGAAAATTATATTCCACGGAAATGAATTCATGTGTTAGTTAAAAATAGAATTAATTAATTAATTAACAAATAAAGGAATAAATCAAAGAGAAATAAGTACCTAGACCTTGCTAAAGAACTGAAAAAAAAACTCTGTAGCATGAAAGAGATAGTGATACTAATTGTAATTGGTGCACTAAGTACAATCACTAAAAGACTGGTGGAGGGACTGGAGGACATGTAAATAGGAGGACAAGTGGAGACCATCCAAAATACAGCATTGTTGAGATCGGCTAGAATATTGAGAAGAATCCAGGAGACTTGAGGAGACTTGCTGTCACTCAAACTCCTGTGTAAAACCATTAACTAACGCTGGTATGAAAAACTCTCAAATGAGTAAATTAATAAAAATAATAATAATACAAAAGCACCAAAGAAAAAGAAGGCTAATGAATATGCACAAGACCTCTCTGATATGTCATAAACAGACTATATGTGCCAATAAAAGAATTAGGAGGAGGACTCGCCAGCATTGAGATTTGCGTTGATACATCAATACGAAGACTCAGGGACGACATTAAAAAGAGTAAAGAAAGATTAATAGCAGTAGCCACCAACAGCACAAGCAACTTGAGAACAGACATAAAAAGAACAAAAACCTAAAGACAAAAATGGGAAGAAAAACAACTGTATAGATATTTCAAGTGACAAACTGACGAGATTGCTCACAAAAAGACATGGACATGGCTACGAAAGGGAAATCTCAAGAGAGAAACTGAATCTCTTCTGATAGCAACACAAAAACAAAGCCATAAGAACCAACCATATTAAAGCAAAAATTGATCATACATGACAGAATAGCAAGAGTATGTTATGTGGAGAAAGAGATGAAACGGTTAATTACATATTAAGCGAATGCAATAAACTAGCACAAAAGGAATTCAAGACTAGGCAATACTGGGTGGGAAAAGTGATCTACTGGGAATTGTGCAAGAGACTGGAATTTGAACATACAACCAAACGGTATATGCACAAACTAGAATCCACAGATCTTAAGAACTTTTCCGAGTATTCTAGTCGATCTCGACAATGCTGAAGTCTGTTCGGTCTTGATTCTTCGTCTGATCTTCAGTTCCCCGAATCTCTTTTACAGGTCCTTGAGGGTCATTCCAAGGGCATTAACTACAATTCGTAACGCCATCACCATCATGTTCTACAACTTTTTCTGTTCTCTAGCAAGATCCAAGTATTTGTCCATCTTTTTGCTTTCTTTCATTTTCACTCAGTAGACGCTGAAACCGTAAAATCTACCTGATGACAAGTTGTTTTATTTATCAATTCATTTATTTATTCCTTCCTGAGACAAAATGAAATATTAGTCATTCAATCAATTAATCCTACTTTCCATCAAGTTAACTAAAAGGTTTAGAACATAAATTTAAAGGCTAAAATGTAAAAATTGTACGATGACTAAAAATGGATTTATTATTACGAAGCAGATATTTAAAAAAAAAGAAAAGAAATTAAAACAATTTCTTTTATATAACGTTTTCATCCCTTTCCCTCCCTACCTCAGCTCTACATTCGGTGAGATAGATGTGTTGAAATTAACAATGAAATATTGTGCCAATTTCTTTAGAAAATAATTTGTGCTTTTATTAACTTTGGCACAATAAAGTACACAAATGGTAAATCGGTAAATATCACAAAATCTTCTTGACAATTTCTTATTAGTCATTTGAAATGTTAATTTGATTTTTATATTTTTCTTGGTATTAGGAAACAATCAGTTTAGCTAAAATTCCATATAATCGTATTTGCAGGTATATAAGACATAAAATACAAAGAGAACTAGCCGACACTAGAATTTATTCAAGATTCGTTAATGTTCAGTTCACACTTTGGTAAACAGTCTCCTTATAATAAAACCAGTGTATAGAACACAGCCCGATATTCCTTCTTTCTTTTTTCCCGCCTTTCTTTCATTCTTTATTCCATTGAAATAGAGAATATGCATTTGATATTTTATCTCTTCTTTTATCTCTTCCTTTTCTTTCTTTCTTTCTTTCTTTCATATGTATTTTGCGTTCTTTCCTTTCTTCAGAATCAAAACGGAATTGTTCATTTATTATCTTCGATGATTACAGAGTGTAAAATTCGAACTCATGCATTTATGTCTTTTTCTTCTCCCTCCTTCTCCACCACCTGGTCCTCCCCCTCTTCTTACAATTAGTACTACTACTTCTAAAACTGCAACTACTTCTATAACTACCAGCCCACCGACTGCATCTCAGCAGAAATCTCACCCCCATGAGAGTCCTGATTATGACATTAAACCCCGGAGCTTAGAGGATTGTAGAGTATCCCTTCATTGGCATTACTCCCGGGTCGACCCTGACCCGGAGTGGTAGCACCTGATAAGGTTCTATCTATAGGTCCAATAGAAGTGTTTGACATTTAAACTATGTGCAAGCAAATAATTTATGTTAAATTGGATTGTTAGAAATAGAAGTGATTGACTATTTAACTGTGTTTAAACAAATGATTGATATTTAATTGAATTGTCAGTGATTGATAGCAATACATGGAGCTCTTTAACTGTTTGCCTAAATAGCCTAAATCAAATTATTGGTATCACATAGCAATTATTAGTATTACGTAGCAATACTTGGAGCCATTGACTGTGTGCAAATGAGTGATAAGAGTTGAATATAATAATTAGTATTAAACAGCAATATTGTAACATCTTCACTGAGGGCAAGATCAAATAGCGTCATGATTATCATGTAATATAATGGCCGTATATAATTCGTTTTATATATCTTGCCTTTCGGTTTAGTTAGGCTGAGAACCTTTCACTTATCGCATGGGTTAGTTAGGTGCAACATGAACGCTGGTGTTTACGCGCGTGCGAGGAGGATGTGTCATTCAGAGATGTCAAAATAAAAATCCCAGATAGGAAACAGGACCAGGGTATTTGGGTGACATCACGCACCGGAAGCATGGGCTGAGATTTGAGGAAAAGCAGGAGTTGAGTTCCTGCGTCCGAACGGGAAGGTTGTTTTCGGGGCTTGCCGAGATCAGACCAGTAGTTGCGGTGCGGTGTCGCGCGTGGTGGGGGCAGATGGAAAAATCAGCATAGAAAGATGTGTATCACTCTCCTTATGTCGAATTACCTTTAACTCAAAGGTAATAAAAAGTTTCATACCTGAACTAAGAAGTCGTAAATGTTTTTTGTGTTTCAGGATTCCTATGTTATCTATATGTGCGTTATGAACATTCCATGTCTATTTCACATATTCGTATATCTGGCTATGTAACAATCAGATAACAATACTTGAAACCATTTAACTGTATAGAAACAATAAGAATACTAGTGTGCAAACAAATTAGTTCTAACTCATTTAAAAATGAAGTTACCTATAAACTCTGTACAAAAAATGACTAAGACTGATGTTAAATTGTAACTGTTATATAGCAATACTTGAAAACATTTAACTGTGTTCTGTGACAATATACCTGCTGGCCGGCCCCCACCATCTCAACCTCCTAAACCAGCTCATGGCCATCCTATCGTCTAGTGGTTTCTCTCATCTCCGGCCAGGTGCATTTCACATTTGTTCACAAACACACAAGACACAATATGCACAACCTAGAAGGTGGAAGAAAAGAAGAACAAACAAGCTCGGACTTGGGTTAGCTCCAAGTGCAAGGAGGGGGAAGTTTGGGCGCTTTTCTGTGGCTTTCTGTGCATCTGTGGGCTATCGCGAGCATGTATCCGAGCAAAATTCCCACACAGCCATCAGGAACACAAACATATCCTCTCGCTTTGGCTGAACCGATTTCTGAGCCCACAGGTCCGAGCTCCTTGCTTAGCAGCCACCTTTTTCTAACCGACGCCTTCCCCCGACTTTTGCTGACTGCTTTCTTCTGTTGACTGCTTTCTTCTGTTCCCACGTCTTCTTCCGGTCTCGAAGAAAATCTCGCGTGCAAGCCTTTTATGTGGGTTTTGCGCCAAAACAGACAAAGGAATCCTCTGACTGGCACTCACCCGCACCCACAGAAACGAATGCCATCTATTATGCCTCAGTGCAAAAAAAATTAGCTCTGGCTCGTTTGAAAATGTTATCAACAAAGCAATTTTACAAATGATATATACTTAATATATATGTATAAACAAGATTTGGCATTGAGTGACATACAATGGTTGATATGCCATAAAGCTCAACGAGCTAACCAGCTGCAACTACTT
>OY757936.1:39207497-39417497 GCA_963585895.1 Sepioteuthis lessoniana | reverse complement strand
CGAAAAACGCCTTCTCCAAATATTCCAACTAAAATGTAAGTGAACTTTTTTTCCCCGTATCAATTCAACATTTATTAAAACAATAAGGAACTGATCACCGAAACGGCGTTCAGTATATAAATTGATGGTAAATTCACTTCGTAAAGGTTTTTATGTTTATTGTAATTATTATTACTAACGTACGTGTAGAAGAATCTTTGTACAAGTTGTTATTATAGATTGAACCTTTCGTAGAGTACAGTAGCTTAAATGTTGTGACTATCATAGCAATGAAAATAAAGAAAAAGTTCGACTACATCACTGATGATAATGTAATGGTTAAAGCGCTAGACTGACAGCGGAATCGGAGTACACGAGTTCTAACTCCAATAGCGCTATAACGTTCACTTTCGGACAAATACTTTTGATAAAGGTATGAACCCCTTATCCTTTCATCTATGGGTTAAATTGTAACACTACTGTCCTTCTAAAATAAGAGATTTGGCATTAAATAACCTGAGAAGGTTGATATGGCATTAAATAACAAACAAACATACATAAGTAAATAAGTAATGATAATTTATATTCTCAGTTTTGACCTTGTCCTTATTCTCGACCCATTTTTTTTTATTTAGTGGTATTTCCGTCACAGGAAAAAAAACTATATATAAATCTGTTTAAAGACTTACAGGTAAGAATAAAAGAATTTAGAAGAATAAAATTTCAGTATATAAGAATTTAGATTAAAATTTAATATTAAGAAATTTAAAATAAATGTTAATATGAAGAGAATAACACTACAGCCAAATTCAGTATTTAACTGAGTATGTTTTTAAGTGTGTAATTTTAAACGCTAAGTTCTGCAGCTTTCTAGTTTGGATCCTGATTCAAAAAGATAACACTGACAATAAAATTTTTTTAAAGGAATTTTAGACAAAGGAAACAATAAAGAAAGGGATAGAAAAGATTAAATGTTGCGAATTTTTGTGTAATTTGCAGGAAATTATCTGAGAGACTGTTCGGAAAACAAAGTTCTTTGAATTTGAGTATCTTTTTTTCTTTTTAGTTTTGTAGAAATGTTTCAATTTTCATTTAATTTTGATTATTCTAAAAGGTTGTTTTTTTTTTCAGCAGAGTTCAAGGGTTGAATTTTATCTTTCAGTTTATTTTGATAAAGTCTTTATAATTTTCATTTAATTTCAATTGAGTCTTCTGTAAAGTTATCTTTTCTTCGGTTGAATTTTCTTTCAGTTGTTCAACTTAGTAGAATTTTAGTAGAAATATACACATACAGATTCAAACAATTACACAACTTGTTGACATGAATAAAAAACTAATAGTAATTACAAAAACCAACCCTGTTCGTCTTATCACTTTTGTTAAGTAGATAGATAACGTAAGAGTCAACGGCGCTTGGCAACCGTCAGCAGACATTTAAAATTATAGATAAAATATGCATTCATACTTCCGTTGAAATTACGTATTATATATATATAAGTATAATCTAACTTTATATATTAATAATTTAACTTTATATATTAATAACACTAAATATATTTAACTACCATTAATTAGGTGATTTATATTCTTTAATTCTATGATTTAAAAAAAAATGGGTTAAATAATGAAATAATTTAAAATGTATTTTTCCATGTATTTTTCAACATTATATATTAATAATACTAAATATATTTAACTACCATTAATTAGGTGATTTATATTTTTTAATTCTATGATTTAAAAAAAATGGGTTGAATAATGAAATAATTTAGAATGTATTTTTCCAATAAAGAATACATTTTAAATTTAAAAAGATAAAGTATAAATATCCTTCCTTTTTTATAAAAAGATCATAAGATGAATTTTTTTAAAGATAATATATAATTGTTAAAATTTTTTAACTTATCCATATAACCTTATAATTAGAAGAAACTATTTCATGTGCAACACCGTTTTTCAGCTAAAATTTAAGAAACTCATATTTATTTATATTATAAGTTAGGAATTATTAGTTACATTAATCAAATATTTATCACATATAAATTCTTTGCTTATTACGATTAGCTTAACAATCGATATGTTAATTTCTTCCTAATATAAATAACATGGACTTTTTATCATAGTTAGAAATGGCGGAATATTGGTATGATGCAAAAAAAAAAAGAGCCTTTAAAGTTCGAAATGGTAAATCTGCATACTGTTTTCTTGGACTTTGGCACATTAATCCTTTTTCGACAAAGCCATGTTTTCTGGTCTCTTTTATAAGTAAATAAGGATTTACAATGGGGGTGACAGTCGTGAGTAAGACGGCATAGGAACGCAGAAAATCCACTTTTCTCATCGTTTCAAAAAAAATAAAAATGGACACTTTAACTGCAATAACAGAAGGAACACAATTGACAAGACATCTTGGTTCAACTAAATCCAAATATCTTATTGGTTGCAACCTCGGATTTTCCATTCTTATAGGTCTAGCCATAGTTGCTACACATACTGACCCTACAGGAAATGATGAAATTTCCTTATCAGAGAAACATCTAGAAAAAATAGATCTATAACAGCGCAAATAAACTCTAACAAACGCCCATGCTCGCGCAAAGCAGAAAAAAGATAAATAAAAGGATTATGTAACTCCCGCTCCACCAAAACAAATACGGCCAAAAGTAGAAAAAGAAAAAAAATCTTCTGAAGATTTGCCCGTAAAAAAAAGTAAGTACAAAGTAGAAAAAAATGGCCTAAGTTAGTGCGCCACCACATAATGTCTTTTTTTTTTTTTTTTTTTTTTGCTGAAACGTGGCGCTTTTTTTATCTGAAGTTTTTTTTTCATCACTTAAAAAAAACCCCCCGCCATGTTTTTTTATTTAACACACTATTTTTTTTATTTTATTGCGAAAAAAAAAAAAATCCCTACCCCAAATATGCTTAGTTAACGCCTACACCCTTTCCATTTGATTTCTCTACAAAAAAAAAAAAAAAAATAGTTGTACATCTCTGGTCATCAGTATGGCTTGCTGGCCTGTAGGTTACTAATCATTTTACGCTAAATTTATAAAACAAAGTGACCCCACCTAAATTCTAAAATATTGTTTATTTTTATTTCTTCTTTGCGGATTTTTTTTTTTCTCGTGCTTTTAACAGGTATTTGCCAAAAAAGATTAGAATCTGATTTTTAGTTTTTGATAAAATCCGATATGTTAAATGGTAAAAGTTCACCGAAATAGAATTTTGTAAATTAATATCAGCATTGAATTATTATTTCCTGATAACACGAATTATATCATTTGATATTCATAATAGTTTCAACGGAAGAATGAATGGGTATTTTATCTATAATTCTAAATGTGTCGCAAGCCACTATTTAATTTTTCTGGATTTACGTTTTTAAAATTTCAGTCGTATTTAAATTCAGAGAAACGGTTTTTGTTTTTTTGAGGAATATATAAACATTCTATCAAATAATAATCGATATATGATATCTCCACCGTAAAAAAAATTTTGATTAAAAAAAATATTTAAAAAGTATATATAAAAAGTTATCTTAAAGAAAATTTTGCAAATTCTATTATCGCCGGAAGCAATATAAGTGTAGTGGAAGGGAAATTTTGTATTTTGGTTTGACGCGCAATTTAATTCGACACTTAATTTCACCCAATCAGGATGACCTATCCTATTCAGCCCGGATCTTTTTTCCGGGCAGCAAATTGGATCAGCTGTCAAACCCAATCTCTTTAGTACAGACGTCTCACTGCAGCTCTTAAACAGCAGCAGCAGCATGGACACATGAGGGAACCTATCTAATTTTTGGATTCCTTGCAAGGAATCCCAGTTGAATATAAATTAGATACATTCAACATGCACAACTTTGTCACCCCAAAATTGGCTACGTCAACGCGATGCTTTTATTCCGCTCTCGATACCTAGCTATCAATTCACTTCTGGGCCACTTTAATGGAGACAACGCAGACTCTCCTCCCCAAAAACACCAGACGCACAAAACTTCACGGTGACTCTAAAGTTCAATTCCTCCAACGGCAACATAGCTTTCGCTAAACTACAGCGAACACAATCCCTCGCACGTCCGACGACACACGCTGCCATCTCAACCTTCTCAACTTCTCATAACTCAATTTCGTCTCAATACTCACAACCTTTCCACGAGTCTTGCCGCACCAAAAGCAAACCCAATATTCCATGCTGCAAATAAAACCTATTCCTATAAACACCTTTCGACCTTCGGCATCCATCTTCATCCTTTCCTTTATTTACTCTTAAAACTTAGCGAGGAAGTCACGTAAATACACATACGTTACAACCTATCCTCGCTAACAATTACAACAACAACAAAAAACTAACGCTAAATAAGCATACCCAAATAATTTTTTTCATTTAACATCTTAAGAGGGTCATCAATGACCTGAAATAGATTTATAATGACAACAAAGAATTTTTTTTTTTATATAAAATTTTTTTTTTATATAATTTTTTTTTTTTTAATGCTGCACGTTGAGTTTTGAGTACTCAAATTGGAAACTCTTACCCCCTGGATTTTCTCCTCGAATTATTCTGATAAATGTGTAAATTATGGAATAATACACCGATCTACTAATTAATAATTTTTATTTCTCATTGGCTGCCATGAACTGAAAAGCCTTGTCTGTGTAATTATACCCACACTTCGGCTTCTTCCTCCAAAGTGCATGCCAGAGCCACTTCCAGGACAACAACATCAGTGTCAACTGAGCAGATGAGGATCTTCTTGGGGCTACCTTGAGCAGCGTGGCGTGGCATGAACGTTATGCTGCTGTCACCTTCTTCGTGTTTACATGGAGCCAGGGCTGTAATATCTTGGAGCGTTGGTTTCCTGTACCCTTCAATGAGTCTGTATTGTAGTGGTTCCACATTAGTTCCAGTCCCGTGGTTTGATGGAATTTTGAAAATATGCCGGGCACAAAAACCTAAAGTGCATACTCGTTGAAGCAGGTTGTTAGAGGAACCTTAAATTTGGGCTGACTCAGCGAAGAACTTACTCTTGACTCCTCACCGAATGCCACCGCCATCTGATGGAGCAAGGATTTAAACTTGGTTTTCAAGTTGAAAGAATTCCTCTATATTTCTACCCTGGTCTGGCACTCGATATCCAGACGAGAAAACTGGTCCACGTCATTCTTGAGGAATTTCATCTGCTGCTTGCTTTTCCCAGAGGTTTCAAAGCAAGTTGTAGATCTTGACTCCTCTTCTGAAGAATCTCCAGTCTTCCATCACATTGGCAACCAACTGTACATCATTCAGGAAAGCAGTCTGCACACTTGATGACTGATGATGGTGCATTGTGTCTTATGGTCTGTTTCCCGGCTCAGTTTCATCGTGGAACTGTTTGACGATCCTGGCAACCTCTGGTTTTGCTACCATCCATCGTCGTAGAGCACTGTTTTTCAGTCAGGCCCATTGCACTTCCTTCTCCTTTGATGTAAGTATTTTTCTGCAAGTAGGCCTGATCGAAGGGAATGAGGGAAACAGCCTGTTCGTCATCTGGACGTTGAAGATCTTAGCTTTGAATTCCTGGCCTATTTTAGCGTGTGTTGTCAACAGCTCCACCATGTCTCGCAGATGTACATGTTATTTGATACAGAGCACAGAGTCCTGCTGGCATCTGGCAGGAAAGGCCGTTGAACATCTCGGTATCTCCAATGATGTGGCAGCACGCGCCAGGTGGACAGCATCAAGGTCTTTGTCCTGTTCCCAAGCCTTCGCTGATGTCTTCAATGAATGCAAGCAGAACAGGTATTTGTTACACGCTCCACCAAACAGACGAGTATGGCCTAAAGTCTTTTTCATGGTGGGTCTGTGCGCATCACCTGACACGCTCGTCCAATTGGAATGTCGCAGCTTCATGAAGACCAGCACATTCTCCAAAGAAGAATCCATATTTACCCAACCCCTCCGCTCGGGCAGGATATGACACAAGGTCAATATTTAAGCGGAGTTTAAAAGGTTTGAATTCAGTTTTCCTTCTCCTAGACTAGTTGCCTCACCAAGGCTGATGAACCCAGTCTGCCCTACTATTTACCCATAGCTGGAAGGAGAATAATTGGATTCATACCTTTCCTAAGGGTATTAGTGCTATGTGAAATGCCATCAGTCTCGTCCAGGATTTGAACTCGTGTCGCCGTGTCTATTTCCTACGACGATAACCATTACACCACGGACATCTCCAAAGAAGAATCATTTCATTACTTGGTGTTTCATCTCAGTTCTTGATGGTCGTGGTACATATCAAGTTCGCTAGCGGGCATCAACTTCTTTTTCGTCGCCACCTGTTTTCGGGATTTTTTTCAGTTCTCTCTAACTTTGTCTTCTTACATCCCCAGACTGCAAGTCTTGTGGTATCATCAATTGTTAGCGTTCAATGCTGCTTTAACTCTACTACTTTCATTTAATTGGCTCAACGGAAAAGAGTTGGGAGCAATCCCAGGTCATTGAACCTTCTAAGCTATCCAGCGAGAGTTCTATAGCTGCTCCCCTTGTCTAGGCGTGTTTTCTGGGATTGACTTGTCAACAACTCTGACGTCATTTCTTGGCATATGAAGCATAATGACCATTCCGTTTCTGCTGCTGGCTGTGCGATAGACTGAGCGGCGTCAGCACCACGAGGTTCAACCAGTCTGAAGCTCTTCGACATTGTTCAGGAAATGGAAAATGATAAAGTTGTATGAAAGAAGCTCTCAGAATCCAAGGGAATTAACATGTTCAATTGAGAGATGTTTATCATATTTGTGCTAATCTATGAATAAGATTAAATAAATTGGTTGGTTGGTTGGTTTTTATGTCTTATCAAGCTTTCAAGGTTATTTAACGCCAAATCCATTTTTATGCAAATAGTCTGTTCTATTTCAAAAAATTCAGTCTGGCATGAGTACACAGTTTAATTGTCAAAAACATTTCTATTTCCACCAATTCAGTTCATTCAAACAGTTCTAATTCAGCTAATTCAGTTTAATTTAAGTACAGATTTTGTTTACACACTGTTAAATGTCAAAACAATTCTATATTAAACTATTCAGTTTAGTGTGAGTACAGTTTCAATCTCAAAAACAATTCCATTTCAAACAATTCAGTTTAGCATAAGCACACAGTTTAAATATAAGTGCACAGTTTAATTGTCAAAAACATTTCCACCTCAAGCCGTTCAGTTTAGTCAAACAGTTCTAATTCAAACAATTCAATTTAGCATAAGTATGCAGTCTAGTTCTATTTAATCCATAGATAGGACCCTTATCAGGTGCTACCACTCCAGGTCAGAGTGGACCAGGGAGTAATGGCAATGAAGGGATACTCCGCATTCTCCAAAGTTCCAGCATCACTGGAACCTCACCATCAGATTGTTTAGTGTCATTCAGGACACTCATTGTGGGGGGGGGGTCTTACCCCTCTGCAGAGCTGCAGTCGGTGTATTCTACAGCCCCTGCTGATAAGGCAATTAATAAATTGATAAGATAAGATTCTAAAAACATATGGGCATCTTTTTTTTTGTTGTTAAGTGCAAAATGTATTTGCACCAACATGATATTTGCAAAACATTGCAGATTTGAAACAATCGTTTTTTCCAGCATATTTACTCAATAAATCTCATTCACCAAGGAAAAAGTTTTCTTCACTTGCCACATGACGGCCTGGAAGCAGTTGGGTAATTTCCAGATTTGTTCATGATATATTAGTCTACCTCTGTGCTAAAATTTGATGCTTTTATCAAAAAGTACACAATAGGTTTCAATATCCTAGGTAAACAGCCCGACAAATGGCAACTGGTTATGGATGTTCTTGGGGAAGTTCTTTTAACTGAAAACTATTGAAAAGAAATATTTTGACCAAATTATTTATTATTTAATTAAAGGCATTTTTTTTTTCAACAGAAAATCTATGGAAATATTTTGAAACTGAGATTTGAAAATATTTTAATAGACAGTCTTCTTTTACTTAAATGATATGGTTATTTGTAACATTTGGAAATTTTTGTTTTTAAATTGTCAGAAATATTCTTTAAAAAAATTCTTGGGCAGTGCGCGAAAAGTTTCATTTAAGAACACTTTCACGACAATCTTATGTGTTTTTTTTTCCGGGTATCATATCCAAAACCCATTAAGTTAATGTATATTGAGTTTATATATATAGGTTTGGTTTGGGTTCTTTGTTTAATGGTATATCAACCTTTGTAGGTTATTTAATGCCAATGCTATTCTCCTAGAAGAACAGTAGTGGTACTATTTAACCCATAGCTAGGAGGATAAGGGGGTTCATACCTTTCCCAATGGTATTTGCCCGAAAGTGAACGTAATAGCGCGATTGGAGTACGAACTCGTGTACTATGATTCCGCAACCATCGCTTTAACCATTATATTTATATATATATATATATATATAAAATTTTTTTTTTCATCATACAACGTGTGAAAGCACGTGCGATACCCTAGCCTCATCAGCCGCCAACCAGGGTGATAACACAGTTTCGGTAGCTCAAGGCGATATATATATATATATATATATATATATATATATATATATATATATATATATATATATATATATATATCTTTATTGGCATAATGGTTAGGGTGTTCACCAATGGTCCGGGATTCAAACCAAGGTCGAGTCATACCAAAGACTCCAAAAATGGTACTTTGCTTAACACTCAGGATTATAAGGTACGGATCAAGGGTAAAGTTGGCCAATCCAGGGAAAGGAGTAGCGCCCTCCCCTACACCTCAGTGTAGTAGCTATCGAAAATTCTACAAGGATATCATTAGCATTAAATAAACCACGAAGGTTGATACGCCATTAAACAAAGAAACCTTAAATAGTCCTGCTACTGTTCTTCTACAAGGTTAGCATTAGCATTAAATAACCCAAAAAGGTTGATATGCCATTCGATAACTCAAGAAACCAACCATTTAGCAAAACGGTCTTGAGTGCTGATTTCTTTGTTTCACTCTGTCCAACGGTTCGCTTCTAACTCTCAGTTCTGTTCGACCACAAGTGGCGAGAGGGGAACACCCCACCGAGCTCAGTACAGTCATACTTCTGCATCTTGACTGGAGCTCAAATCTAACTGTAACTGCTAACCCAAAACTGAACTGGCTTTCAAATTCCCTACCTGATATATCTTCATCATGATGATGTGGTACTGCTTGCGCGGATTTCCCACCACTCTCTCTCTCTCTCTCCATTTGTCTCAATCATGCATCGGAGGGCTCCTCGTGGTGTAATGGTTAAAGCGATGGACAACGGAATCATAGAAGGTGAGTTCGAACTCAAGTCGCACTATTACATTCACTTTCGGACAAATACTCTTTGGAAAGGTATGAACTCCCCTCCCCCCAGTTATGGGTTAAATAGTACCACTACTGTTCTTCTTGAAGAATGGGTTTGGCATTAAATAACCTGCGAAGGTTGATATGTCATTAAACAAAGAAACCAAACCCTATCACAATCGTTTCTGGCAAGTCTTCTAGACTACATCCTGTGTCCGTACAGAGCTGTTGTAAATAGGTTCCAGTTGGTCGTCCAACATTTTTTGCTATAAGTTTACATTTAGGGGAAAAAATTCTGAAAAAATATTTTTGCTTTTTTTCAAGAAATTCCTTAACTGTATCTGGTGCAGTTGAGTAATTGTTCTGAAGATCTGGGAAGTGAGGAGTGTTACTTAATTGCCATTACTTCCAAGTCCACTCTGATCCGAAGTGGTAATACCTGTTAGATTCCCATCTGTGAGTAAGATCTGTTCGAAAATCATTTGTATTAGATAAGAATATTTGATACTATATAACTGTAAATTATTAGTATAAAAATAGTCACTTGAAGCTATGATTATTTACAAAGGATTGTTATGAGTTACTTGAACCAGATAACTGTGTGCAAACAAATAATTATCATTAATCAAAATAGCTATTTTAAACAGATACTTGAAGACATGGAATTATTAGTATAGGATTGTTGTATAGTTTTGGTTTGGTTTGGTTGCCATAAGACATATCAATCTTTGTGGATTATTGAATGCCAAATCTTGATTATACATATATGATATATCTTATTTGTAAGTGAATAGTTTGTAGGTAACATTATTTTTAAACGAACCTGAGATCATGTGTGTGTACACGGTTAAATGATTTCAAGAATAGTGACTGATTAAATAGTTCTATTTGACCCATAGATAAGGTACGACCACACCGAGTCAGAGTGGACCTGGGAGTAATTGCAATGAAGGAGTACTCCATATTCGCTAAAGCCCCAGGACTGGAGCCTCACCAGCAGATGGTTTAATGTCATATCCAGGACACTTGTTGGAGAGGTATTGCCTCTCTGTAGAGATCCAATCGGCATATTCTATAGCCACAGCCGCTTAGATATGAATACTTGAAACTATACGACTGAGCGAAAATTATTTGTGTCTGAGGTAATACGGAAAGAACTCTTCAATCTCTCTTTTACTTTTCTGGAACGAATCACTTCCCTTTGTTTATTCTTCTTACAGGCAGCCATTTTCTTGCAACGACTCGATCCTTGTGTAGAATAAAGTTTCTTCAAACATACTCCTCTCAGACTTCTATTACATTTTATACAGTATCAGATAAGAATATAAAAAAATTACTCTCACTGATATTTATATGATCATACGAGGAATTCGAATCCCTAACTTCTTTACATAAAATAATCTTCACACGTTGACATGCTATTAAAATCAATTATTCAAAGTAATCTAAGTGTTCTTTCAACAGAAATTGTTATATTTCCTTCTCAATCCATCTCTCTGATATCGAATTTTCGAAGCTTTTGTCAAGTCTAACGCCTTGGACTTGGATTGCTGCATTTGCTTCCCTATGTGGTCAATCTTCTTAGTACTGAGCAGTTTGATAAACTCCTCTTAAAATCGACCTTGTAGCACATCCTGCCAATAGCGAAAAAGTTAGGTAAAAAATATGAAACTACTTTTCATCAGCTGATAATTTTTCCCAATACAACCCTCTCTAAAGCCATATCGCATGTGTTCAAATTCTTTAAGAGGAAGTGATAAAGGCGAGTCAAACGTTTATCAATATTTTGGTTATATTAAAAACAATTCCACAATACCAGATGCTTTTACGGAAGTTGTAACACCTTAATCATATTTTGGTTATGTTAAAAACAATTCCACAATACCAGATGCTTTTACGGAAGTTGTAACACCTTAATCATATTTTTAGTTATGTTAAAAACAATTCCACAATTCTAGATGCTTTTACGGAAGTTGTAATACCTTAATCATATTTTGGTTATGTTAAAAACAATTCCACTATTCCAGATGCTTTTACGGAAGTTGTAAGACCTTTATTTTCTTACACAAGAAAAGATGATTTAAGTTCCTTCCTTGGTGATATGGTCCAGTTCGAACTCTTAAAGCTTAACTTCCCGAAATAGACTACCTTGCATATTCATTTCTATAGTTTTCAAATCCCCTACGGGATGAAGTGAGATGTCAATAAACCATCTACCGAGATATTACTAACCACAGGAGGTAACAAAGAATGCTTTAACTGCTTTGGTTATGTGATATTCGTACTGCAAACTAACGCCCACCAAAATATTGTAAAACTTTTGACTCGCTCAAATACTTTGACATTTTATAAAGTTTAACAATTTATGAGAAACGAGCTCATTTCAAAAATATGACAGGTTTTAGGTCTTAAATTACAACAACCAACACACGAAAAGATAACAAAATTATCCAAATATTAGTCGCTATAAAGTACAAATCTACCTAAAGTAAATTTTATCTCTGCCCAGCCCGAGACATTATGTAGCAGTAACTGCAGGAGAGAGAGAGAGAGAGAAAAGTATTAAAAAAAAAGGTGGAAGGAAAGGTTACTTTTACTATATGAAAGAAAAGTAATTTATTTCAAGAGAAAAAAACTTGACAAAATCCGGCTTTGCATTTTTTTCCCCGGTGCTTACCAAAAACATTAAGGTAATAAAAATAACATACATTCAAATAAAGATAATTTTATATCCCCCATCGCTACAAAAAAACATAAAGATGAGTATAAAAATATATAACAACTAACTTGCTCGAAGCCATGCCATCAACCACCTATTGTCAGTTTAAATTTTGTCCATGATAAAATAGATTTCTTTAGTATTTTATGTCAGAGTTCATTTTGAAGCCAATTTTTAGGGTTTATTCTTTTTCTCTGCGTCTCATTCTAGTGTAGAATCAACCTAGACAACCATGTCATTCTGGTTTCCCGTGTTGAATCATTGAAAACGAAGTTTACAATTTCTTTAAGTGAACTTCGAGTAGGCCACCGCTTCCTAATTTTAGATGATAATCTGTTTAAATGGAATTTCCTTCTGTTGAGCCTACGGAGGTTTTTACCACATCCGAACCAAAAGCTTCTTTTGTCGGTAAAAAATCCAATAGTACAGTCTCCAGACCTTAGACTCAACTTTCTTTTGAAAGGGACAGCATACCAAAAATCCAATAGTACCGCCTCCTGACCTTAGATTCAACTTTCTTTTGAATGGAACAGCATACCAAAAATCCAATAGTACTGCCTCCTGACCTTAGCCTTAACTTTCTTTTGAAAGGGACAGAATACCAAAAATCCAATAGTACCGCCTCCTGACCTTAGCCTTAACTATTTTTTTGAAACGGACAGAATGCCAAAAATCCAGTAGTACCGCCTCCTGACCTTAGACTCAACTTTCTTTTGAAAGTCACAGCATACCAAAAATCCAGTAGTACCGCCTCCTGACCTTAGCCGTAACTTTCTTTTGCAAGGGTCAGCATACTAAAAAATGCAATAGTACCGCCTCCAGACCTTAGACTCAACTTTTTTTTTTGAAAGGACTAGCATACAAAAAATCCCATAGTACCGCCTCCAGACCTTAGCCTTAACTTTCTTTTGAAAGGGATAGCATACCAAAAATCCAATAGTACCGCCTCCAGAACGTAGACTCAACTTTCTTTTGAAAGGACTAGCATACAAAAAATCCCATAGTATCGCCTCCAGACCTTAGCCTTAACTTTCTTTTGAAAGGGACAGAATACCAAAAATCCAATAGTACGCCTCCAGACCTTAGACTCTACATTCTTTTTAATGGGACAGCATACCAAAAATCCAATAGTACCGCCTCCTGACCTTAGACTCAACTTTCTTTTGAAAGGGACAGAATACCAAAAATCCAATAGTACCCCCTCCAGACCTTAGACTCAACTTTCTTTTGAAAGGAACAGCATACCAAAAATCCAATAGTACCGCCTCCAGAGCTTAGCCTCAACTTTCTTTTGAAAGGGACAGCATACCAAAAATCCAATAGTATTGCCTCCGGACCTTAGACTCAACTGTATTTTGGAAGGACTAGCATACAAAAAATCCCATAGTACCGCCTGCAGACCTTAGCCTTAACTTTCTTTTGAAATGGACAGCATACCAAAAATCCAATAGTACAGCCTCTAGACCTTAGACTCAACTATCTTTTGAAAGGGTCAACATACCATATCTACAAATAACCTGAAGTAGTCTTATTGTTTCAACAAATGACAATTAAAAAAAAAACTGTAAGGAAAAAAGGTTTAGCCTAAACTATTAATGGGCCTTTTACTCAAGCTAACTTGTTCAAGAAAACTGCCTAAAGTCGAAGGCCAATAAACAAGAACTCGCAAAACAAAAAGATCGAACCAAGCAGAGCCTTCTGTTTGTGCTGAAAAAAAAAGCAGAAAACAAGGGATATTGCTAGGCGGATCTCACTTCAATAACAGTAGGGGCTGGGGCTAACGGCACAACCTCAAAACATCCAATCATATTCTAGCAGACATTAACTACCGAATTCAATTTCCATCTAATTTTTTAACCTTGTTTAAATATTGACTTTGTCCCACCCAGCCAGTGACGAAGAGGTTAGTTAAATATAAACTGTGAATCTATGTTTTTTATCATCTGACAAGCCTTCCTGATACACTTCCAGTACTACTTACCGGATTTGTCAATATGACTTGGAGTACGGCCTCAGAATCCACCGTTTTAGGCCTATCTAATTTGGTCTGATCAAGTATCTATCCAGTGATCTACGGCACATTTATCTTTACCAAAAAAGTTTAATTTTTTACATTAGACCACGTTGCGCGTTCATCTGTACGATTTTCAAATCACACACGAAGGGAAGCAAAGCAGAACGTTTTGGCAAAACAATCATTACAATACTACCAACTATAGCGAGTACCAACAACAATTTGAATTGATTAGTAGCACGTGTTACCAAAATAATGCAAAACTTTTGATTCATCCTGGTTCGTTTGTTTTTTGTCTAAAACAATTTTTTCCATCAAAGTGTAGGAAACGAATAAATAAATAAAAATTAAAATTAAATTAAAAAAAAAATAGATAAAAAGAAAACTATTAGATTTGCGGAAACTCCCGGAAGTCCATAACAGGAAAAGAGGATAACGCATGCGTAGAAGAAAAAAGGCATTCTTCTTGAAAAAGGAAACGATATTATCTTTCTCTTTCAGGCAGTGACCAGCGGATTGATAACCTCGTGCTGGTGTTTTGAGCACCACGTATACATCTTTGGACATAGCGTCGGTTAGTCCCTTCGCCTAGTAGCAAACCTCTCTCTATCGGTCAGCATTATGCTGAAGTATACAAGACCCACTACTGAACTATAAACTAACTTTTACCGGATTTTGACAAAACTTCCAAAAGAAAACTAACCCTTATGGAAGGAAGCCCGAAATACCGAATGCGCACACCTACTTTCATGAAACGAATTAACGTATTTTTGACACCTTAACTGGGGTATTCAACCATTTCAATGTATTCAGGAAAATCTCCCTCATCCACAGAATGGTTTAACCCAGTAAATAAAGGAATAGTATAAAAGAAATGTCTTCCTCTCTTATCTATTTCTATCTTTTCTTTTTGTATATTTCTTTTGGGACTTTTTTTTGGGCAAGGCAGTGCGCCGGCCAGTCAACGTGGGGTAAAATAATATAACCAAAATATGGAGTCAGATATCATACGGCAACACAGCCTTGCCCTTAGCCTGACCTTCAAAACCTTCAAACCCGACAAAAGCAAATCATTAATCAAAAATCTTGTGATTCTATTTCATCTTATTAAAGCTTTAAATTAAGATTATTTTATAATGATCATTGTTCTGCTCTTTTTATAATTTTGTGTCTCCGTTTTTTTTTCCTTTCAGAATGAATTCCATGTGGCTGTTATTATTTTTCCTGCCTCTTATTTCGGCAAAGGTAAAAACCAAACCGTTTTTATTAACTTTTCACCTTTTAGAAAATTTCACTAAATCTTTAATGTTTTTTCTGCAATACCTTATTTGCTAGTCAGCTGGGGCTGTAGAATGCACTGTCTGCATCTCTGTAGAGGAGTAAGACCACCACCCCCACCGCCACGCAAGAATATGTTGGATATGACACTAAACAATCTGATGGTGAGGCTACTGTATTGAAGCTTTAAGAAATGTAGAGGATCCTTTCATTGCAATCGCTCCCAAATCCACTCTGACCTGGAGTGGCAGGACCTATAGCGATGGGGATAACATTATTATTATTGTTATTATTATTAGGTTTAAGTTGGTTTTGCGTTGGTATTTCGTTGGTTGTTATCCCCTCGCTAAATGTTGATGGAAAATAAAGGTGGTGGAGAAGAACGAAGACGTCGTTAGGTTTTAAATGAAGGTTTTAATAGCAGCATGAAGTAAAGGGGTTTACACTGGTATGCTGCGAGGTCTCGTAGTAAGGAAAGAAGGTAGGAAGTCGTTAGAGTGTATCATCTAATTTGTTTTTAACTAGCATATCTTGGTCTAGAAGAATAGACCCAAGGGGGGTCCGTAAACTAGATGGCTCTCCTCATAATGGTTGATGCTGCTACTGCTATTCAGGAACAGACGAATAGACGTCCGTTCCCTTTGAGGGTTTCTGAGCGAGAGAGAGAGAGATTCGCAGGCTTTCTTCAATTTTTGGTTCTGCTAGGAAATATGGTTAGGGCTGAATAGGACAAGTCATCCTGATTGGGTGAAAATGTTCGGCGACTTTAACGGTCAAATTAAGTTACGCGCCAAACAAAAATTCAAGTTTCTTTCTGCTACAGACCTGGTAGGGTCCTATCTATGGATCAAATAGAACTGTTTGATATTTAAACTGTAGCAAACAAATGATTTATGCTCAATTGAATTGTTAAAAATAGAACTGTTTGATCACTTAACCGTACGTAAAGGAATAACTAACGTGGAAAAGAATTATCAAAGTTAAATTGCAATAGCTGAAACCTCTTTCACTGTGTGCCTAAATTGAATTATTGCTATAACATAGCAATACTTGGAATCATTTGACTGTGTGTCAATGAATAAAAAGTGTTGAATAGAATTATTAGTGTTAAATAGAATTATTCGTGTTAAATAGAAATACTTGAAACCATTAAATAGAATTATTAGCGTTAAATAGAATTATTCGTGTTGAATAGAAATACTTGAAACCATTTAAGTGTGAGTAAAATTTTTTCCCATAAATGTAAACTCTAAATTGTTTGAAATTGGTTTATAGCAGAAATTATTTTAATCTCGCAAAAATATTTGTTTGGAAGCTTTTCAAAATGACGGATTGTCATCAACTTTTTTTATGGCTGAGCAGAGCAAACATGTGAAATTTACAGTAAAACGTGTGATGTGTACGGAAAAGCATATTTTAATCAAAAAAAGTTTTTAGAAATGAGATAAACATTGATTTGCCACAACGAGCCAGACACATGCTCAATCAATCTTAAGAAGGATAACTACAAATTTAAACTAGTTTTATCTGCTTTATCTAGTTTAAATTTGTAGTTATCCTTCTCCTATACTGGTTACATTACCAAAGCTAACAACCCAATCTGCCCTACTATTTACCAAAAATCAGCTATTTATTTCATTTCAATAAAATTATTGGATGCTTAGTAGTGGGGAAAATATTTTAATCGGATCCCCACTCTCTAAAAACTAATATCAGGATGAGTATATTCGAGATATTTAGATTAGGATAACCCTATCCGTGATATACTAACACAGAACACAACGGAATTAAAGATATGATAAACTCATTACACATACAAGAACCTTTAATTTTTCTTATACATAATATATATATACAAATAGTATTAAAAGAAAGAACATACAAACGTATCTCATTGCAGAATTAGGGTTTCCTTTCATTTCGTTATGTTTTACGTCATATTAACTCTTATAGGCTATTTATCCTATTTACCCAACCACTCCGCTCGGGCAGGATAGTAATTCACAAAGCTCTTTGGTTCGATGCGGCACAAGGCCGAATGAAAGGGGCGCCCAATGAGACTCGAACTCACTCGTGTAGGTTTGCTAGTCTAGCTTGCTAACCATTACACCACCAGAGGTGCCCTGCTCGGGCAGGATATGATACAAGGTCGACTTTTAAGCGGGGTTAAGCAGGTTTGAATTCAGAGTATTCCTTCTCCTAGACTAGGCTATTTATTACCAAATCAGATAGATAGATAGATAGATAGATTAGAAGAAAGTGATAGATAGATTCAGATTGAGATAGATAGATAGATAATTTGTAAACGAACAATTCGTTGGTTATTTCAAAACGAGCCAGAGCTCATTTGTTTGTACACAGTTAAATGGCTTCAAGTATTGTAAATGATTTAATTGTTCTATTTGACTCTAAATGGTACTTCTGCTCCTGCTCAGAGGTACTCCACATTAACCAAAGCACCTGGACCGAAGCCCCACCATTAGATAGTTTAATAAGATAACCCAGACTCTCACTGAAGAGGAGCAGTCGGTGTATTTTACTGTCTCAGCCGAGATGCCGGGCAGAATTATCATATTTACCCAACCCCTCCGCTCGGACAGGATATGGCACCAGGTCAATTTTTACGGGGAGTTTAACAGGTTTGAATTCAGAGTATTCCTTCTCCTAGACTAGTTGCCTCATCAAGGCTGAAGAATCAGTCTGTCCTACTATTTACCCATAGCTGGGGGGAGAATAATTGGATTCATACCTTTCCCAAGGTATGAATCCAATGTTGTGTGAAATGCAATCAGTGTCGTCCTGGATTTGAACTCGTGTCGCCGTGTCCATTTCCTACGACGATAACCATTACACCACGGGCACCTCCACGGGCAGAATTATATTTTTTCAGGAACAATCAGTATTTGGGTGGAGCCAAAATTACAAAGAGCTTACCGTAAATCGCAACATACAAGTAGATCTGACCTTTGAGTTGATCAAACGATTTTTAGTTAGACTCCCAAACATACAGTAGGCTACTGGTAGACCAAAATTTACCCAATCGTCAATAAAATTGCGACGTATGTCGATCTGTCATATAAATAAACCAAAAGATTATTAGCTCAGAATTCAAAGTTAGACACCCAAACATACAATAGGCTACTGGTAGACTAAAACTTACCCAACCGTCAATAAATTGCAGCATATAAGTTAATCCTGCATGTAAGATGACCTTAAGAATTTTAGCTCAGAAGTCAATGTTAGACACCCAAGTATGGTGTTGGCTACTGGAAGACCAAAACTTACCCAATCGTCAATAAATTGCAGCATATAAGTTAATCCTGCATGTAAGATGACCTTAAGAATTTTAGCTCAGAAGTCAATGTTAGACACCCAAGTATGGTGTAGGCTACTGGAAGACCAAAACTTACCCAATCGTCAATAAATTGCAGCATATAAGTTAATCCTGCATGTAAGATGACCTTAAGAATTTTAGCTCAGAAGTCAATGTTAGACACCTAAGTATGGTGTAGGCTACTGGAAGACCAAAACTTACCCAATCGTCAATAAATTGCAGCATATAAGTTAATCCTGCATGTAAGATGAACTTAAGAATTTTAGCTCAGAAGTCAATGTTAGACACCCAAGTATGGTGTAGGCTACTGGAAGACCAAAACTTACCCAAACGTCAATAAATTGCAGCATATAAGTTAATCCTGCATGTAAGATGACCTTTATAGCTGTCTTGAGGGAATTAATTAATTTCCCTAACACTATATATTTTATGGCAACAGAAATGAATTACGAGACTATTGCTTTAACAACACACAACAGCGAAAGTTTTTATTTGCAGCTTTGAGGCGGTTTGTTCTTGGTGCTGCAAGACTCGTGGTAATTAGGCTTGTTGGTTGTTTAGGACGAAATGGCTTAGCTAGATGTTGAAATGGCAGCGTGTCGTTGGACGTGTGAGGGAAGTATTCAAGGCCACAGTGTAGTTTTGTGCGTCTGGTGTTTCGGGGAGAGGCGTGCGTTGTCTCCATTAATGTGGACCAGAGGTGAAATGAGAGCTAGGTGTGTCGAGACGCGAAGTGGCGCTCGGATCGACATAGTAAATTTTTGTGGTGCTTGTGGAAGGCATGCTGAACGTATCTAATTCATATTCAACTGGGATTCCCTGGTCTAAAATATATTAGACGCAAAGAATCCATAAATTAGAAGGTTCCCTCGCCGAGTGTCCATGTTGCTGCTGCTAGGGTTAAAGCCACAGTGATATGTTCACACTGGGTGGCTTGTTTAGCTAAAAAGCATCGCTAAGCAGGGCGACCAGAGACACGTCCGTTCTGGTCGCCGTCCCAAGCCGAAGAGAGTGTGTTTGGCCGCTCACCCGTTTTGCTAGCCGGAAATGAAGGTCCGGGCTGAATGGGATAAGTCATCCTGATTGGGTGAAATTCAGTGTTGAATTAAATAGCGCGCCAAAACAAAATACGAGATTTTGCTCTTCTCTACACCTAAAGAATTTTAGCTCAGAAGTCAATGTTAGACACCCAAGTATGGTGTAGGCTACTGGAAGACCAAAACATACCCAATCGTCAATAAAATAACCTTCAAGTTACCTTTATTTAATATAATGTGACGCATAACTACAGTAATAATGCCAATCTGCATATATTCCATAAACTACTATAATGTCTCATTAAACTGTTATTCCTCCAGTACGTAATTGTTCTCAGAAATCAGAATCACATCAGCCATATATGAGACATGCAACTCTTACACATAAGAGCTTAAATTCATATGAATTCATAATCTACTGCGCTATCATTAGGTTGTGCAGATAAACAGCCGTAGTTGTCTGACAGGCCGCCTAGGCGCAGTGACGTTCCGGTTGGTGTTTATGATCAGTGCATTAGCTATTGCAAACGGTGTATGTCATTGCGTTAATATAATACGTCATTTGTGAAACAGTTTACGGCATTTTGTTGGATTGTTAGAAGTTTTGTTCCATTGTTTGACCACTCTGGGGTAAGGGTTTTGATTTTAGCCCTGCCGAATAAGTCGACCCCTAGTTTTGTAGATATTTTTAAGGTTTAAAAAGTCGACTTGCACGCTGCAATTTACAGTACTTGACAAGTGGGAGTAATAAAGCCATATTGCTTTATCGGTCCCAAGCAAGAGTCATGAACAACAACACTACTTTTCAAAGAGAGTCCAAAGCTGAAACGAGATCAAGAATGGGTTTTTGGAACTGTCATGTGACCTCCAACTGAACATGCAAATTATCTAAGGGAAATAATCATTCATACAAAATGCTCAGTTCCGATTCATTTATGAAAGAATTTCTCTATGAAATCAATATTATATTGGAAATAATATCAGAAAATATTTTTCACAAAAGTATTTTTTAATTAAGTCTCCTGTTAATTTTTTATTTGAAAATTCCGATAGATTTTTCTGAATTCTCTACATTGCACACTTCCTGAGCCCCGGCGCCACCCTTTCAATCTCTCTCTCTCTCCATATATATATATATATATATATATATATATAGTTTACAAGCATTATTCAAATTTAACGCTAAAAACGTTTTTAATCAGTAAAACCTTTAAAGTGTTTTATGCAGAAAAGTATTGCGAGGATCATTAAATAAGTTTCCAGACTTTTTTTTTTGTATGGGCACCTTTATTGATAGTACACACATGAAACTCTAGTCCCCTTCGAAGTAATATCCTCTGGCTTGTTGTACCGTTCCAATAACCTCTGGAAGGCCCCATGGAAGTCCTCCTGTGTGAGCGTGTCAATGACCTTCGTCACAGCCTCTTTCATCTCCTCAATTGTCTCATAACGACAGCCTCTGAGCATAGGGAAGCAAGGTCTGGACTATAGGGAAGGTGACGAACTGTCTTGATGCCCATCTTGGTCAAATAGTCTGTGACAAGGATAGAGTTGAGGACTGGTTCATTGTCCTGGTGGAAATGCCACTGACCCGTTTTGAAGAGTGCTGGCCTCTTCCGACGGAATCTCTTACTGAACTCCCTCAAAACCTCAACATAGTAACCCTAACCCTAACCCTTTGGCCAATCAACTCTGGTGTTTCGACTTCTTTACTCCTCCCACACCTCTCATCATCTCTCACAGACTCCGTGCCTTCCTTGAATCTCTTATGCCACTCAAAAACTGATGCTCGATTCATGCAAGATGGTCGAAAAGCAGTCCGAAGCATTCCATACGTTTCTGTGGCATTTTTTCCATGTTTAAAACAGAATTTTATTGCATATCGTTCTTCTAAAGTGTCCTCACGTCCCGATTGCATTTTTGAAATTCACCTGCTGTGACAATTAGGATATATTCCAATTTCTGCTGTAGCTGTTTGAAGCTGAAGTCATAAAAATTGGTCAATCATTTCATAAGATGTATAGCAATAAAATAGTGAATTTTAAAGAGTCTACGACAATTTTAAATACCTGTACAAAAAAGTCTGGAAACTTATTGAATGCTCCAGTTATAAAACAGAACGACAATAAAAACAGGAATAAAACTCACGATTTTGCCGATTCTCAGGATCAACGCGTCTGAAATCTGTTGAATTCAACTGAATAAATATGTATGTAATATCAAAAATGTAATAAATATGTGATATCAAATATGTAATATGTGTATGATATTAAATACGTAATAAGTATATGACATCAAATATGTGATATGTGAGCGATGTCAAATATGTATTATATGACTGATAGAGATCTCTTCTGATTTATCGTACAAACAAAATAATGGCAATTCCAATTAACAGGTCAAGAGAGCACTCACCAGATGTTACAGAGGGCCCGAGATATTTTTCAAAATGAAAAAATGTGTCTCCGCGCATAGGTTCTGCGCACGGTGAAATGTTGATGAAATTTATCTCAAAAAATAAAATTAAAAGAAATCTTTTGACCAATCTATGACACTCGCAGTAAAAAATGAAGAAAGACCAAAGATTAATCGATTTTAGGAAGGGAGGACTGTAAAGACGAGATTCTTTTGAGATACAAGGAGAGAAGAACACACACCCAGACGCTCGAACATTCAACATCACATAACACTTGTCTTAAATTCCCTACTACGGCTTTTGATGGAAGCTGCATGATCCGAGAATCACCAACCCAGCAACACTCCACTTCTTCATCGCCGGCATTCCCCTTCCCTGTCGACAAAAACTTTGGTTGACCGTGTAAATCTGTGATTCACCTCTGCCAACATGAATATTGGAACATTTTTATTTCTTGATACCACTACCATTCAACACAGCTCAAATTCCCCCAAAATTAATTCATTCCTACCAATACAACTATCGAACACTTTACTTCTCAATTTCACACTAATTCTCATACTCACCAACACAATTATTTGAACATTTTGGATCTTTCTTTTTTGTTAATACAGTTAAATTTTTTCACTTATCTTTTTGTCGTTTGATTTGCTACTCTATGTTTTGTCCTTTCCTTGCAACCATACGCTTGACATATTTAATAAGTATGTGATATCTTTTCTGATTCAACAAATTTTCCTTAAATTTTCACTTTAGATTAAATCAGCATATCCTTTTCATTTTTCTGGGAGGCAGTTAATTTCTAAAATTTGAATGAGTATTATTGGAGTGGTTACTAGTTATTTGCAAAGGTTAGTGCTGTTATATCAGCATATGGTTGCCAGGAAAGAACAAAAATTCAGTTGCAAAAACAAAGAACACAAAGGCACATAAAATTTTAACAATTATATTGAAAACAGATTAGTAAAATGTTCAAAATAACAGGGTTTGTATAAACGTGTTGATATGGAATTAAAAGGTAGAAACCTGTTCCATGCTTAATAGTGGTAAGATTTTCAGATTTAAACGAATATTTCCATCAGATATTACTAGTGCGGAGAGGAGGGGGTGTTAGGTGATTTACGGCTTAGTCGCTTCCTTCAAAGCGAAGAGGAAAGTCAATGTAGGTGATACGTGGTTTCGAGGTTCGCCTCCCCCTCTCTCTCTCTCTCTCTCTCTCTCTCTCAGAGTTAGGGTTCTAGTCCACGGACTGTCGTCTGCCTTCTTTTGATCTGGCTCCACTGTCGAGAAATTTGTCTTTTATATAATTTTTCTCTTCTGATCGGATCAATTTGGGTTTTCTTTGTTTCAACCGCGAAGGTCACGGATGGGCCGAAAAATTACTTTTAATTATTTTTATTTTTTGACAAATTTCATCAGCTATGCGCTGATCCTATGCGCAGAAGCTCCTTTTTCCATTTTGAAGAAAGTCTCAGCATCGATAACAACAGTGAATTTTCTCGTGGGCGCTAGTTGCAACCATTATTTTGTGTGTACGATAAATTTGAAGATATCTCTTTCGGTCATATAACGGTGCTATAGAAGATATTTAGTCGTGTCCCAAGTCACCAAGATTTAATATTAGCATAATTATATCCAAAGATACAAATATCTTCCCTAGCACCAATCGTTTCTAATACTAATAAACTCTTACCAGTATAATTTTCCCATTTATTTTGTCATTTAGATATTTGACTATCTTTTTTTTCTTTTTTTAGGATAACGAACGAACTGGTGAGTAATGTTTTTTGTCTGATTTCTAATGACACAAATATTTCTGCTTTTTCTTCTAATGTGCAGCGGCACCGTGGAATTGTTATGGACTTTGCCTCTGTTTGCCTATCAGAAGCGAACATTTAGATATGGGTCCCCGAGCAAAAACAATGAATGAACCCTTAATTAATACCACCAATTCAGTGGTCGTATCAATACTGCTATATGGATGCACAAGGCTTATTTAAAAAAGTATCCAGAGTGAAGCTGTATTTGAAATGATTAATGAATGAAAAATGTTTACCGGTCCTTTTGTTGGTATTTGTTTTCTAATTACTTTTATGCGTGAATATTAATTAACGGACACATAGATTGGATAAGATAAAGGTTTATTAACCAGTATACATACACGCGGCTAGCAAAGGCATCGTCAACTATCGATAGCCTATTGGTCATATGGAAGTCAGACCTGTCCAATAAAATAAAACGCAGTTTTTTCAAAGCCGCGGTCGTATCAATTGTGGGGATTTAGGAATTAACAATAAAACTCCCAACCGGATATTGAATCGTCGGCTGCCAGATACAAAATGTATAAACGCGTCGCCACGCATAAGGCTCCACGCATCCATCCGGTTTAAAAATCAGGAAAAAGAAAAATAATAAAAAGTAAAGTAGCCAATGAGAAGCGGTCGCGCCAAAATTAGGATTTTGGAGTGGCGAATTTGGAGCCGGTGAAGAGAGATAAATACTCAGGTTTTCTGTGAACCGACCTCTCTTTTCGGGTAGTGACGTCGAACCGACAACACCGATTTTACTATCTGGTGTTTTGGGGCACCACGCTGCGTCTTGGGACGTAGCGTTGGTTAGTCCATTCACCAAATAAATAAAGGAAAGTATGGAAATGTTTTCGTCTCTTATCTGTTTCTATCTTTTCTTTTTGTATATTTCTTTTGGACCTTCTTTGGGCAAGGCATTGCGCCAGCCAGTCAACGTGGGGTAAAATAATATAACCAAAATATGGAGTCAGATATCTTACGGCAACACAGCCTTGCCCTTAGCCCCTGACCTTCATAAAAACCTTTCAAACCCCATACAATACTGCTATATGGATGCACAACGTGGACGCTAACTAAGAGTATGGAGAAAAAGTTTGACGGCAATTACAAAAGAATGCTACGAGTTATATTGAACAATTCCTAGAGGTAACACTCCACAAAACAGCAGCTGTGCGGCCACCTCCCACCCATCCAAATTAGATGAACCAAACATACGGGACACTTCTGGAGAATTAAGAGCGAACTCAGAAGCGATGTACTCCTGTGGACCCCTTCACATGGACGAGCAGAGGTTAGATGGCCAGCTAGAACCTATCTACAGCAGTTCTTCGCCGATACAGGATGCAGCCTGGAAGACCTGCCGGAAGTGATGGACGATAAAGACGGGTGGCGAGAGAAGTTCAGAGAAATCCGTGTCAGCAGCACGAAATGATGATAATACATCAATAACACTTCATGTTTTTCTTCGTCCTCCTCTATTCTACCTGCCCTACGTAGAGAGCTCCCTTCTTTGGAGACAAGAGTTCTCCCCCTTGCATTTTAGTGGTTCACTGATGAGCTTGGCCTATAAGTGAGTGTACAATCCGAATAGAATCATTTTGATCTTTTATTCATGACGGAGTTGTCCCCCTTTAACCATAGCTATTTCATTTTTTTTACCACGAAAGATGTCTTGTTGTTTTACTTAGTTTTTTTGCCATGGTTTTTATGATAGATATTTGATACCTTTATCTTTGATACAAAAATGATTAACGTCCCAAGCGAGTCTTGCGACAACTTCTGAACAGAGTCTCAAAAGCCGTATTCGTTGTTTTTCCCAGGTGATAGAACAAAGTGATGAACATAAATATTTTTTTAATTCCCATTTTATTCAGCTGTTTCTACAGGGAACCTCGCCCTGTAGGTGGGGTGATGGTGAAGCTCCAGTTCCAGAAATCTGAGAGGAGTGGAGTACCCCTTTATTGCCATTATTCTTAGGTCCACTCGAAGTGTTGGTACTTGCTAGGGTCTTATTTATGCGTCAAATAAATCTGTTTACAAAATATTCGTATTAAATAGGATAGTGTCCAAGAAAAAAAAAAAATCTGAAGAAACAACAACACAAAACCTCTGAGCAAAAATTCTAGATGGGTTTACAAGCTGTTATCATCAATCAATCAATCAATCTGTTTAAAACCGCCACAAAATGCTGTGTTTATTTTTAACTGTTATTTTAAATAGGTGAAATTGGGCCCAGTTCCAAAGGATTTAAGTCTTTGAGGTGTTCTAAACACTAAGGCTCTGTTAACCAATGGCTTCATTCTCTATAACACAAAAAACGAACAGACTAAAATCTAAAGTTAATTTTTTCCATCTACCTATCATGTGACACCTTTTACGACCAGCACCAATAGAAATATAATTAAATACGTTCTTTTAAAAAGATTTTACATTTGCTATAATCGTCTACATCTATTTTTTCTTGTTTTGTGATTTGAAGAACAATTCTATTTTATAATCTTCAAGATAACTGTTTTTAACCTTTTTTCTGTCAGTATTAGTCGCACATACCGGCTCATTGGCCTAGTGGGTAGAGTGTTCGCCAATGGTCCGGGAGACCTGGGTTCAACCCCAGGTCGCGTCATATCAAAGACTTTAAAAAATGGTACTTAATACCTTCTTGCTTAACAGTCAGCAATATAAGGTTCCTATCAAGGGTAAAGTAGAGCAATCAAAAGAAAGGAGTAGCACTCTCTCCTACACCTCAGTGTAGTAGCTATTGAAAAGGGAGCCTTAGGGTTGCTCTCATCGACAGTCACCAACTTTACTTACTTACTTTATTAGTCACACAACTCAAACTTTTACAAAACACACAAAGAAAAAGTTAGATGGGAACTACACAAAGATGCTACATGCTCTTTTGAACAAATCCTAGAAGTGACATTCTACCAAACAGCAGCTGTATGGCCTATCACCTCCCATTACACAAACCCTCCAAGTAAGGCAAGTGAGAATATGCTGGGCACTGCTGGAGAAGTAAGAATAAAGATATGTTCTCCAGTGAAGTGTTACACATAGACAAACCAGTGTTTACTGACCAACAAAGAATTACATTTGTAAGCTCAGTGCTGATACTAGATGCTGTCTATGAGACTTGCCAAGAGCAATGAACAATAGTGTGACGGCAAACTTATTAAAATCCCAAGACGGGAATTTATTTTTCGCATGTGTGAAGACGGGGCGGTCTGGCACTTGATCCCTCGTAGAATAAGTCCTTGTTCAGAGTTCTTTCTCAAGCATATAGGAACTGGCATATTATGTGGTGGTTAATTTAGGGCTAGACTGACCGCCGCTGGCAAGGGGCTTCCAAACTTCACGCTAACACACCAACCCACACCTAGAACGATGGAGGATATGGACCTCTAGGTTTAGATATAATAATATTAATTATAGTAGTTGACAACTCCGGTTTCCCATATAATATTTTTAAAGGAAAGAATAGGACAATTTAGGCGAGAATAACATGAGGCAAAAGAAGCTGAAAAAGAAACATGAAATACGCAATTTGATAGTAAACGACACAATTCACAAACTTCAACATGTTGGGGACATTAAAATATAACAATTTTTTAATATACACGCGGACACACATATTCAACGTGTCGGCTATATTATCAGCAGATAATACATAACTATAAATTTCTTTCTACCTTTTCTTCTTTTCTTTTGTCTGTCTTTAAATTGAGAGAGAGAGTATATGATTGGGTGTATGGAGAAACAGTCTTAATGTTTACTTATCTTTTCGACGGGTTCCTTTGGAGAGTATTTTCTCTTTTACGGGCCGGCAGAATTTTATATATACATAATGCTCTGGCTTGAAGGCATAGGTCCTTCTTGTCCAAGATTCTTTCCGCTTTCTTCACCCAGAGTCTTGGCCCGAGATTCGCCTCATCTGTTCACAGTGACATCTCTCTTCAAAACTCTTCTTCACCCGGAGCTTGGCATGAGTCTCCGTTCACTGCCACCTTTGTTCTAAAACTGATTTTCTTTACCCCTATTTCCGCTGACGGAACTAAGGTGCCACTTCCGTTTTAGGGTTCTGGCCAATCGTTTCGCTTCTATCTTCCTCCTTCCCCTGTCAGGCGATTCCTTAGGACCACTATCTCTTTCACCCGGTCACAGAAGGCAAACATCTGTTGGCTTTCATTCTGACCAGGATTTATTACTTAGGCTGTGAGGAATTGACCTATATTACTATTCCTCTTTTTAGCGGTCAGCCTTTGACAGCCTGCTAATTCAAACACAGAGGGATAGTAGTAATTCTTTATTTCTCTCCTCTCAGTGGGAGACCACGTGACAATAGGAATATATGGCAAGAAAGAGTCAAGGGAATCCATTTTTTGGCATGCCTTAAAGATGTTTTCAAAATAATAATGGGATTTCTATGAGTACAGATACTATACTGATCCTAAGCAGATGTGATTGGAAGAAGAGCTGATTGCACAGGTACTACACTCTAATCCTGATCTTGCCAACACCATGCACAAATCATCTTGCAAATCAAAATGCCTCTATTTGTGTCTTCTGTCTCCAGTGATTCAATGGTTGCAATCCACATATTTAAATATATTTTTAAAAAAATAAAAATATCAATAAACATGTCGGATTATACTATATGTACTCATACACCTGCGTATAAACCTAAAATATCCTTCAAGAAAAATTTAAGAGACTTATCCTCAGAATTAAACCTAATTCATAACAACCTTGTGTACTCTTTTTGGCTTCACATTATCTTCTTTGTTAGAATTAAATATTCAGTATCCATATTTACCCAACCCCTCCGCTCGGGCAGGATATGACACAAGGTCAGAGTTTAACAGGTTTGAATTCAGAGTTTTCCTTCTCCTAGACCAGTTGCCTCATCAAGATTGAAGAACCTAATCTGTCCTACTATTTACCCATTGCTGGAGGGAGAATAATTGGATTCATACCTTTCCCAAGGGTATTAGTGTTGTGTGAAATGCAATTAGCCTGGTCCAGGATTTGAACTCATGTCGCCGTGTTCATTTCCTCCGACAATAACCATTACACCACGGACACCTCCAAATACTCAGTATGAGTACTGAATAATTCTCATTATGATTGATTAATTGATTTTAACAATATGTCAAACCATCTAGGGTTATTTAAAGGTAAAAGACTCACACTCATTCTATATTTGTATTTACATTTTTTGTAAAGGTGTTTCTTTAGAGTCTCTCCCACATACACACACAGTTATATGACATCAAGTATTCCTATCTACTACAGATCATGTGTACACAGTTGTATGCAGCCCAGTTGACTTGAGCTACATAAAACGCCGATTGCATCACTGCAGAGGGGTAAGACCCCACCAACGATTGCCCTAGATATGACTCTAAAGAATCTGATGGTGAGGTTCCAGTATGCTGGAGCTTTGAGGAAAGCACAGTACCCATTCATTGCCATTGCTCCCAGGTTCACTCGGGCCAAGAGTTAGGGTCCTATCTCTGGGCCAAAGAGAACTGACATTTAAACAGAGTAAACAAATGACTTGTGCTAAATTGAATTGTTTGATATAGAACTATTTGATCATTTAAAGATGTGTAAACAAATGACTGATGTTTAATTGAATTGTTAGTGATACTTTACAATACTTGGAACTATTTAAGTGTGTGCAAATGAATGAGTAATGTTGAATAGAATAATTAGTGTTAAATAGCAATACTTGTAACCACTTCGCTGTGTTAACAAATGATTTATAGAGAATAGAACTATAAGTGTTAGATAGCAATAATTGAAACCTGCCTCCCATCACGAAAAATTTTCCAAGCTAGGCGAACCAGACATGCAGGACACTGCTGGAGAAGTAAGGACAAGCTCATAAGTGATTTACTCCTATGGATCTCCGCATATGGCCAAGCAAAAGCAGGACGACCAGCTCAAACATACATACAGCAGTTATGCAAGGATACAGGATGTAGCCCGGAACACCTGCCAGAGGTGATGAATGAAAGGGAGAAGTGGCGAGAGAGGGTCAGGGATATCCGTGCTAGTGGCATGACATGATGATGATGATGATGATCTTTATAGTAACAAAAGTAATACTAGTGTGCAAACAAATTAGTTCTAACTCATTTAAAAGTGAAATTACCAGCAAACTAATTAATAGTAAATAGAATTATTCATATTAGATAGCAATACTTGAAACCATTTAACTGTATAGAAACAAATGATCAATAGTAAATAAAATTATTCATATTAGATAGCAATACTTGAAACCATTTAACTGTGTGTATTAAAAAAAATGAGCTCGGGGTCATTTAAAAATGTTATCAATAAAATGATTATAAATCATATATATTTTGCTCCTGTTATCTCAGCAAGCATTCATTGCCTTGTAAACTATTCTGATATCCAAGTCCTGATGATGGTTACTGAAACCAAAACGTTCAACATCAGACTTTACATCATAATAAATTCACCTATTTGGATTATGTTTTTCATACTGTCAAACTTTTATCCATATTTATTTTCATTCAATATACATGTATAAACAGGATCTGGCCTTAAATAACTTAAAAGGGTTGATATTCCATAGAACAAAAGGAAAAAAAAATAGTTGAAAGGTTTCAATTATTCCTATCTAATACTGATTATTACTTGTTTCCCAGTTATTATTTTGATTTTATAATAAACATTTGTTTGCACACAGTTATATGGTTTCAAGTAAGAAATAATTATCATCCTTAGTAAACAATTATAGCTTCAAGTAACTATTCTTAATACAAATAATTTGCACACAGTTATATGGTTTCAAGTAACAAATAACACTGGTTTACAAAAATACATTTTTGGTCCGAGGCAAGAATGGGGGTAGGTGTTTTATGTTAGTTTGGGTGTGCTGAATTCAAATTTATAAATAGTTTTGCTCTATCACCTCTTGTTTTCTGGCTTTAATTAGTCTCATTTTAGTATAAACAGAGAATATATGTGCATATTTCAAGAGTTGCAGCAGCTTATAACAGATAAAACAGGATAGATAAAGAACACTTATTGAATCAATATACTTGGATGACACAATTACACAATTCATAGTACCACAGACAGTCAAAAGTGTGTTTTCTTAGAAGATTTGGTGTATTTTGCCTCCAGGATGTCACGCAAGAGCATCCAGCAGAAGTCTCCCATCATGCCGGGGTTCCATTTGCCTTGATAGTTGCTCTCCATCTTCGTAATGTCTTGGTGGAATCTTTCCCCATGCTCATCACTCACTGCTCCAAGGTTTGGCGCGAAGAAGTTGAGGTGGGAGTGAAGAAAATGAATCTTGAGTGACATTCGGCACCCCATATCCTCGTAAGACTTTAGCAACTTCTCAATACTGGCTTGGTAATCTGTTACACGTGTGTTACCAAGGAAGCCACTACAGACTGACTTAAATGCTTCCCATGCTCTCAGTTCCTTTAAGTTAAGAAGCTCCTCAAAATCAGTATCCTTCAGCAATTCTCGGATCTGAGGTCCGACAAAGATGCCCTCTTTGAGCTTAGCAGCACTAAGACCTGGGAACACAGTAGACAAGTGTTGGAAGGCAGCACGATTTTTTTGCAACGCCTTCACGAAATTCTTCATCAAACCAAGCTTGATGTGAAGAAGAGGAAGAAGCACCTTTTTCATGTCCACCAGAGGATTCTCCGTAAGGCTGTGTTTGCCAGGAACAAAAGTGCTTTTAGACCCCCAGTCTTTCTGCTTGTAATGCTGGGATACAGCTTGACTATTCCAGAGACAGAAAAAACAACAGTACTTTGTGAAGCCCACTTGCATACCCATAAGAAGACCAATGACCTTGAGGTCCCCACACAGACTCCATTGGTACTTGCTGTACTTAATAGCTTCTAAAAGAAGCTCCATATTATCATGGGACTCCTTTATATGGACGGAGTGTGCAATGGGAATGCTGGGATATTTATTCCCGTTGTGCAGAAGAACACCCTTGAGACTTCGCTTGGAAGAGTCTATGAAAAGACGCCAGTCTGAAGGATTATGTGGCAAACCAATATTTAGTAACCCAAAAGATGTGTAACACAATAGTTGAGGGACACCAACATCCTGTGCCGCCAGCAAGACAACCACTTCCAATAACTGCCAGAGTGTGGATTGAGACCTGCTGCTTTAACTGTCAAAATCCGTCTTGATATATATATATATATATATATATATATATATATATATAAGTTACTTGGGTCGTTACTTGGGTCTATATATAAGTTACTTGGGTCGCTGATTCCATTCCTGAAAATGAAAACTGTTACACTAACTGTGCCTCCCCAGGACACCATGTGTGGAATAATGTTTAGCAAGTTAAATGAACAAACCATCAGTAGTGAGTTTAAGTTTCATTGGGTGCCCTATACACATGGTCTTTGTTATGACCGATTATTAAGGGCCAATAAATAAATAACTCATCACGGGGATATGAAAGGCCACACAAATGTATCCAAGTCTTGTACCATATAAGCAAAAAGCTTTGCAAATTACTTAGTATGTATCTCCTTATAAATTACTTTGTGTGTATATCCTATACATTACTTAGTGTGTATCTTCCTATGAATTACTTTGTGTGTATCTTCCAATAAATTACTTAGTGTGTATCTCCTTATAAATTACTTTGTGTGTATATCCTATACATTACTTAGTGCGTATCTTCCTATAAATTACTTAGTGTGTATCTTCCTATGAATTACTTTGTGTGTATCTTCCAATAAATTACTTAGTGTGTATCTCCTTATAAATTACTTTGTGTGTATCTCCCTTTAAATTACTTTGTGCGTATCTCCCTTTAAATTACTTAGTGTTTATATTCCTATAAATAGATGAAAATAAATTACATTATTCTTGTTTTGATCAAATTAGGTAATTTGTTAAATTCTTATCTGTCATCCTAAATTTTCTCTTTTCATGTACAGAGAAAAGAAAAAACCCACATTCATTTTGTGTAAAAAAAAAAAAGTTAAATACAAAGTTTCCATAATTTATATAAAAAATCAGTATATTCCAAAAATATCTCCTTTTGAGACTGTTTGAATGAATTGAATTTCATCCCAAATTTTTCTGATTAGTTTCTACTAATTAACTCAACAATTTTATGTTTAACAGCTAATTTCATTTTCAAATATTTTTTCTTTTCTTTCTACAGCCAAGCATATATGCCTAGGTGAGGGGAAAATGAAATTTCTGCTCAACATATCTTCAGAAGATTCAATATCTGACATCTTCTCTACAGACCAACTAAACAGTTGCAGCCTGTCTGGTAAAGACTTTATTGGAAATGGTACAGAAGATTTTCCATATGAAATAACTGTTGATGTCAGCAGAACTAAGACATCTCTTTTTAGAACTTGTGGGGCAAAGGTAAGTAACCCATTAGATTTGTACAATTTTTGTCTTACAATGTCCATTCAATAAATAAAGGGATTCTTTACAAAAGCAGAATAAATTTTTTTTCCAGAATTTCTTTCCATAACTCTAATTTGCTTGGAATTGATTTATAGTAAAAAATTATTTTAATAGTGCAAAAAAATTTCTTATAAAGCTATTCAAAATGACAGCAAATAAAACAGTGGGCTACAACCCCCAAAATACCACATTTACTTAACGAATGAATTTATTTACAATGAGTGGTTTATATACAATTATGAAAGTGATGGGAATGGGAGGAAAACCCCGAAAGAAAAGTAGAAAATAGAACAAATTAAAACCCCTGTTTGGTTTCCCTTACATCCTCCCATCTATAAAAAGAGGCCTACTGTTTTCCTGTTTCCGAGGGGACCGAAAACAAGCCGACCTCTCTTAGTGGGGAAGAGAAACTAATCTAAAGGGGCAAAATAAACGTAGGGTAGGGCGCAGTGTGTGTGGTTTATACAGGGATGAGAATATAGATACGAATTCATAGAGCTTCCAAAAAACGGGACTGGATCGAGGTTTAAGAGTCAATAAAGAATAGGAGAGGAGAAGATCATGGAGACTAACAACTAGATGATGGGGACAATGACTCACAACATTGGTTTATTCTAAAAAACTATTTTAATAGTGCAAAAACATTTCTTATAAAGCTATTCAAAATGACAGCAAATAAAGCAGTGCTCCAGGCTTGGACAGAGGTCTGTCATCAAATCTTTGGTAACTAAGAAGTGCAAACTGCATGAAATTTACAGAATCTGTGATGTGTACAAGGAAGCATATTTCAGTGAAAAAAAATTTACCAATGGGCAAAACATGGGTTTGCCACTATGAGTTTGAGTCAAAAAGACAGTCGATGAAGTGGAACAACGCCAACTCTCTAATAAAGAAAAAGTTCCCGGTGCAGCAGATAATAAAGCTGGTCATGTTGACAGTGTTTTAGAACATGAAAGAACTAACCAAAATTGATTTTTTTGAAAAGGGGGCCACTATAAAAAGTGCTTCCTTTTGCCAACACCTAAGGCAAAATTCACCTTATTTATGAAGAAGCCACTGCCCTAATACGGAGGATAACATAATAATAATAACACTTACTGGCTTAGTGGCCCAGCTGGCATCCAGCTGGATTTATTTCCAAAATTACAATTTTGGAGGGCACAAGGCCCCAAGTTTTGAGTGGGGAAGGGGTGCTGGTCTATGAGAACTAAGGAGCCCTAGCTAGCCACATTTGTCGACCCATTCACCGAGTGGGCTACAACCACCAAAATACCACATTTACTCAACGAGAAAAGTCCTACGTAAAAACCCCAGTTGAAAAAATGAATTTATTTACAATGAGTGGTTTATATACAATTTATGAAAGTGATGGGAATAGGAGAAAAACCCCGAAAGAAAAGTAGAAAATAGAACAAATTAAAACCCCTGTTTGGTTTCCCTCATATCCTCCCATCTATAAAAAGAGGCCTACTGTTTTCCTGTTTCCGAGGGGACCGAAAACAAGCCGACCTCCCTTAGTGGGGAAGAGAAACTAATCTAAAGGGGCAAAATAAACGTAGGGTAGGGCGCAGTGTGTGTGGTTTATACAGGGATGAGAATATAGATACGAATTCCTAGAGCTTCCAAAAAACGGGACTGGATCAAGGTTTAAGAGTCAATAAAGAATAGGAGAGGAGAAGATCATGGAGATTAACAACTAGATGATGGGACAATTACTCACAACATATTGCTAACCAGGGAAAAGAGAACAGACTACTTACCCGGGGTGGAGTCCCGAAGGACCCGGTCCGTAGTCACCATGTGCAGGAAGAGGAGAGAAGGATGACTCCAACGTTGTCCCCTTTCATACGACCTGGCTCACTGCATGCACCCACCTTTTGTTGAATGTTATGCGATCCAAGCGTTTTCTATTGCATCTGATTTTGACCCTAAGTTGATGCCTAAAGAATAAAATCAGATCAAGATGAGAAGAGTTTGCATCGTCACACAATCCCTTCTTTCGCATCGTCCAAATCACCATTCTAGCTAAAGCTAGGATTGTGAGAAACACCACACACTTCTCACATTGAACCTGAGGCAAAATGTTGTCTACAACGTAACCAATGCCAAGCAGCACGAGATGCTTGAGTTTGATGCGAGCCGTCCACTCTCCGACATGATCCCAGAACGGGTGAACCCGCCCGCAATAGTAGAAGACGTGCTCAGCCGTTACTTCTAAGCCACTGCCGCAGTCGGCACAATCGGACATGTCTGCCAGGCACACTCTGTAATTCAGGCTGAAAAGGGGCCACGCGTTCCGTACAAGCTGCCAAATGAGCGAGAACTCGGATTGTTCAAGAAGCTCGAACCTGGCGCCCAATTCCAGTGCGAGTGAACCTCCTCCATCGACCAGCCGAGCCGATCCACGGGAGGATCCGAAGTGGAGCCCACCACTAGTTCCTAATACAGTTTCTTTCGAGACCAAGAACATCACTGGACCCAGGAAGGTTGATAAGGGCCTGAAGGCATTTTCGGGCAAACGGTGCTTCGCCCCTCGGCCTACGTCGGCTTTCAGCCTTGGGGTTTGACATTTGCATTTCGCCTCCACACCGCACCCGTCAACAAGCATTGGCCTAAGTACGCCAGTTTTCAGCGAACCAGCAGCTCTCCAGATAAGGTATACCTAGACACCCGTTCCTCGGACGTTGACCACAGACCTGTCTACGGACCATCGGCCTTCCACCTCCCTGAAGTACTTTGGAGAGATTGTTGAAGTGCTAACCGACGGTATTTAGGCAGAGGAAGTACGGATAACCGGTAAAGGATCAAGGGAAAGATGTACAAGGTGCACACCTTCTCCCTGTCCCTTAAGGACAACCGCCTTCGAAGCTAGGTACTATTTACCAACCCCTCCGCTCGGGCAGGATATGACACAAGGTCAATTTTTAAGCGGAGTTTAACAAGTTTGAATTCAGAGTTTTCCTTCTCCTAGACTAGTTGCCTCACCAAGGCTGAAGAACCTAGTCCGTCCTACTATTTACCCATAGCTGGAGGGAGAATAAGGGGGTTCATACCTTTCCCAAGGGTATTTGCCCGAAAGTGAACGTAATAGCGCGACTGGAGTACGAACTCGCGTACTACGATTCCGCAGTGCATCGCTTTAACCATTACACCACGAGGACACCGCCCTCGAAGCCAGGTACCCACCAGGGTATCTACCTTTGCCCGTACTTCCAATCAATTTTGCTCCAGTTGGAGGCCCGGTCCGAACCACACCCCGAGGATGCGGACGGGTCCGTCGCTCCAGTGGAAAGGACTAGGTAAGGTAGTACTACTCTTCCAGGCACATAACCACAAACCTTCGCTCTTATCAAAGTTGATCTTGGCCCGTTATCTGTTCGTACCTCACAACCGCCATCTGCTCAGCCGTTATGTCCAAAAGGCGGGACACAAAGACTGTGATATCATCGGCGTACGCGGACAGCAAAAGGAATGCCGCGCAGGGCCGAACATGCCCTCTCGTCCCTAAGCCTACGGAGCAGGGACTCCAAAGCGAGGACATAGGGAGGAGGAGACAGGAGGCAACCATGCCGAACCGACCACTCCATCGCGAAAGGCCTCTGAGCGCATCCCGTTCACCTGCACCACCGCCTGTGGGTTGTGGTACATCATGCTAATCCATTTGCGGAGCTCCGATTTGAATCCGGTGGCCTCCCAAATAGTCGCCAAGAAATGAGGATCGACCCTATCGAAGGCCTTGGACTGATTTAAATTGATCAGTGCGGCTTCGTTGCCGTCTTCTAACCCCTCTGGGATCTCGCGTACCAAGTGCAAGTAGTCTTGAATTGATCTTCCCTTTACAGCGTCGTTCTGCTCAGGTCCAATCAAATCGCTTATAACAAGCTGCAAACGGTTCGCCAAGACCCGGACCGAAATTTTTAACTCTGTGTTAAGCAGAGTTATAGGCCTGTAATTGTCTAGCTCCTCCCAAGCATGCCTGTCACCTTTCTTCAGCAATGTGATCATGCCCTTGGTAACGCTACCTGGGATAGCTATCTGTGCAAACCAATGGTTGAACATATCCGTCAGAATAGGCACAAACGTGCAGCAGCCTCAAGTACACTTTGTAGGGTAAACCATGAAGTCCGGGCGATTTGTTGAGGCTGACCTGCTTCAACGTATAAAGGACTTCGCATTCAGTAACCAAACCCTCGCAGCCAGCCGCTTCAGCCTCTCAAAGGCAAGGGAAGTCGGCTAAATAGTTACGAAACTCCTGAACCTGGAGATCAGGACAGCGAGCAAAGCGATCACGGAAGTGCGCCCGAAAGGTGTCGCGCATCTCACGATTCGAACCGAGCACGCGCCAGTCCAGAAACTTGACTGATTCGATATACCGAAAGGGGAACCTTCGTCCTTCTTCCTCATGCGCTAACATGCTGCATTTCACGGCTTCGTTGTGAACTCTTTTTAACCTAGATCTAACGAGATATCCCTTGTAGCGGCTCGCTAGCCTCACGCTCAAGGTGCCGTCTAGCTAATTCTACGACTAGGAAATCCTCCCCTCTACCGCCCGGGATAGCTTATCTTCTAAAGATTTTGCCACCTCGGTCTTATCTAAGTTAAACTGGTGACCGTATTTGATGGTGAAATCTCTAATCCTATATTTGAGAAATCCCCACCATTTATTCCCGGTAACCGCCCCCACTAATGTCCGCTGAACTAGTGATTCTAGCCTGTCTCGGAAGTCCCGTATCTCCAGTAAGGAGGCATTGAACTTCCAGTAGCCGGTCAGACTAGGCCTATCAGCTTGCTGCAAACTGACCCGAACAAGCTTATGGTCAGACCACGCTACATTGTAGAACGTGGGACACTTAACAAAATCAGTGTCAGCTCTTCTAACACTCTGTCTAGATAGGATCTAGCACGGACAGAGGGCGAACTATCTAGCCACGTCCACATCTCCCTCCCTGAGTGATCCAGACGAAACCTGTAGACCAAGTCATGGTGAGTCAGGGTAAAACAGACGAAAAGGGTGACCGTGTGCGACGTCCCAATTCAGATAAATGGGGACGTCCTCGCTGCCTATCTTAGTAAATACGGCAGCGTGGAGGCGGTAACGCAATCAAAAGCATCTGATGGGACGGCACACGGTGACTATATCCTTACCGTCTGTTTAAATAGGGAGGACTTCTAGGCCATTCCCCACATCATCTGCTATGAAGAGCAACAAATAATGGTAGTCGTCGAGGGCTGGAGGCCGCTTTGCTGGGCCTGTAAACAGCTAGGTCACATAGCAAGAACCTGCCCTTAAAAGACTGCAATCATCAAAACCACCGAAACAACCACCAGCACTACAACCAACACCAGAACAATCACCAGCACAACATCATCGGTAGCACTAGAACCTGAGGTCTATCCAGACAACCCATAAAAAGGATCGACCCTGGTTACCAGAAAAAAGAAGTCAAGCTCTCAAGTTACATCTCCAGCTATAAAACCACCAGAAGAAACAAAAGCAGCAACAACAAAAGCGACAACAAAGGAAACCAAAAACCCCCGGAAACAACTGACTCCACAACCACTCAACCTTCATCACTCCCAAAAATGCCAAAAAAGAAAGGGGGGGGGGGAAGACCATCGAGGAGAACAGCCTGAGGTGATAGAAACCTCAATAAACTTAAATAGAAGAAGAAAGAGTGGAGAAACACAAAACGATTGTGTACCCTGCCCAACCCCCTCCAACATAGAAAACCCAGAAAAACAAAGAAAAAACAAAAGAAAAAAAATAGAAAAAAAATTAGCACCCCCCTTCTCCGCAGCAGACAGCCCCACATGAGTTTTTTTTCCGAATTGTGATGTAAAGAGGTCATGATCGACAGGTGACCGCCTAGTAGTAGCCAACACAGAGGATCCATTCAGCATCCTCTTAACTTTAGATTCACAAACAACCAAAGCAGCAGCTCAGTCAAGACACACCCATGGAACCAATGGACTTGAGAAGAGAACAAAAATATACTTCATTACTATTTTAAGAGCAATTCTGCCCAAAGAGGGTAAAGAAAAAGAAAGAACAGAATCTCCAAAATTTAATACAAGCCAAACACTTGCTGACCAAGCTAGAATGATTTTAAGGAAAGGTTGGTTTGTTTTTGAGATATTAGAAATATGTGGACATGTAAGACGTGAAGAATATCAACAATAGCCCCTTACCAGAATTGAAACACAAAATACTGACAACCAAAATACCACACACACCAACACAACAAAACCAATGTTAACTCAAGAAAACAGAATAAATGTAAACTTAATAAAGAAAATCATGATTGAAAAGAAGACTACATTACCATCTCCTATAAACCAAGACTGGAAAAAGTCAACACAGAAACTGAAAAGATTAATAAATCATCCGCATATATCCCCTCATTCAAAATCACTGAACTAAATAAGCTAATTTATGTAAGAGCGAAACAAGTCTAAAATGAAATCGCTATTCCCCAAGGAACCTAAACAAAAATATAAAACCAGGATGAGAAATTTGGCTAGAATGGCAAATAAAGAAACAGCAACAAGCAAAAGTACTAAGAAAGGAAAAACGCGTAAGGATATATTGGGATGAAAAGACAAAAACAAATAGGCAAGTCTGAAAGTATAACTGGAAGAGATAGATAAAAAAAAAAAAAATTGCCTAAAGAAGGGAGACTAAAAAATACACTGACAGAGTCAAGTAACAAAACAGAACCTTTCAAAACAAAATAGGACCTCCCAAAGCAAAAGCCCCCCCCAAAAAAATAGGACCTTCCAAAACAAAACAGAACCTTCTAAAATAATAAAAGAAAAATCTACCAACAAGTGGGGGGATAATCTATTAGGGCAATCCAATATAAGCAAAACAATTTGGGAGTAAAATATGGGATCCGAAAGAATATATCTGAAAAAGGGAATGGATAAATAATATGAAAAAAGAATTAAAAGGATTCCAAGAAGGTCCAGAGGCGGACACACACCTAGATTCGCTAAGAACAACTCTCAAGAAAGAAACAAATCAGAAAAAAATGCCAGGCCATGGTTGCGTACGTGGATTCTTGTTTAAAAAATTAATGTCTATCCATGACAAACTGGCTCTACAACTGAATAAATGCCAAGAAGAACCAACATGTCTACCTATGATGTGGAAAATACTGACCAAACAAATTTAAGAAAAGATCTATCACTCTCTGATAGGGTGTGGACTATTTCCGGAAGAACAGAAAGGATATCACAAAGGAACAGGAGGAACGGTAATCCCAGTTTGAAAAACAATAGCAAATGTTTTTCGAATTGTTGGTTAAGAAAACTATGGAAAAGCAAACGTCAAACTCATTCACATCAGACGCAATCATGAATTCCATTTATAATCCTGAGGAATGAATAACTTTTCAGTCGTATTATAGAAGATACGAAGGGATCTTCTAAAAGGATTGTTCAAATTGGACTGATGAAAAAGAACTCAGATTATAATAAAGGAAATTATCCCCCGCCTGACACGAAAAACACATCAATTTCATTTTGCCAAAGCAACGAGGTGAAATAAATTTTGAAGAAACTATCAGAATACTAATAAAAATTTTCAGAGATTGAACCTAATTATTCAATGATCAGTGGAATTGTCTAAATCTAGTAAAATGCGACGACGAAGATTTTGTTACCTACGCAGGAGTGGTCAACCAAGAATGGAATAAATTTAAGTTAAATGAGTTAACTTTCGACTCAATTAAATGTCTGATTTTCGTTCGGGGCTTTACTTCAAATAAGGACTCTGAAATAAGATCCAGGATTTTGACTAAACGAGAAATGGATACAAAATTTACTCTCTGAAAACTAGCAGAAGAACGTCAGCGTATGGTGAATTTCAAACTAGACACCACTAGGACTGAGGAAGGAAATATTTCACAAACCCATAGTGACCGACCATCTAAAGAAAAATATAAATGTTTTTCAACTTGCAGCGAAATAGTAAAAAATTACAATTACTCTCAATACGGAATACTTTCCACGGTTATGGTGGTGAGCATTTTAAGAGTGACTGCATCTTTAGAAACAAAAAATGCTACCAATGTGGAAGAATAGGACATAAGAGTACTGGTAGCAAATCCAAAAAATGGAGGGAAATAAAAAGTATGTCAACAAAGTAAATACATTGGGTAAAGTCAACAAGCGGAAAGAAAAAATTGGCAAGTTTTCGGACACCACAGAAGAGAAAATTTGTTTTTCTCAAGATAACGATATAAAAATAAAATTACAGTTGGATACAGGGTCCGATATTAATAAAATTGATGAAAAGACTTACAGAAAACTGGGTTAACCTACTTTATTGACTTCGAGGGAAGTTGCTCGTGGTGTGTCAGGAAGAAAATTAAATTTTTAGGCGAATTCGCCAGTAACATTTCTTTCGTGGTAAAAACCAAAAAGCAGAGGTATTTGTGCTAAAGAACACAACGAAACAGATGGGTTTTGCCTCATTCGATCTTTGGGACCTGTAAATCAATTCGTTCAATAACCAAGTAAATATGGTCACCACCAGTACTATTACGGCAACAGAAAAATTCAGAACTGAATTAAAAAGAAAATTTCCACAAGTTTTTTCGGAAGGTCTTGGGACGTGTACAAAAGAAAAGGCGAAATTTGAAATTAAAGAAAATGCCCAACCAGTATTCAGACCAAAAAGGAGTGTACCGTTTGGGGCATTAGATCCAATCAATAAAGAATTGGAAAAGCTAGAGAATCTCAGGGTCATTTCTAAAGAAGACTTCTCTGAATTGGCATCGCCGATTTTTCAGCGGAACTTATTCATAGCTTGCAAAATTATAATTATCCGTTACCAATTCCTGAAGAAATGTTCACCAAACTAACACATCACTCATTAGGTCCCGGGCCTGACATATAGATGGCACCACTAATTAAAAAAAAACATATGATTTTTATAAAGTACTAACCTTCAAATGGCACGTGTCAAAATTTAAGCCCAATCGGATTTTTTTACAAATTACAGTTATTTAAGTAAAACTACTGAGCGACTAGAGAGTTCACCAAAGGCCCAGAAGACCAAGGCTCAATCCCAGGTGGAGTTATACCAAAGACTCCAAAATAGTACTTTATACCTCTTTGCTTAACACTCAGCATTATAAGATATGGATCAAGGGTAAAGTGGAGCATTCCAGGGAAAAAAGTCGAACTCTTCCATACACCTTGGTGTAAAAGCTATTGAAAAGGGAGCTTTCGGGTCTCCCCCACTACGGTTGCCAACTTGACTTACTTTTTTTAACTGGTGCAAATTTTCAAAACAATGGAAATATCTGAATTTTTTGTATTGATATAGCATTGCTTTCCGATGGGAAAAAATAATGTTTAAGCAAAGCAATGGCTTGATAAGTGTTATTCAGACTCTGCTCTGTTGGAAACAATGGTTAAGAGGTGGTATGCTGACTTTAAACGCAGTTATACAAACACAAATAATACTGAGCGCTCAGGTCGCCCAAATTCGGCAGTTGTCCTGGAAAACACCAAAAAACTCCACCAACTAGTTTTGGCCGATTGTAAATTGAGGTTGCGTGAGATAGCAGAGGAGTTGAAGATATCAGAAGCCAGTGTATTCAGCATTTTGCTTGAACATTTGTCAATAAGAAAGCTGTGTTCAAAGGGGGTTCCGTGTTTGCTCACAGTCGATCAAAAAACAAAGCGTCGACGATTCAGAGCGTTGTTTGCAACTGTTTCAACGCAACAAAAAAGAATTTTTACGTAAATATGAAACAATGGATGAAACGTGGATCCACCACTTCACTTTGGTGTCAAATCAGCTGATTGGATACGTAAAAAGCCGTCCAAAGCAACTATAGTGTTTAGTGAAATTGTTAATTTCTCTAACACTATATATTTTCGGCAACACAAATGAATAACAAAACTTCTTTTAACAACACAACAAAGTAAGGTTTATTACAGTAGCAGGTGTGAAGGAGTGAGAGTGAGAAACTATCTCTTTTGCGTCGCTGGTCTGTATGTTGGTCCTTGGTTCGTAGGAAGCGTGTTTAAAGCTAGTAGTGAGCGAAGTGTTCCAAGTGGAATCAGTGCAGTCATGTGAGAGAGATATGTTTCTTCTGCTAGCTCCAGACTCTCTCTGACGTTGTCCGTTCTACAGAAAAGGGACCAGAAAAATAGTTCCTGAGAGGGAGAAGGAATCAATGCGCTCTGCCAGTTGATTAGTCAGTGAGTGACCGACTCTCTTAACAGGGGCATTGATTCGCGAAAGGAAATAGATATGTGGCTGCTACACAACCAAAGACGCAAACATCAGCAGGCAAGGTTTTGGCCTCTGTATTTTGAGATGCGCAAGGTATTTTGTTCACCGAGTACCTTGGAAAAGGAAGAACTATCAATAGTGAATAATATATAGCATTATTGGTGCGTTTGAAGGAAGAAATCGTCAAAAAAATGACCATAAAGGAAGAAGAAAAAGTCTCTTTCACCAAGACAGTGCACCATGTCACAAAGCAAAACTACATGAACTGCTCTTCGATTTGCTTCCGCACCCACCCTATTCTCTAGATTTGTCCCCTAGCGACTACAGGCTGTTTGCAGGCCTCAAAAGAAGGCTCCAGAGAAAGAGATTTGGCTCCAGTGAAGAAGTGATATCGGAAACTGAGACGTATTTTAAGGCAAAAGATAAATTGTTAAAAAAAAGGCATCGAATTGTTAGAGAAGTGTATTAGTCTACAAGAAGACTATGTTGATGAATAAAGTAGGATTTTGCCAAAAAATTTGTTTTATTAGTTTGGCCCGAGATTTATTGAGTGTTGTGTTAAATGGTAAAATTTCGCCAAACTAAATGGTAAAATTTCACTCTCATTTCTCGATAACACCCTGTAGGATGGGGACGTACCAGAGATTGTTCGTAGCAGAGCTTTGTTTTTTTTTAATGGCCAAGCAGAAAGACAGGTAGTTTCTGAGAAATGCAGGCCTGGAGATTTTTGAATTGAAGCAGACTATTATGGTCAAGCTGAGAGACAAGTGAGTCTTTGAGATGTGCTGATTAGAAGTTGCCAATTTGTTTATAAGCTATCTTGCGGAAAAATAAGCCAGAATAATTCAAATCTAAAAAAAAAAGGTAAAGAAAGAAAGAAGAAACTAAAGTAAAAGAAAGAAAAGAGAAAAGAGCAAATAAACAAAAGAAAAATGAGGTCACCGGCTAAACTCCAAACTTTCTCCATAGCCAACAAGAAAGAGAAAGAAAAAAGAAAAGAGTAAAGAAACTAAAGAAAAGAGAAGTCTCCAACTAAACTAAAAACTCACCCCACAGACGACACGAAATAAGAAGATTTTAGCTTTCCCTTAGAGAAAAAACAAAAGGGGAGCCAGTTTCAGCTATTTACAGGGAAGTAAGAGACATGTAATTTTTTATACTATTTATTAATTTCACCTTTGATTTATGTTATGTTAATGAATAATTTCCTGCAAAATAACTTTTATTCAGTCTCTATCAGTAAGAAAGTAAAGTTGGCGACCTTAGTCAAGGGTGAACAGAAGGCTCCCTTTTCGATAGCTACTACACTGAGGTGTAGAAGGGGCCGCTACTCCTTTCCCTGGATTGCTGCACTTTACCCTTGATTCGTACCTTATATTGCTGAGTTTTAAGTAAGGAGGTATCAAGTACCGTTTTTAAAGTAGGATGCAACCTGAGATTGAATCCAGCTCTCCTGGACCATTGGCGAACACTCTACCCACGAGGCCAATGAGCTAGTCTGTTTTTATCTGCTTTATACAATAAATCATTTGAAACTTGTATAATAAGTGTCTCATTTGTTTATTTAGTTTTAGCATTGGGACCTTTACCTCCAGTAGTTTTTTTTTGTTTTGTAAATTTGTTTTAAAGTTGAATTTTGGTAACAACCCCCAAACTTTTTACAATACTCAGTCTTTAGCATTGTATGAGAGTGAAGAGATTATGTTGTCTTGAACTTAAGAGGTTATACCAGTGAAAGGAATGGTCAAAGTGGGCTCATCACTTTAATCTTTTTACCTCAGGCCATACCCGCTACCCAACTATCGATCTCATCTGTGATATCTGCTTTTATAGCAAAGTTGGCCACTTCTTCACAGACTTTGAATACTTCTCTTTAATTTTAATTGTATAATAAAACAGGTCATAATACAAGAAAAATAAGGTAGTAAATATTACTTGATATATGCAGAGATCAGAAAATATGTTTGAAACGATTCACAGAATTAATGATCATGGAAATAGTTTTTAGTTTGTAATGGAAACTTTTATTCCCTGATGAGTTCATTATTGTGAAGCATTGATATTGAATAATCCTAACATGAATAGCTTGTGGCTATGACAATATTCATGCCATGAATGACTTTTAAGACCAATTTTTTTTACCTAAAAAACAAGGGGTTGTTCATTACATGAAATATATTTTAGAACACGTTGAAGCTTAGTCATTCATTACACACAATATATAAGACTATATCCAAGTAGATATAATAGGCTGCATCAAGGTCTTGTCTACATGGTTTATTTACAGGATTTCATTGGTTTTTATTGTATTACAGTAATTTTAGAAGTATAAGTAAGTGTTTCAATGTTTTCTTATATATCACTGGATGTTAAAAAATATTTTGTTAGGTTGCCTAACCTCAAGTTAGGAGTAATTCTTTATCTGATAAAATTACCTTTTTGTGGCTAAGAAATTAGAAGTCATTCATTACATAATGTCATTCATTATATGAGTGTATACAGTATTACCCCTGGCAAAATTATGGAATAAGTACACTTGAATAAGTACTTGGCTTATTTATTTAACAGCAAATAAACTAATAATAAATTGATACAAAACATTTTTATTTAATCATTAAACATAATTCCTTTGTAAAATATACCTTAAACAAATTAGATTAAATTATTTAAATCAAATGTATCATTTTTTCCAGCTAAGGAATATGTTTACAACATATTATTTGCATGGAAAAGTAATTCATTACCTGAAGAGACATTAACCCCAATGAGACAAGTATTGTCTATTCTGCAAAATTTAAAACAATTTCCAATTACCTTGTTGAAGCTTTCCTCTCTTTCACTTTTCTTTACAGATTATCGACAAATCATTTGAAGTGGAATTTGCAGTCAAAAGTGGGGAATACTTCTTTCAGAAAAAAGATCGTCTTTACACTATGGAGTGTAGAATTCAGAATCCACAATTTACGTATGTGCATTATTTTGAATTGTTTGGAAATCTAGTTAAAAGTTATGTGAAAATCACACCAAATAAAAGAAACAGATATTTCATTTTCAACATCAAATTTATTGAACAACATCTTTACAATTTTCTTTTATGATCTTCTATATTTTATAAATAACTTCCATCCTCTCAGAACTTTGTTTTTTTTGGCAAAAAACTACTCTAAATCTCTTTAACTTTTATTTTTTCATTTCAAGAATTCTGTCAAATAACAGAATAAATGCTACAATATCTGGTTTGCAATATCTGGTGAAAATGGTGGATGAGTGACAACTTTTCAACCAAGCTATACGAATATTTGTCCGGTTGCTCTATAAAAAGATTTATGGCTGAGTATTATCTTTATGAAATATTAGGCAATTTTTCTCAACAAAATATTTTTTAATCAATTGCTGCCTTCGGTTAGTCTAATAGAGAACTGTACTTGTTTGAAGCAATCATCTGGTTCTGCAGAAGAAGAATTAATAGTAAAGGAATCTTTTCTTTAGACAGCACACACAATATTCTTTAAATGAAGACCAGCCTTTGGCACAGTTAGTGAGGATTCATATTTTGTCACCCATATTGTTAGAAAGTATTCTTGTAATGAAAAAAAAAAAGTTAAAGAGATTGCCCATGAAAAATTTGTTTCCTAAAGAGAATATTCTTTATATTAAAGTCACACAAAAAATAATTAATAAAACCAAACAAGTGCAAATGATTTTCAATGTTTGATTTGAAATGTTGAATATCATTTATGTCTGATCTCCTGTACTGTATCCATTTTGATTCTATCAATTTAACATAGATATAAAGGTTAATTAATTGAATAGAAAAAGCGAAAGATTTCTAATCGGTCATAAATGTAGAATTTAATACACTTAATTAAATATATAATTCAGTAAATATATCTATTTTTTATTTTAGGCAAACATAATTCTCATGTGCTTTTCAACCGCTGTGTGTGTATATATATATATCATAATATATACCCCACAAGGTATAGCGATTGATAACCAATTATAAAAACATCAGAAATTCTGCCTTCATTTTTACTTCATAAACATGACTACCTTTGAAGGTGCCCGTGGTGTAATGGTTATCGTCGTAGGAATTGGACATGACGATATGAGTTCAAATCCTGGATGAGACTGATTGCATTTCACATAGCACCAATACCCTTGGGAAAGGTATGAATCCAATTATTCTCCCTCCAGCTATGGGTAAATTGTAGGACAGATTAGGTTCTTCAGCCTTGGTGAGGCAACTAGTCTAGGAGAAGGAAAACTCTGAATTCAAACCTGTTAAACTTTGCTTAAAAATTGACCTTGTGTCATATCCTGCCCGAGCAAAGGGGTTGGTAAATATGATATGATAAACATGACTACCTTTCCTGAGTAATTACTCATAATATGTCATAGGAGTAGCACCCTCCCCAACACCTTAGTTTAGTAGCTATTGAAAAGAGAGACTTTGGGCTGCCCTCGACGATGATTACTAACTTTACTATATATATATATATATATTGTAGGCATATTTTATGAAAAATGGAGTTTGAGTTTTGGAATTGAGTTTTTTTATTAATCTTTTCTTGTTCATGAGTGAGATATCATAAATTAGGATGAAGGCTGGTTGATAATTGTCTGAAACCTCCAATGCTATTAAACAGCCTTTATCATTTGCGACATCTCACTCACAAGCAAGAAAAGTTTAACAAAAAAATTAACTCCAAAACCTTATCTGTCATCATCAATAAAAATACCTACAAGAAAATCTGCAGCCTAAATTCACTAAATATATATATTTACCAACTCCTCTGCACAGGCAAGATGTAATATGTTCATTTTTTAAGCTGTTTAACAGATTTGTATTCAAAGTATTTGTGTTCTTCTCCTAGTTCAGTCGGCTTACCAAGTTTAAAGAACCCAATCTGCCCTACTATTTACCTATAGCTGGAAGGAGAATAGTCGGATTCATGCCTTTCCCAAGAGTATTAATACTATGTAAAATGCAAACAGCCTCATCCGTGTATATATGTACAGTTTGATTTCTTGGTTTAATGGCAATGAACCTTTGGGGGATGTTTAATGCCAAAGCCATTCTTGTAAAATAACAGCAGTGATACTACTTAACCCATAGTAAAAGGGGATAAGGGGATTCATACTTTTCCTAAGGGCATTAGTTCAAAAGTGAATGTAACAGCACACCTAGAGTTTGAACTCACTTAGTTTAAGGTCACAGTCCAACATATTAGACATTTCACAATGCAGACTACTATATATATATATATATATATATATACGCTCCCCCATGGGGGTTGAGCACTCTGGCGAAGGAATTGTCGGCCGCTGCTCGCATAATGCAAAGCTCTTCGAAAGAATTGAGCATTCTGGTAGCCGATAGAGTATAAAAAATGTAAACAAAGGCTGCTGCTACTGTTGCTAAAGAAAATACCTTAAAAATTCCCTTAGCCAACGTGGTCCACTTGGTGGCCGAGAGGTCTGAAACTTAGTCCAACGTAAAGTTGGACGGGTTTCGATCCCAGCTTCGAGCATCCTGCGTGTCTAGTACACTGAAGAGTTCTGATAGAACGAAACAGTCTGTCTGTGAATGACAACATATATATATATATATATATGGATTATAATGTATATCCCACATAGTATCAGCACCATTATCATGTGCAGTTACTATACTCAACATCATAAAAGAACTGCATTTTTATTCTCATAGCAAATTTAGAAATATGCCTCATGGGATGTAATATACTAATCACATACACATCAGTTCTTACAACCTCTTCTTACTGACTTGTCAAAAGTGAGTGAGTCAAAACTTTTGCAATATTTTGGTAACAAGAGACTCTATTTGCCAACTCCAGATATTTTTGCCAAGGTCATGAAGATGATGAAACTTACTGGACTCTGAGATGCTAAGCTTGCCGGATTCTCTCCAAATGCTACTTACAGGATTTGCCTCTATGTCTTGAAGCATGGTCTCAGAATCCACAGTTTTAAACCTACTTGACCTTGCTTGATCATCTGGACTCTGAGATGCCAAGCTTACCTGATACTCTCCAAGTGCTACTTACAGGATTTGCCTCAATGTCTTGAAGAATGGTCTCAGAATCCACAGTTTTAAGCCTACCTGACCTAGCTTGATTGTTGAGGTTCTTGTAACCCAATCAAAATTTCTTGAACCATCTGCTTACTGTACTGTAATCAACTGCACCTTAACTTTTCTCACAGAAAATGTTTTTGGTTGCTTCCGCAGCATTATGGGACAATTCAAATTCATAAAGCATAAGTTACCAAATTAGACTGCATTGCATCTGTGAAGCTTTCAAATCCAAAACAAAATGAAGCAAAGCACATGTCAGTGCACCAACTACCAAGATACTACTACCAACCATAGCAGATACCTTCCAAAGTTTGTTCAGCTGATATACACACCACAAAAAGCACATATCAAAATATTGCAAATCTTTTAAGTCACCCTAATATGTATCTCTCTTTATGTATCTCTCTCCCTCCATCTGTTTACTGTACTGTAATCAACTGCACAATCAACAAAACTCTCATCCTTTGCACAACAAATCTTTTTGGTTGCTTCCATAGCATTATGGCATAAGTTTAAGAAGTAGACAGCATTGCGTATTCTTCTGTGTAGATTTCAAATCACACATGGAATGAAACAATTTGCAATGTCTCAGCTCACCAACTACCATAATACTACAAACCACATCAGACATCTTCTATGGCTTTAGTCACATGATGAACACACCACAGATGAACATGTACCAAAATATTGCAAAACATATGACTCACCCGAGTATAATGAGATTGCAGTAAATGATTCCATGCACAGATCAATACATGCACAGGTTCCAAAATAAGGGGTGTATCTACAATACTCAGACCCATACTTCAGGATGTTGCAATTTCCTTTTCAATCTGTGTATATATATATATATATATATATATAAATTATTTTATGATATTTGGTCTCTTTTTACCCCAGACACCAACAGTTAGTGGAGTGAAATCTTATTATTTTTTATGAACATTGAATTTTATTTTTGACACATGATTCATTTTTGCTTTCCATTTTCAGTGTTTTTAGTGAAAAAACCTTGGATGATAAATTCTATCATTCATATCCAATTACAATGAAATTAGTGTATGAAAATTCAACTGACATTTCTGGTGGAAAGGTAACTCTGGGTGAAAAAGTTAAATTACAAGTTCAAATAAAACCAAAAGCTTCTGGTAAGATTTTCTTTTAATGATGCTATTTTTTTGTTCTATGCAGATATTGAATCATTTTTTTTAATTATTTCACAGTACATTATACTTGAATATCTTTCAAATTGTTTATTTACTATTTTGAAATTTTTTTCTTAAGAACTGTAGTCGTTGGCAATGAAGAGGAAATTTTTAAAAAAAGTAGATATTTTATCTCAGAAAACATAGATCATACCAGCAATAACAATTATTACAAAGTGAATGCAGGAACTCCCCGACTAACAAACAGGACAGATTTCTGAAGTTTGTAAGTTGAAATGTTCAGAATGATTTTATAAATGCTCTCCCTACTTACAAACAGGTTTCTCAGGTTTGTTTGTAAGTTAAAATGTTCTGAATTATTCTATAATAAAAGTACCAATAATATGACTGTACTTCCTTTATTCATGTCATTGTTTTACTGATGTTGTCTAAAGGAATTCCCTCGGAAAATATATTTATTAAAAAAAGATCATATTTGAACTCTTTCAGTATATATATAAAAGTTCTGTTAAAAATATTTGTTCCTTTTGTCACATGGTCGACCACTGAGGGGAGAGAGATAAAGAATGTTCCCTACCCCTCCGTGTGTGAATTAGCAGGCCACCCAAAGAATGACCATTAAGACAGGATAGTAATATAGGTCAATTCCTCAAGTAACAAATCCAGGTCAGAATGGAAACCAACAGATGTTTGCATTCTGTGACCGGATGGGTAAAGAATGGGGTACAGGGACATATAGTAGTCCGAACGAATCGCCTGACAGAGGAAGGAGGAAGATGGAAGCGAAATGATTAGCTAGAACCCTAAAAAGGAAGTGGCACCTTCTTCCCGTCAGCGGAAATAGGGTAAAAAAAAATCAGTTTTGGAACAGAGGTCATCGTGAACAGATGGGGGCAAATCTCGCGCCAAACTCCGGGTAAAAAAAGTGGAAAGAATCTTGGACAAGAAGAAGAACCCATACCTTCAAGCCAGAACTAAATATAACATAAAGTTCATCAGCCCGTAAAAGAGAAAATACTCTCCAAAGGAACCTGCAAAAAAGATAAGTAAACATTAAAACTGTTTCTCCCTACACTCAATTATATACTCTCTCTCTCTCTCAATTTGAAGAAAGACTAAAGAAGAAAGAAAAGAAAAGAAGAAAGACATTTATGTTTATGTACTATCTGTTGATAATATAGCTGACGCGTTGAATATATGTGTCCACGTGTATATTAAAAGATTATTATATTTTAATGTCCCCACGTGTTGAACTTTGTTCATTGTGTCGTCTGTTATCGAGTTGCTCATTTCATGTTTCTTTTTCAGCTTCTTTCACCTTATGTTACTCTCACCTAAGTTGTCCTATATTTTCCTTTAAAAATATTATATGGGAAACCGGAGTTGTTGACTACTATAATTAATATTATTACATCTAAACCTAGAGGTCCATATCTTCCATAAATCTAGGGGTGGAAGAGCTGTATATGTAATGTGAAATTTGGAAACCCAGCGGCGGTCAGTCTAGCCCTAAATTAACCCCCACATAATATGCCAGTTCATATATAGGACTTTGAACGAGGACTTATTCTATGAGGGATCAAGTGCCAGACCGCCCCGTCTTCACACGTGCGAAAAATAAACTCCCCGTTTGGTGATAACAATATTTAAATGCACCAGTTCCCATACACTTTTAAATGGTTGCTCATCCAGGGATCTTTTTATTTTAATTTGCCGTCACACTTTCTTTCCTAGTATCTTTTTTCACCAACTTTCCCTTTACTTTCTCTTTTTTCCTTTAGAATTAATTTTGTTTCTTTTGCTAAAGACGCTTTTCTATTTACATAAATTACAAGCATGTCTTCAGATGACCCCAATGTCATCTTCATGTGATACTGACTATTGTTGTGACTCCACACTGTTTCCTGTTTCCTACAGATGGGATGAATGACAAAGACATTTTCCTGTGTACAAACTTTATTGCTTCATTGACTTTTACACATAATCCATATTGAATCCTGAGAGCCAGTCAGACCAGAGATAGATATTATATAACCATCCTCTCCATGTTTTCCTAGCTGACTGATTAAAGTTACTGTCTTACTTCTAGAATTTTAGTTACCAGATTTTAACTTGTCCAATGGCAGCTAAGCTTTCAAATGATATTAAATTGTCACTCAGATTCAATTGAACAGTTAGAATATATTCAAATTGATCTATACTACATACTAAATAAAAGATTCAGTTAATCTATTTTTAACACATGGGTAGAGTGTTTGCCCATGGCCTGAGAGACCTGGGTTTAATCCCAGGTCAAGTCATACCAATGACTCAAAAAAATAGTTCTTGATACCACCTTGCTAAACACTCATCATAATAAGGTATGTATCAAGGGGAAAGTGGAGCAATCCAAGGAAAGGAGTAGTGCCTTCCCTTACACCTCAATGTTGTAGCTATTAAAAAGGGAAGCTTCAGGTTGCCCTCGTCTACAGCTGCCAACTTTACTTACTTTATATTATAGTGATTAAAACTTAACATGATCTCAAAAATGGTGGGATATTCCCATGGTATTGTGGCTAATGTGCTGAACTGCAACATCATAGTAAGCAAATTCAAACTCTAGGCATACTATTATGTTTGAATTCAAACTAATACCCTTAGGAAAGATATCCCTCCAGCTATGGATTGAACAGTACCACTACTGTTTTTCTAAAAGGAAGACTTTAGTATTTAATAACCCACAAAAGTTGATATGCCATTAAACAAAAAAACAAATCAATCAAAAATTAGGGACATTTGGCAAAGAATTTCAACGGTTTGGTTTAGTTTTATGGCATATCAACCATTGAAGGTTATTTGATGCCAAATCCTGCTTATACATATATATTGAATATATATGATTTGGTTTGGTTGGGTTTTATGGCATACCAACCATTGTAGGTTATTTAATGCCAAATCCTTTTTATACATTTACGTTAAATATATGATTTCTAAATACATTTTGTAGATAACAATTTTAAACGAACCTAGGCTAATTTTTTTTTTTCATACAGTTAAATGATTTCACTTATTTCTATCTAATACAAATAATTCTATTTACTATTAATCATTTGTTTGCAGACAGTTAAACGTTTTCAAGTATTGCTATGTATTACTAACGATTCCATTAAACATCAGTCATTTGTTTACACACAGTTAAATGATCAAAAGAGCTATATGTCAAACAATTCAGTTCAGCATAAATACACAGTTTAAATATCAAACAGTTTTATTTGACCCATAGATAGGACTCTATCAGGTGCTACCACTCCAGAGTGAAGAAGTGGCAATGAAGGGATACTCTGCATTACTGGATCAATACCATGAGAGTGTTAATATCATATCCAGGACACTTGTTGAGGGAGAGTCTTACTAACAGTCAGTGTATTCTGCAACCCCCACCTACAAAGCCAGTTAGAGACAATTTTAATTTTTAAATGTAGGACCTTTTGATGTTTATTCCCTTAAGATTTCTTTTAGATTTTCTTAAAATAGTGGAAACTGAATTATTTGAGATAAAGGTATCAAGTAATGTTTTGAGTTTGGAATATATTTCTCTAGTTTTCTTTATGTAACAGAGCAGATTGGGACTAGAGTCCAGCCTACTAGATTTGATAATGAAAAATATATTCAGCATCGATTTTAGAAGATTGGGGAAGTCATTGTTTTTTAAAAGAGTGATGCAATGTATTGTCCCCATGAGGAGGAAGAGAAAAATACTGTTTAATTTTTGGCAAGCTGAAAAATTACAAAACATTGAAATTGATTTTTAACCCGGAAAGAAAGAAAACCTGGGGCAGGAATTAAGGGTTACTAGACATCAGCCCAGGTGCAAGCCTTGAGAAAAAGATTGACCAAGGAGAAGTGGAAAATTTTGTGCTAGTTTTGGAAGTAATGACGTATGAATCATGAGAGGAGAGAAGGGCTATCCCTTTATGAAGAAGAGAATAGAAAGCATGTGTGTTGAGGGAGGAGGTGGATGAAGCCTTATGGTAGCAGTTGCACCAGAAGTTGTATAGAGGTAACTAACCCACCCAGCTAGTAGCAGATTCAGAGATTCAGTGTTAGGGGTAGCAGAAAGCAACAGTGAATGGAATTAATTGTTGAAGATTTGATTAAAGGCCATTGATGGAATACGTCCACTTGAAAACAGAATAAACAATTATATAAACCGAATTTTTGCTGACAGTTGTAGAGAATATGGTGAGAGACCTTTCAGACTTGACTTGAGGCTCCGCTTAAAAGGTCCTTGTACCAGACTCGAAGATAACCTGATTCTCTCACATCTCTGTTGTTTCAACAAGTGGAAGAAAGATTAACATGATGCACTGAGGATAGTTAGTGAGTCTACATGAGAAAGCTTGACTGTGGACATAGATTGACTGCTGCAAGATAAGGGCTAGACTCCGAGACATTCTGCTTGTATTTATAGAGAAAGGTACATCGACATAACAACAATTATTTGTAATTTTGAACTGATTTTGTTTGACTAAAAACATTATTATTTCATTATTCAACCCCTTGTTTAATCAGCCTGTCTGGTTATTTCGGTTTTCGGCATGAACACTGAATCTAGTTGATTAGATTTAAAATTCACAATGTGGGCAGTCAGCTGATTGGGCTAAGATTTGATCTCCCCCCCTCTCCCTTGAGAGGGTCAAACATTGAGTGGCTGAGTGAACTCCATGGCAGACATTTTCCTATTTGGTTGCCATGATCAGATTGACCCTGACTGAGCCAACTGGGTGACCTGTTCATATTTAAACTTCTTTGATTCTTTGATCATCTTCAACTATCTGTCTATACTACAAGTGGGAAGAGACTGTCTGCCATGAAAAACAGCATTCTATACGTAATAAAGACTTCTGAACATAGGTGATAAATTTTAAATAAAATCTTATTCATCATGTTTTTACTTGTGCTAACATTTTTTTTTTCTTTCAGCTGAAAATGCTCGTGTCACTTTGTGCTATGTTGGTGATACCTTGAATATAAGCAACATATTTTTTAATAATAAGTAAGTGCTTATTATCATTATTATTATTATTAGGAGGTACTATTTACCAACCCCTCCGCTCGGGCAGGATATGACACAAGGTCAATTTTTAAGCGGAGTTTAACAGGTTTGAATTCAGAGTTTTCCTTCTCCTAGACTAGTTGCCTCATCAAGGCTGAAGAACCTAGTCCGTCCTACTATTTATCCATAGCTGGAGGGAGAATAAGGGGGTTCATACCTTTCCCAAGGGTATTTGCCCGAAAGTGAACGTAATAGCGCGACTGGAGTACGAACTCGCGTACTACGATTCCGCAGTTCATCGCTTTAACCATTACACCACGAGGACACCCCGTTATTATTAGGAGGTGCCCGTGGTGTAATGGTTATTGTCGCAGGATATGGACACGGCGACACGAGTTCAAATCCTGGACGAGACTGATTGCATTTCACATAGCACTAATACCCTTGGGAAAGGTATGAATCCGAATATTCTCCCTCCAGCTATGGGTAAATAGTAGGACAGACTAGGTTCTTTAGCCTTGGTGAGGCGACTAGTCTAGGAGAAGTAAAACTCTAAATTCAAACCTGTTAAACTCCGCTTAAAAATTGACCTTGTGTCATATCCTGCCCGAGCGGAGGGGTTGGTAAATAGGATTATTATTATTATTATTATTATTATTTTAAGAAATACATTAATAGCATCACATGAAATTTAAGGACAAAAGAAATGAGTTCAATTCTCAGGTAAATTAGTCTCTTTATTTCAAATTCATAAGCTTTGACATTTAAAATTATTTTTAGGTTATTAATGAGAAAACTTTTACAGTATCTAAAACACTAAAAGGTTTAGTTCCTTTGTTTAATGGCATGTCAACCTGGTTATTACAAAATTTTGCCTTTTTTTTCCTAATATTTTTCTCTTTGACAAAAATTTTCATTCTTCAAAAATGTTGTTTTGTTTTATGGGTAAGTCAAAAGTTTTGTAATATTTTGATAATGTGAGGCCCAATTCAGTAGCTCCAGATGTTTTTGCCAAAGTTGTGAATGTGACAAACCACACTGGATTGAAAGATGCTGAGCTCACCTGATACTCTCCAAGTGCTACTTTCCAGATTTACCTCTATGACTTGGAACATGGCTTAGTAATCCATGTACAAGAGCCTACCTGACCTTGTTTGATAGATGAGTTTCTAACAGTATGAGTGAAATTTCTTGAATCATCTGGTTACTCTACTGAGATCAACTTTTGCTCAACATATGAAATTTCTTGAATCGTCTGGTTACTCTACTGAGATCAACTTTTGCTCAACATATGAAATTTCTTGAATCGTCTGGTTACTCTACTGAGATCAACTTTTGCTCCACATATGAAATTTCTTGAATCATCTGGTTACTCTACTGAGATCAACTTTTGCTCAACATATGAAATTTCTTGAATCATCTGGTTACTCTACTGAGATCAACTTTTGCTCAACATATGTTTTTGACGGCATAATGATCCAGTTCCAACTTGTAAAGCATAAGTTCACAAATTTGTCTACATTGCTCATTCATTGATGCAGCTTTTGATTCATACTCAGGATGAAGCAATGCACCTGCCACAACACAAACTGCTCCATGGCTTCAACTTCTTTGGTCACATGATACACATGCCACAAGCTAGCATGTATCAAAATATTGCAAAAGGTTTGACTGACTCTAGTAAATCCTAAATTGTTCATTAAAATACTAAAAGTTGTTTTGTTTGCTTTTGTTTGTTTTTTTCAGATGTTTTACGAAAAGCTATCAAAATAATATGAAATTTTTGACCAATAAAACGAACCCTAAAGTGATTGAATCAACAACATTCGAAACTTTTAAGTTTCCCAATTCCGCAAGAATTAAATTCTCTTGTTATGTGGAGTTTTGTGACAAAGAAAAGGATCAATATTGCAAAGCTGTAAGTAAACATGTGTAAAATTCAATACAAAGTCAATATCAAAATGTTAATTCAGTGAAATGAGTGTGCCTGACCAAAAGTCAACAATAAATAGATAACTCTTATTTCAATGAAGGCAATGTAAGAGGAGCAGTTGTAGAATGGCAATTTCAGTTTAAACTTGGGAAAGAGGTAGAATCAGTTTTCTAAAGTGGAATCCACGATATTTCTTAAAATACAAATACTCCTGTTTTTATACAATACTGGGGAAAAAAACCCCTACAAAAACAAACAGTCCACAAGCATTGTATGCAACAATCTGTCCATTTTCAACCTCAGACAACTGCCATTAGCAAAGGAATTATTGCTAATTAAGACATCAAATAAAGAAAAAGAAAATTCTTAGAAATTTTCTAATTTTTGGTATATCTGAGAATTTTCATTTCAGAAAATAATGATTTTTTGTCATAACAAAGGCAACATAGAGTGAGAAAATGATATTAATTTGGTTTGAGGAAGCCCTCTCCAGGCAGCACCTCTTCTCTCATCTAAAAAGAGTAAAGCTTGGGTTTATTGACCAGTGCTTGAGGTGTCTATCAAGAGGAATACTAATGGAATTTAGGCAATTTTGGGGAGGCTTACTTTTCTGTATGGCACCCCATACTAAACGGAACTTGTGTGACTTTTTTTTGCTTGATGGAAAGCTAAGTAAATACTCACAACTTAGAGAACTTTCACAACATTAATCAAGGAAAATAATCACTTCCTGTGTTTCTAAATGACTGAAGTTTCATTAGAATTTGTGACAATAATAAAAATGGTTCAGGTTTGGTTTAGTTTGGTTTCTTTGTTTTTATGGCATATCACTCATTGTAGAAAAATGACAGTAATATTATTTTACCCATAACTAAGAGAATAAGGGAGTTAAAAATGGTTTAGTTTTTCAGGTTTTTTCTTCTGTTTAATACTGTACATCAGACTTTTTATGTTTTGTTGTCTGCACCAGGGAGCATCAATCCAACTCATCTTCCATTTAAAAATGTTATCTACAAAATGTATTTAGAAATAATATTTAATTTATACATATAAAAAGGATTTGGCATTAAATAACCTATAATGGTTGATATGCCATAAAACCAAACCAAACCAACTCACCTTTGAAAACAACTAAAAATTCTTCCCCATATTTTACAGGCTGCAATCAAAACTGCTCATCAACCACAACTCTTCAAAGAAAAAAAACAAAACAATCTTATTAGTTGTAATAGAAATCTTTTTTAAAAGAATGTTAATTTGAATTGAATTCAGTAACTGCTCTAACAGATTTTGTTATTAACATTCACTTTTGAATTTTGTACCAAGTTATAGGCGGGGGTGTCCTTGCCGTGTAATGGTTAAAGTGATAGACTGCGGAATTGTAGTAAGTGAGTTCGTACTCCAGTCTCGGTATTAAGTTCACTTTCGGGCAAATACCCTTGGGAAAGGTATGAACCCCCTTATCCTCCCAGCTATGGGTTGAATAGTACCCCTACTGTTCTTCTAGGAGAATAGCTTTGGCATTAAATAACCTACAAAGAGTTGATATGCCATTAAGCAAAGAAATCAAACCAAACCAAACCAAACCAGGTTATAGGCCTCATATTTAGACTAATTTACCATGGAGATTGTTTTTCCCAATCTAACATTGTACAAGTTAAATAATTCTTAGACAGTTTGTAAGTCATTAACCCTCAATCTTATATACCTCATATTTCATCTTTTTTTTTTTAAATTTACCTTTTTTTGAGTCCAAAAAATAATTGTGATTTGAAGATTTAAATGTAATTTCTGATCAGCAAATAATATTCTGAGTTTGATAGTTTTTCTTCTTTAAGTGGCAATTAATAATCTTTGAGCAATTTTGATTTTGTCAAGATTACTGTTAAAAGCTAAAGATCATATTTACCAACCCCTCCGCTCAGGCAGGATATGACACAAGGTCAATTTTTAAGCGGAGTTTAACAGGTTTGAATTCAGAGTTTTCCTTCTCCTAGACTAGTTGCCTCACCAAGGCTGAAGAACCTAATTTGTCCTACTATTTACCCATAGCTGGAGGGAGAATAATTGGATTCAGCTAAAGATACACCACATAATATCATATTTGCCAGCCAAATAAGATGTTGGAACTTCAGTGATATTTTAAGAAATAGTGATAACTTATCTAAATCCCATAATGGTCCATTTCACGCTATCTTACTAATATATATATATATATATATATATATATCAGCCTGTTGCCCAAGGAAGTAGAGTGTCTGCCAATGGTTCGGGGGACCATGGTTCAATCACAGGTCCAGTCAGACCAAAGACTCAAAAAATGGTATCTGATGCCTCTGTTTCCTTGCTTAATACTCAGCATTATAAAGAGTAAAATGGAGCAAACCAGAGAAAGGAGTAGAATCCTCTCCTGCACCTCAGTGTAGTAGCTTTTGAAAAGGGAGCCTTCAGTTTGCCGTCAACTACTGTCACCAACTTTTATTTATGTGTATATATGATGAGACATTTGTTCATCTAGTTGGTGTTAATTTCTTTGATAGCAGGTTCTTGCTGATTACCTACTTGCCAAACAAATGTCATATATGGATTCACTTGCCCCTTAGGAGAATGCCTCTCCCACTTTAAACAACCACTAAATTCTTATATTAGATAAACTACTTCAACCTTATCTAGACATCTCATCTGTCACTTATCCAACCAAAGTGCTCTCAGAAATCATCTCAGCAACCACATGTCACTTTGAAACTATAATATGCCAAATTCTTGTCAAAAACATCCAAATATTATACAAGACTGAGAGTCAAAAAAGACTTAAAATATTCCAAGTCTTAATGATAAAATCAAAAATCTGACATCATCTGTTGTCACACCAACTAATATCACTCTTGTTGGAAAATGTAAAATTTCTTGAGTCAAGTTAACTACCTAAGTCAAGTTTTGCCATATTTTTGGTATGTGCTTGTTTGCAGCATGATTGAAACAGTTCAATTGATAGCAAGTACTCACTGAAGTTAATTGTATTGCGGTAATTGATAAGTTTACATGCTGTGCATTGCTTCACTCCTTGTGTGATTTGAAGTTGTACTGATAAATGTCCAATATAATCTACTTCAAGAACTTATGCTTTACAAGTTTAAACTGGGCTATAATGCCACAGAAGCAACCAAAAACATTTTTTGTGTGAAAGGTGAAGATGTAGTTGATCATGCAGTACAGTAATCCAAGTGGTCCAAGAAATTTTGTTTGGGTTGAGAGAACCTTGAAAATTAGGCAATGTCTGGTAGGCCTAAAAACATGGATTCCAAGACCATGCTTCTATCCTTAGAAGCAAATCCATCAAGTAGCACTGAGAGAGTATCAGGCTAGCTCAGCAACATACACTCATGTGTTATTCCTTTCCTTTACAATCTAGACAAAAGCCTCTGCAGCTGTCAAATTGTGCTTCACATCACCAAAATATTGCAAAATTGATACGGCATAATTTTAATAAGAAATTGAAAATAATCCCAAAATGTAGGCATGAATTTCTTATTATGTCATCAACCTCCAACCTAAAAGAAAAAAATTAAAAATATATAAGAAATCAGAAGTGAAACTATATATAATGATCAGAATAGGAAGGGTAGCCCTAATCCCCACCCTCAATAGGCTCCCTCATCAAGTTTGATATATGAGTGCCCAACAATTCAGTTAAAGAAGATAGGCTGCTTACACAGGTGATTTGTTTATTAAGGTGAAGGCTTAAAGTTTTTATTTTGGATTACCATGGAAGCATAAAACATTAGTTACAATGATGTCTGTATCTTTTGTTCTGAGTTCATTTAGTAGATTTATCTTAACATATTGTGTACTTTAAACTGTGCCTACACAAATATATATATATATATATATATATATATATATATTAATGTGGACACAGAAATCAATAGTGACTATCAGTTTCATTTCTGTTAATCTGCATACCTGAATTTGAATATCAATTTTATATTCAGTATTGTTTTTTGAACTGATACTATTTAGATCTTCATATAAACTATTACTGATATTGAGTACTTTTTACAATAAATAATGCAAAATTGAGAGATATATAAGCTGGGATAGCATAAACACAATGTTAACAGTGCTTGGCAACAGTCAGTTTCTCACTAATTCATTCATCCAACCTGATGAATACATAAGTGAAAAACTAACAATGGCCAGGTACCACTGACTCAGCATTTATAATATCCTAACTTGAATGAAAATATATATGTGCTATTAATAATATTGAACATTCTTTATTCATACATATTGCAAACAATATAACTCATATATATATGTATGTATGTATGTATGTATGTATGTATGTATGTCAGTGATACTGACCACTCTTTATTGATAAATATTGCAAATATTGGTATTTAATATTTGGCATTTAGGTATTTCTTTTCAAACCCCATCTGGAGAGTCAGTTGATAAGCTGGTGAAATAAATTTATAATTGAGAATATTTATTAATTTTCTTCTAATTAATTTGCTCTGCATATGATTTTTTTATATATGCCTATATATATTAATTAGCTGTACATTGAGCACTCCATTTGGATTATTCTTTTTAAGTCTATTCACAGTCTTAAATGATAAGGTATATATATATATATATATATAAAGATTGGTCCAATTAGAGAAAAGTAAATATTTTAAATTTCATATTTAGGTTTTTAGTTTTATTGCATATGGAATATGTTATGGAATAAAAATAGAAAAAAAACTTAAAACCAAATAAGAAATTATTGGCGGACCTATATATTTTAACATATAGATATGTGTGTCTGTGTGTCTGTGTGTGCGTGCGTGTGCGTGTGTTTATTTATTTATCTATTTGATTTTTTTAATACTAATTTTATTCTTTCAAGTGGTCTTTTAATCAATAAAATCTAGTTTTGGTCCAACCTTTCCTTTGTCAAAACCATCCTGAAAATCCATTTAGGTGAAACCAAGGCAGATTTTTTCTAACTCTGTAGACATGTATGGTTATGTTGTTTGCAATATTTATAAATAAATAGTGGTCAGTATCACTGATAGAATATATACTGATCTAAGTTTGAATAGCGTTGACAAAATTGGTGATGACGTTAACATATATAGTTGAATGTTTAATTAAACGAAGTTGTTTTTAACCTTAAAAAACTCTTTTCTCTTTTTACTTCCATGAGCAAATTTTACGATAAATTGATGTCATTTTGTGTCTTTTTTTTTTTTTTAGAAAGGCTGTGTGCGAAAAGGAACTTTCATGCACTCTTATACTGAAGCAATCACTCAGGTCCTTATAGTTACTTCAGGTTAGTAATGTTTTTTAAACTATTTTACAATGAATAAAATGATTTAATGCCAAATTCCTGCAAGTATACTGCACATATTTTCTTTCAAATTCTAATGTTTGTAGCTGTAATTCAATCAAATTCCAAACGGTTCATCTTCCTTTTCATTAGTGGGTTGCCAACAGCTTATTGTCTGTTGGCTAGAAAAAGAAAAATAACAACTGGTTCTTTAAATAAGACTCTTGTTCTTCTATTTATATTTCTATGATGAAGCAAGAGATGTCCATTGCCAAGATAAAAAACGATGTCTCTACTAAAGAACAAATTCAAAAAAGGCACATCTTTATCATTCAAAGAATTGAACCAAAAAGAGACACAGGTAGATTCTGGGATTCTTGTGTGAACACAAGGTGTGAAATATTCAAATTCAAGGGAGACAATTATATACTATCTCTGTTCAGCTGCTTTTTATGTGTAGAAGTGAAGGAAAGTTTGTTTTTAGCGAGGAATGGTTGTAATGTGTTTGTGTTTACGTTGAGTTGTTTCCTCGCCAAGTTTGTAAGGTATATAGAAGAGGATGAAGAAAGATGCCAACAGTTTTTACATAAAGGTTTTATTGGCAGCATGGAATATAGAGTTTGCGTTTGTACTGCAAGCCGCATGGAAAAAGGAAAGATGTAAAGAAACGAAATGGAGATATGATAGAGTTGAGAAAGCAGGGCATATCGTTGGACATGCGAGGGATTGTGTTCGCTGTAGTTTAGCGAAAGTCTTGTTTGCCATTGGAGGAAATAAACTTTGGAGTCACCGTGAGTTTTGTGTGTCTGGTAATTTTTTTGGAGAAAGGCGTGCATGTCTCCATTAATGTGGCCCAGAGGTGAAATGAGAGCTAGGTGCTGAGAGCAGGATTAGGCATTGCATCGACATAGCCAATTTTGGGGGTGACATAAAGTTGTTCCTGTGTGTGACGTATTGAATGTATCTAATTTATATTCAACTGGGATTCCTTGGTCTAAGAGAAAATAGGCGCAAGGAATCCATAAATTAGATAGGTTCCCTCATGTGTCCATGCTGCTGCTCCTGTTGAAGAACCACCAGTGAGACGTCTGCGCTGGACAGCGTTGTTCAGCCAAAGAGTGTGTTTTGCAGCTTACCCAATTTCTGCTGCCCGGAAAGGAGATCCAGATAAAATAGAATATGTCATCCTGATTGGGTGAAATTATGCATCGAATTAAATTGCGCCCCAAACCAAAATCCCTTCTGCTACATATGATTACAATTTTTACCGATGAATGGAAAGATGAAATATATAAGCTTCAGGTCACTTGCGATGACGGGGGAAATCTTAGTATTTCGTTTGGGAGAAAAATTTTTCATATTTTTAATATTCTTTTCTTTTCTAGTTCTTGCACCTTCGAAAATCTTTCATTTTCTCTCTCTCTCTCTCTCTCTCTCTCTTTCTTTCTTTTCCTCCTCTTTCACCTTTTCCTTCTGCTAACTACAACTTACAAGTAAATACAGCTTCGCATGTCACATTTCAAGGCCGAAAACTAACAGGCCAATCTAATGTAGTAAAAAAAAATTCATGGCTGCATATGAAAATAACCTAAAAAGAGAATCAACTTTTAAAATTGAACAGAGAAAATAATATAATCATGTTGGTAGAATTTATCTGACATTGTTTTTATTCCTTTCAACATTAAAATGCTTATTTACATTTTGTCGAATTAATCCACGAATTATAAACAATGTGAGTTACCTTGGTTTTTCATCATCAATCACTTATGCAGCCCGTTTTATTCATAGACCCAAACTGTTTTTTTTTTCTTTTTCTTCAAAAATTTAATAAAAGATTGTAAACAAACAAAAAAATAGTTATCTAAAAAAATTGAAGCAATACAGAACAAATACTAGTAAAAAACAAAAAAAATAAAACAAGAAAATTTACCGACAATTTCTCAATAAATCAATTTTCTTTTGACCTTTGCCTTTTTTAAAAACATTTTACAGTTTGTTTTCAAAGTTCATCTGATGCAAGCTTTCGTTTGCGGTAGTAAAATATATTCACAACAATTTTTGGTGCAAATTTAAGTCACTTTTCAGTATGTAAAAATATATTTTGAAGAATAAGTTTCCAAAATTCTTTCAGCAGATTCTCTTAACGTGGATTGCTCAGTAAACTATTCCAAATATTTTCTAGTATATGTATAGAGTTAATAAAACAAATATTTTTGGGATAGAATTGATAATAGTTATGTAGTATTTTTGTCTCCCTCAAACTTATCAAGTAAAATGTTAAATGCATTCAGATTGGTTGGATGATTGTCTGCAACATCAGCCCTAATGTTTTATCATATTTACCAACCCCTCCGCTCGGGCAGGATATGACACAAGGTCAATTTTTAAGCGGAGTTTAACAGGTTTGAATTCAGAGTTTTCCTTCTCCTAGACTAGTTGCCTCACCAAGGCTGAAGAACTCATTCTGCCCTACTATTTACCCATAGCTGGAGAGAGATTAATTGGATTCATACCTTTCCCAAGGGTATTAGTGCTATGTGAAATGCAATCAGTCTCGTCCAGGATTTGAACTCATGTCGCCGTGTCCATTTCCTATGACGATAACCATTACACCACGGACACTTCCATGTTTTATCATAGTTTTTTATGACAGCATGGAATATAGAGTTTACGTTTGTGCTGCAAGTCTCGTAGGAAAGGAAAGAAGTAATGGTAGTGTCGAGAAAGTATTTTTGCATTGTTGTTGTCTATAGACAACAACTATGGACAGCAGTAATTACTGGGGATACGGTTACAAGACTCAGCATTCCTATCTGAGATCGGAGTAAATCACCTGAAGAAGGCCAGAGGTGAAATTTGGCCGAAACGTAGTGAAAGAAGAAACAACACAAAAACTACCAAGATGAGGACAAAAAAAAAAGTCTGCAATAAATAAAAAAAATAAGTCTCAGATTAAGAAGCCTCATCACAAAATGATTCCAATTAAAGACAAAAAAATATCTGCTTCAACTTAAATTCTTGTTGTTTTTTAATATTTGCTTTTTTTATTCCTTATTCATTTCAGCACAAAAACTCCACCGCTTAACTATTGCGCTACATTTAATTAGAACATAACTCGCAACAAAATCCATGTCACCCTTAAAACAAAACTGAGACAATATATCTAACAAATCATTATAAAATTGTTTCATTTGAATAGCAGATATAAAACAAGATGCAGGGGAGGTAACTCAACAATTTCTCCATGACATGCTGTGTGATTACCCCTTTTTTTATTTTTACTTTTTTCTTATTACGACAGGTGCCAGCAACCCAATATCATTCACACTGATGCCTATGACAGCCATTGTGATTTTCTTGACAAAACTTGACTGGTTTTAGAGATCCATCCCCTAACAAAAAAAATGAAGTTCACAAATGGGCTGAAGAGAAAATAGTCTGTATTCATAAAAAGAAAAAAAAATTCTTTCTAGGGAAGTCAATGAATGTCTACAAAATAAAGACAAGAACAAAATAATTTTCCCTGATTTAAGTTTGTTTTATTATTTTGCTTTTTTAATTATAAAGTCTTATTGATTCTTTCATTGCAACATTTCCTGATTTTTTTACTTTCCTCCAATAAGATTCATTTTTTGTCAAAAGAAAACAAACTTTGTTTCGAATCACTTTAAATGAGTATAAAAACATTACATATTCCTTTTATCACTATAAAAATGGTACTTTAAATGAGTATAGAAATATTACTTATTGCTTTTATCACTATAAAAATGTGACTTTAAATCACTATAAAAATGTGACTTTAAATCACTATAAAAATGTGACTTTAAATCACTATAAAAGTGTTGCTTTAAATCACTATAAAATCATTATTTATTGCTTTTATCTCTATAAAAATATGACTTTAAATCCTGCTAAAATATTAGGATAATTGATGTAAACATTTTCTGAATAAAATCAGTAAACTTTCTGCCTTGTTTTAATTTTTTTCTGTCTTTTTCTAGATTGATTAATGGATTTTAATAGCATGTCAGCCTGTCAAAGGTTATTTTATGCAGAGAGGTTAGGGAATTGTGTTCATTGTACCTTCATATTTATAAGTTTAGTGCAGTTGTTTCTTAAGAGTCTTTTTTTGGTTTGTACACAGTTCTGTTGGATATGAATAATTCGCAAACAGATCTATTTGACCCATAGCTGATACCCTAACAGGTGAGAGTGGACCTAAGAATAATAAACTTGAATGGGTACTCATATTCCCTAGATCAGTATCTTCAGAACCTGAGCCTTACTTCTAGACATATTTTAGTGTCATACACAGGACACCCTCTTTTCAAGGGTGGGGGTCTTACCCCTCTGCAGTCTCTGTATTCTAAGCCTTGCCAACAGGTCATTATTAACCAGTGGAGTATAATCTTAAAAACAGAGTATGCATTAATCATTCAATAAAAGTTATTTCTGATGATATTCAAAAATATCTTAATTTGTTAAGTTATTTATTTCATTTGTCTTTAATTGGAATCATTTTGAGATGAGGCTTTTAATCTGAGAATTAATTTTTATTTATTGCGGACTTTTCCCCCTCATCTTGGTAGTTTTTGTGTTGTTTCTTCTTTCACTACGTTTCGGCCAAATTTCACCTCTGGTCTTCTTCAGGTGATTTTACCGTGACCTCAGATAGGAATGCTGATAGGAATGCTGAGTCTTGTATGGGAGACAGTAATTACTTGGGATACGGTTACAAGACTCAGCATTCCTATCCGAGGTCGCGGTAAATCACCTGAAGAAGACCAGAGGTGAAATTTGACCGAAACATAGTGAAAGAAGAAACAACACAAAAACTACCAAGATGAAGGGGGAAAGTCCGCAATAAATAAAAATTAATTCTCTAATTTATTTCAGTAGTATTGTACAATATTTTAGGGAGATCCAGTATAATAAATGCTTGAAACTTTTAAGCAGACATTCACCTTCGATAATATGTACCACTGTTTCTACTTTGAAATAAATTGACTCAAATAATTATTATTTCACATTACAATAGCCCTCTAAATTAATACAATACAATAAAATTAAATCTATTTATTTATATATGTACTGAGTATAAAAGGATCACTTGAAAAGTTCATAGTTTGACCAAGACAGTCTCATGAAATATGAACAAATGAAGTTTATCTTTTAACATAGTCCTCCTAGCAGTTCATTGACTTCTTCCATTGGTATTAGTCAAAAAAGTAATCAACAGCAGATATGAATGACATCATCATATGAACTTTTCATCCAACAGACTTTTCAGATCATCTTCATGCTTAATATACAATATATTTTTGCATACCTTGCATCACTGTATGAATTGCCCAGTCAGCTGGGGTTGTAGAATACACCGACTGCTTCTCTGCTAAGGGGTAAGAGCCCTTCAATGAGTGTCCTGATAATATGACACTAAACAATCTGGAACTTTAAGGAATGCAGAGTACCCCTTTATTACCATCATTCCCAGGTCCACTCTAGCCTGGAGTGGTAGCACCTGATAGGGTGCTATCTCTGGGTCAAATAGAACTATACTATGTACTTATGCTAAACTGAATTGTTTGAAATATATCTGTTTTTATATTTAGACAAGTGTAAACAAAAAACTGTACTTATGCTAAACTAAATTGTTAATGATACATAGCAATACTTGGAACCATTTAACTTTGTTGTCATGTGAAACTAAATTGTTTGAAATAAAACTGTTTGATCATTTAGCTGTGTGTAAACAAAAAACTGTATTTAAACCCTATTTACCAACCCCTCCGCTCGGGCAGGATATGACACAAGGTCAATTTTTAAGCAGAGTTTAACAGGTTTGAATTCAGAGTTTTCCTTCTCCTAGACTAGCTGCCTCACCAAGGCTGAAGAACCTAGTCTGCCCTACTATTTACCCATAGCTGGAGGGAGAATAATTGGATTCATACCTTTCCCAAGGGTATGAGTGCAATGTGAAATGTAATCAGGCTCATCCAGGATTTGAACTCGTGTTGTCGTGTCCACATCCTGCGACGATAACCATTACACCACAGGCACCTTCATAAAAAAAACTGTATTTAAACCAATGACTAACTGTGGGTAAATAAAAGACTGTGCTTATGCTAAACCAAATTGTTTGAAATTAAGTGAAACCATTTAACTGTGTGCAAAAAAACAAGCTCAGGTTTGTTTAAAAATGTTATCTTCAAAATGTGTTTAGAAATTATATATTTAATGTATGTATAAAAATGATTTGGCATTAAATGACCTTGAATAGTTGATATGCCATAAAACCAAACCAATCTAGTTGCTCAAAATCATGTAAAATTTTATTCATATAAACACAATTTGGCATTAGATAAGCTACCAAGGTTGATATGGCATAAAACCCACCAAACTAAACTATGTGAATCCTTATGGCACAATATAATTGAATACATTTATGGTCACTAAGAAAGGATATTTGAAATGTTAATATTTAAATTTTTTCTTTTGAATAGCATGTGATTTATCAACATTACTTTTGTGTTCTACTAGTTAATTTCATTCAATGTATTGGGCACTTTTTGTGTAAAGCAACATGGTTTCCACATCATGGTCATTCTGGGATTCTAAGACTCAAGACTGCAAACTAACAACTGACAACTGTCCATTACTCTGTGAGCTATCAGCTCCCTCTGGGCGGCACCATGGTGGGCGTTCTCAATGACTAACTGTTACTCTGGGGTATATATTCAGTTTTCTTCTAGCTGTGACTCACATGAGCTGCTTCTGCTTGTTTACACAGGTACTACCTGCAATTACTTTGTTTACACAGCTGGAACATCTGGCTCTATCAAGAGACAATATGCAACACTTGTCTACATAACTCAGTAATATTCCTTTGCATGTAATAATTCTGTAATTGAAATAACTAGACACTCAAAAATTATTTGTTTAAATTTTTTATGATAATAATTGGGATAATTTTTGGAAAATAACCTGATGGAATTGGAAGTCAGAGCAAGAATCATGACCATACAGACAACAGCATTGTTAGATCAAGTTGAATTCGGAAAAAAGTCCTGGAGAATTGATGAGACTTGCGGTCACTCAGACGCCACTGAAAGCCCACCAGCTAATGCTAGGGCAAAAAACTTGCTAGGAGTGAAACAATTATATCTTTTTCAGCAGAATCTGTTACATTTGAAAATCTATCAGCTGATTATAATTATTGTTACTTCTATTTTCTATCATGATCATTTTATTTTCTATTATGACCATTCTATTTTCTGTTATTATCATTTTATTTTCTATTATGATCATTCTATTTTCCATTATGATCATTCAATTTTCTATTATGATCATTTTATTTTCTATTATGATCATTCTATTTTCAATACATGAGGATCAATTTAGTAGGGGAATGTATATAAAAAAAGCAAAATGTCTTTTTTTCCTAAATTTTTTCAGTAAATATAAACTCTGCATTGTTTATAGCAAAAATTATTTTCATCTCACCAAAATATTTGTTTTGAGGCTATTCAAAATGGCAACAAATCAAACAGAGTACTGTAGGATTGAACAGAGGTCTATCATGAAATATTTGGTGAATAAGAAGTGCAAACCATGTGAAGTTTCCAGAAGTATTATGCGTACAGAAAAGCATGTTTCAGTTAAGATATGTTTACAAATGGACAGAACATAAATTTGATACTATGAATCTGACTCTCCATGAAATGGAAACACATGGACTCTCCAGTAAAGAAAAAGTAGCCAATAAAGGAGGTCATGCTGACAGTCATTTGGGACATGAAAGGACTCATCACTATTGATTTCCTTGAAAAGGTGCAACAGTGAATGGTACTTCCTATTGCCAAAATTCATTTTATTTATTGAATGATCCACATATTTGCTGAAGACATTTAATTTGTTTGTTGAAGACATTTAATTTGTTTGAATCATTTTATGGAACTTTTTAATCAACTGAGCAAAAAGTTTGTCCTGCCACTGTAGATAGAATTTCCAACTTAAGGATTCATGAAAAAAATCAACCCTTAGTCTTATAACATTCAGATCAGGTCCAGAAAAAAAACAAAAAACTCCCTGTGACAAAACATCTACACAGAAAATCTTTCATTATTTGTATCAGATATGATCTCTCCAGATCTTACATATTTGTACATATTTGTACAGGCATGTTTATTTAAAACTATTTCTATAATACCACAAAAAGAAAAGCTTTGAATTATCTCTGTATGAATCATTTCCTTGGAAATATCTGATACCATCTCATGTTTATTTAAAACTATTTCTATAATACCACAAAAAGAAAAGCTTTGAATTATCTCTGTATGAATCATTTCCTTGGAAATATCTGATACCATCTCATGTTTATTTAAAACTATTTCTATAATACCACAAAAAGAAAAGCTTTGAATTATCTCTGTATGAATCATTTCCTTGGAAATATCTGATACCATCTCATGTTTATTTAAAACTATTTCTATAATACCACAAAAAGAAAAGCTTTGAATTATCTCTGTATGAATCATTTCCTTGGAAATATCTGATACCATCTCATGTTTATTTAAAACTATTTCTATAATACCACAAAAAGAAAAGCTTTGAATTATCTCTGTATGAATCATTTCCTTGGAAATATCTGATACCATCTCATGTTTATTTAAAACTATTTCTAAAATACCACAAAAAGAAAAGCTTTGAATTATCTCTGTATGAATCATTTCCTTGGAAATATCTGATACCATCTCACTGAGACTAAAATATTGGGTTTACAGTATGTAATGAGGGTTTTTTTATTTAATCTCCATCCCACCATTGGACAAATAAGGCACAAGGCCTTTTTTAAAGTGGATCCGGACACTGGGCCACAGCCCACACACATCTGGCAAAATCCAAAGATATGTTCAGCTCTGTCAGCATTCCCCCAATGGGGCGCCTTAGACACCTGAAACAAAACAGTAAAACAATTGGTGAATTACAGTATGAGGATACGTCAAAAGTTTTGTAATACTTTAGTAAGTTCAAGGCACTTATATCACATGACAAAAGCAGTTCAAGTTCTGGTTGGTACCTGTTGTGGTTGATAGTATCATGGTAGTTGGTGTGCAAACATTTTATGCATTGCTTCTCTCCATGCATGATTTAAAAGCTGCATAGATGAAAATACAACAGAATCTAATTTGGGAACTTTTGCTTTATGAGTTTGAACCTAAAATATTTGTTGTGCAAAAGGTAAAGTAAGCGCTGATCAGCGGACAGTAACAAGATAGTTCAGAAAATTTCACTCAGGTTTTAAGAACTTCACTGATCAGGTAAGGTCAGATAGGTCTGTGCTCCAAGCCATAGAGGCAAATCCTGTGATTATCAGTGAGTATCAGGTGAGGTTGGCATCTTAGAGACCTGTATAGTTCTTCATCTGACTATGGCAAAAATCACCTTGAGCTGCTCAATTGTGCCTCACGTCATCAAAATATTGCAAAACTTTTCACACACCCTGTAACATATTGACCCTCGACCGAGCCATCAATCAACCTGTGTAAATAAGTGGAAGAACCGTGAAACAGGTGCATCCGGTCAAAGATATCGGAATATCACCTTGACCTGTGGACGTGGTTGAATTCAGAGATGATGGCAGATGCGTACGCCCATAGGAAGCAGGTGGGCGTCAAGCAAAAATATAACCTGGACACAGACAGCAGTTCCTGTTCCAGTTCCAGTTGGAGATAAGATGCCAGCGTGAGAATCAGCTTGTAGACTGAGGGCTTGTGGCCCTCAGTGACCCACGGTCGAGCAATCCAGCCAGAATACGAAAGAAGTGCTGCTATGGTCAGAAGAAGTTGGGGTCAATATGTAGCAGTCTGTCCCCGTCTCCAACTCACCTCTCACACACAACCAACATCAACCCTTTCGAGAATCAAGAGAGAGAGGTATATTTTTATAAAAAAATGTGTTCGTTCGTTCATTGAAGTCGTCATTAGGTTTGATTATGTTCCGCTTATATTTGTATATGTATATGTATGCGGCTATGGTTATGAGTATACAACAACCCATGTAATCTTTTACTATAAATATCAGGCTTAGGGATTCAAAAGGATGAATCATTTTACTTCTTGTGAATTTTTCACAGTAACATAAACAGATGTTCTTTCACTGGGGTCTGAGTGACAGCAAGTCTTCTCAAGTCTCCAGGATTCTTCTTAATATCTTAACAATGCTGTAGTTTGGATGGTCTTGATTCGTCCTCTGATTTCCAACTCTTCCAGCCCCTTTTTCAAGCGTTTGGGGACCATTCCTAGTGCACCAATTACAACTGGTATCACTGTTACTCTTATCTTCCACAGCTTTTTTAATTCTCTGACAAGGTGTAGGTACTGGTCCCTCTTTCTATTTTCTTTGATTTTTACTTTCTTGTCTACTGGTAAGCCAAAGTCCAATATGTGGCAGGATCTCTTTTATTTTGATAATTATCACTAGGCCTAGTTTTCTGGCCTGGATTAGGTGATCTGTTTGTATCACAGAATCCCAGAGAATTTTCCCTTTGTACTAGTTTCACTTGTTATGCTTTTGTCTCTATCACCACAGAACCTATACTTGTTATTTAGTTGTGTATTATCTATTTTCACATCTACATAATTTGTCCTTATAATGTCATTGTTTTGTGCTGCTATTAAAAGACATTCAGTTTCTCTCTTAAGGTTTTCTTTTCTTAACCATGTCCAGGCCTTCTTGCATAAGATATTGCTAGTTTGTCACTTGTAATACCAATACAATTGTTTTACTTCCCATTTCTGATTCCTAGTTATTGTTCTTTTTGTCTTTATGTTGTCAGGGCTGTTACTGGTCAATGTAATTAATCTTTCTTTGCTCTTTTGAATGTAGTCTTCAAGTCCTTATATTGAAGTATCCATGCAATCTTCAATGTTGGCATGTCCTCTTCCTCTTTCTTTTCTTGATACATATAGCCCTTCAATGTTATCCTATTTACCAACCCCTCCGCTCGGGCAGGATATGACACAAGGTCAATTTTTAAGTGGAGTTTAACAGGTTTTAATTCAGAGTTTTCCTTCTCCTAGACTAGTTGCCTAACCAAATGTAAAATACAGCTTGGCTCACAATATGAGACAAGGTAAAAATTCTCACTGTGCTGTAAAAAAAGTGATGCACCGGAAGAGATTGACCGATGAACAGCACCTGATAGGGTCCTATCTATTGGTTGAATAGAACTAACTGCATACTTATGCTAGACTGAGTTGTTTGAATTAGAACTGTTTGACTTAACTGAATAGCTTGAAATAGAAATGTTTTTGGCAATTAAACTGTAGTTACATTTAAACTGCGTACTTATGCTAAACTGAATTATTTGAAATGGAACTGTTTCTTGACTTTGAAACTGTACTTACACTAAACTGAATTGTTTAATATAGAACTGTTTTGACATTTAACTGTGTAAAGAAAATCAGCACTTATACTAAACTGAATTAGCTGAATTAGAACTGCTTGACTAAACTGAATAACCTGAAATAGAAATGTTTTTCACAATTAAATTGTACTTACATTTAAACTGCGTACTTATCCTAAACTGAATTTTTTGAAATAGAACTATTTTCATAAAAATTGATTTGGCATTAAATAACCTACAAAGGTTGATATGCCATAAAACCCAAACAACCAACTAAACAACCTTGAGCAATTTTATGGTATTTGTCAATGATAATCTGTGCTCAGCATTCCAAGTATGCTAAATCATTTACACCATCCCTATCTGCTACTATTCATTGGCTTTTTGATAAAGAGTTCTAGTCACATGACTTGGGAATGGGAAGAGGATTTTCCTCCTCCTAATATTATCTTAATTTTGTCACCATTCTTTTTGTTCTTTTTTCTTTTCCTTTCTTCCCTTCCACAACTGATACAAAAATTAGATTTAAAAAGCAAAGCATTAAATATTACTTCAATATTATGGCAGATAATTAGAAAATATTTTCAAACCAAAAACAATATTCAGCATATCAACAAAGGTTTGGTTTAATTTAGTTTTATGGCACATCAACCATTGTAGGTTATTTAATGACAAATCCATTTTTATACATATAAACAGTTCTATTTCAAACAATTCAGTTTAGCATAAGTACACATTTTTTTGTTTACACACAGTTAAATGTTGAATCAGTTCTATTTCAAATAATTCTGTTTAGCATAAGTACACAGTTTAGTTCTATTTGACCCATTGATAGGACACAATCAGGTGTTACCACTCCAGGCCAGAGTAAACCTGGAAGCGATGACAATAAAGGGATACTCTGCATTTCCCAAAGCTCCAGCATTACTGGAACCTCACCATAAAGGTTGTTTAGTGTTATATCTAGGACACTCATTGTCTTACCCTCTGCAGAGATGCAGTCGGTGTATTCTGAAGCCCCAGCCGACTTGGCCATATCAACAAAGATACAGATAAAGTACAGGCAAGTTTTACTGTTTCCTTCTCATGTCTATTGCTTCTCTTATGCTCTGAGTGACTGAATATTTCTAATGTTCTTTGTCAAATAAGTTCTTGTTAAATGACTTGCTAATGGGTAGCAGACATTCTTACTACTACTTCATTTTACCACCATTTTTATCATTCCTTTTTTTTCTATTATTATTATTAGCATTATTATTTGTTTGTCCTACTTCCTGTAGCATATACCCTTTTTATTATCTTCTCACACTAATCTTTAAAAAAAAAGAATCTTTATATACAGTATCTATGTACAGGTCAATTTCATCCAATCTAATCTGCATATAGATATTGTAAATCGATGAATTACTATTTATCTATATACAATATCTATGTATGAAAATTAAATTTGTCTAATCATAATTCATCTGTTTCCTGAAATCCCCCCTTAAGTCTTTTTCATACCATTATTTCTGTTATCATCCAATTTAATCTTAAAATCTTTAATTCTATTCTTATTTTTGATCTAAATTTGGCCATTCATTCCCCCCGGCCAAAAAGTAAAATAATGATTGTTTTGTAATTTCTTTTTCTGTGGGTTTAGCGGAGAGGAAATTCAAAAATGAATTTGTAGCTACAGAAAATATACAAGGAGACATGATTAATATAATGGTTATTATCATAGGAGATGGAATTGTTGACCTGAGTTCAAATCATGGACAAGGCTGTTTGCATTTCACTTCACACAAATGTCCTTTGGAAAGGTATGAAACCATCACTTCTCCCCTCAGACATGGGTAAAAAGCAGATCAGACAGTGCTCTTTTCCTTTGGTAATCCTTCTAGAAGGGAAACTCCAAAATTCAAACCAGCTTTAGTCCATGTTGTGGGAACCTTACCCATCTTATTATAATGGACTCTTCTCACCGTTATTAGTACCGAGATTTCACTGCCAGAAGGGCAGATCACTATCGGTGTTATACAAACAGTACGAGACTTCTTACCTTTTATATGTGACTCAATCTTTCTTGTGTAATATAACCTGTTATCTAATATCCGAGTTTGCGTTTTCATTAGTGACCCTTTCCGGAGCCACAACACTCCATTTAAAAATTGATCTTGTGTCATATTTTGCATATGATACTATTTACCTACCCCTCCGCTCGGGCAGGATATGACACAAGGCCAATTTTTAAGCAGAGTTTAGCAGGTTTGAATTCAGAGTTTTCCTTCTCCTAGACGAGTTGCCTAACCAAGGCTGAAGAACCTAGTCTGTCCTACTATTTACCCATAGCTGGAGGGAGAATAATTGGATTCATACCTTCCCCAAGGGTATTAGTGCTATGTGAAATGCAATCAGTCTCATCCAGGATTTGAACTCGTGTCGCCGTGTCCATTTCCTACGACGATAACGACTACACCACGGGCACCTCCAAAAACGACTACACCACGGGCACCACCTTTTGCATATGATAGGGTAAATCATCATCATCATCATCATGTCGCGCCGTCTGCGCGGATATCCCTGACCGTCTCTCGCCATTTCTCCCTATCACTCATCGCCTCCGGCAGGTCTTCAGGATTACAACCCGTGTCCTCACATAGCTGCTGTATGTAAGTTCGTGCTGGTCGTCCCACACTTGCACATCCATGAGTGGGGGTCCACAGGAGTACATCGCTTATGAGCTCGTCCTTGCTTCTCCAGCAGTGTCCCGCGTGTCTGGTTCGTCGAACTTGTATAGTTTTTGTGATGGGGGGCAAGTGTCCGTATAGTTGGAGTCTCGTGGGGTGTTGTCGCCAGGACTTGTTTAATACTGCTCTCAACATTCTTGTGTAATTTCCGTCCAGCCTCCTCTCCAGCCGCTTCGTAAGCGTCCATGTGGTGCATCCATATAGCAGTATCGACACAACCGCTGCCTGGAAGAAACTGCGTTTCATTTTATCTGTTAGGTCCGACTTCCATATGATCGAGAGCCTATCGATAGCTGTCCATGCCTTCGTCAGTCGTGTGTCGATGTCCTTCTCGGTTGATGAGACGCTGCTTCCTAGGTAGGTGAATTTGTCGACTAGTTTCAGAGAGGCTCCGTCTAGTGTGGCAATGTTGCCTGTTTGGTTGTAACACATATATTCGGTTTTGTTTGCATTGACATGTAGGCCAATGCCAGCTGCAGCTCGTTCCAGACTATGTAGTAGTGTCTCTGCTTGATTAGGCGTATTCGCTAGTAACGCCAAGTCATCAGCGTAGTCGGCGTCCGTGATTGTTTTTGCGGGGTACCTTTTGCTTCTTCTCTTAGTCAGCTCAAAGCCATTTTCTCTGATTTTGTCGATCGAAGTCCTAAGCACATAGTCTAGACAGATGATAAAGAGGTACGGGGCTAGTGTGTCTCCTTGTAGTACTCCTGCAACAATGTCGAAGTATTCTGTGTCTCCATCTGGTGAACGTACTTTTACTTTGGTGTTTCTGTAGAGAATCATTATCGCTGCTACGGTTTCTTTTGGTAGGCCGTAAGCTAGTAGGATTTGCTCCATCTTCCCTCTGTGTATGGAATCGAAGGCCTTGGTAAAGTCGACAAATAGTAATGTCGCCTGTAAGTTTTTTGCCCGAACGCCTTCCAGGATTCTACGGATGGTCAGTATTTGTGAGGTTGTGGATCTATTTCTCCGGAAGCCATTTTGGTTTTTCCTAAGGATGTTTTCCATTTTGGGTTCTATGCGGTTTCGTAGTAGGGCATTGTAGATTTTGGCTGCTATGGATGTAAGTGTTATCCCTCGGTAGTTCTTGGCTAGTCCGAGGTCGCCTTTTTTAGGGAATGGAAGGATGCATCCCTTCGTCCATCGTTCTATCCTATTTTGACTATAGACTGCGTTGCATTGCCGGAGCAGTATATCGTCGAATTGTCTCGTCTTCCACACTTCTGGGGGGATCTCGTCTAGCCCCGCCGCTTTCCTATTTTTAATTCTTCTGAGAACCATGTCGAGTTCTTCTTTGGTGAAAGGACCTAGTTTTACGTCTAATTGCTTACTAATAATTCTGGTGATCGGTTCATCCGTTATTTCCGGTGGGTTTCCTAGTAGATTTTTGAAATGCTGTTCCCACAGTTTTATTCTTTCTTGTTGGCTTGCAGCTTTCAATTTTGCTTTGGCTGTGCTCTTTCTTCCACTTACTTCGTTTATTGTTTGCCAGGCTATCCTGGATTGCCTATCTTCCACCGAGTCTCTAATCTTATCTATCTGATTTTGTACGTATTCTGCCTGTTCTTTTAGGTATATTCCTGTTAATTGATGTTGCGCCTTTTCTAGTTCTCGTGCATTTGTATTTGTTGGGTTCTGTTGATAGTTTTTGGAGGCAGTCTTCACAAGTGCACGTTTTTCTCTAGCCGCTAGCGTTTCCCAAGGGACTCTATATTTAGTTCTAGGTTTTGTTGGAATACACTTTTCTGCCGCCTCCAGGTGCGCTTCTACAAAATTTTCATATTCGTCATTTGGGGTGCCTATTTCTACCTTCTCTTGTAGTGCTTCGAATCTGTTTCTTAATTCTAATGCATATTTGTCTCTAATATCTCTGTTGTTGAGTAGGGCCCAGTCATAGTGCTTGGTCGTGGCTTTACGTGTGGCGTTTTTTCTTAGGCTTAGTCGTACTTTGGCCGTAACTATTCGATGATCGGAGGACACACCCTCGAAGGAGGAGTATGCCTCGCAATTCATCGCACTCCCCTTTAAACAGTAAATAATTGATGAGGTAATCAGTGGCTTTTTGAAAAGCTTATTTTTTAACATCTGAAAACAAAACGAGAATCAATCGTCTTTTATTAAATAAAACTAAACACTAATAGTGAAAGAGTTTATAATTTTTACTAACAAATACAATTCAACAATTTCAAAGTTTCATCATGATTATAAAGAAATTATATATACAGTTTTATAGATGCACCTGGACACAGACTGGAGGTTGTACAGAAAAGTTCTCAGCTCAACCAAGAAAGGAATTTTTTTCTTTTTTTTTAATACATTTTTGTTGCTTTTTTATCACTTAGAATACTCAGACTATTGTGTACATCTTCATGGTTATACTCACAATGTTTCAGCCGATATGTTCTTTGGCTTTCTTCACCCAAAATGGGAGTGTAACAATGAAGATGAAGGCAACAGTCCGAATATTCTAAGTGATAAAAATTATCAGACTTTATCTCAGAAATTTAAACAAATAATATTTTTATTGGATAAAAAAAAAATGTACCCTGTGTACTGAACTGTAAGATGAAATATGTGAATTAGCATACATGTCTGATGGTTTTAGTTTATTTGCTTCTTGGTCAGACCAAGAACTTTTGAACACTCCATTATGTGTGTTTGGATGCATATATGTATATATATATATATATATATACATTTACAATATGTTTTGACAAATCAGGTAGGCTGTACAATTTTATGAACAACAAAGTTTAAAGAATTAAATCATTTTCAGGTAGAAACAAATATGAAATTTTTTTTAGAATATTTAACAGATCAAATAACACAACAAAAAGTTCAAATTATATATATATATATATATATATATATATATATATATATATACACAAATAATCAACACACACACCCACACACACCCACATGCAACATTATATATCTGAATGAAAATATGTAAGAAAATTCAAAAAGTTTATGATGGTATTACATTTTTTGAACAGTCAAAATGGCAACAAATGTGCTTTAAGGACTGAGAGAACCAGACAACAGTGAGAAGTAATTTTTACTATGCCATTCATCAAGTTTATATATAGGAAATATATTTTAGATTAATGTTTTTTTATTTGAAATCAAAATGGTATCCAAATTTTTCACATTTTGAGCAGAGAAAGAAACTGTTTTTTTCCTACTTAGAATTCTCAGAGAATTCAGGAATAAAACTAAATCAGGCTTAAGAAAATGTCAGAATTTTAACATTGAACAATTTTATGCAAAGACTTAGTTACAAATGTAAAGGGAGGCAACTCTGCTTTTTGCACTCGTCATGAAAAAGAGTTATCCTTATTAGTTTTGTGTGTATGTGTATCTGTGTGTGTGTGTGTGTGTGTGTGTGTGTAGATGTATATTATATTAATGAGAGACCGGGCAGAATAGAAAATAAATTTACATTATTTTTGCTCGTATCAAGCCATACATCCAAAGATTCCAGTAACATGATCTATTATCAATAACTTAGTTATTAAAAGACTTTTTTACTCATATTAAACTATTATTTAATGCTTTGACATACATAAATAATCTTTATTTCCTATATACATACATTTTTGGATTTTATAACATTTGAAAAAGAAATCAAGCCTCATAACTATTTTGGTGTCAGGGATCATAGAAATTAAATATTGACCTAAAAATCCAACTTAAATATTCAGTAAGTACTCCCTCCCTCTCTCTCTCACACACACACACACACACACACGCACACACACACACACACACACACACACACACACACACACACACACACACACACACACATTTATCTATCTAAATAAGTTAATAAGTTGAAAAAACTGGACCTGTATTCAATCGTAATGTAATGCTACATCCAACAATCTTTGTTTTGTTTATGTATATTAAACTAATGTAAAAGAATTGTTGGGTGAATGTATGTGTGTGGAGATTAGGGGCTTTAGTATATACCAACAAGTTCATTATATTTATTTTTTAAGAAAGTATAGTCAATAATTACGATTGTCATTAATTTTAACTAGCACTTTCTTTCATTATAAAAATTTTAGTAACTTTTTTTTATTGAAGCCCACTTCGAACATTATTTCTACAAAAGTCTGGAACTACATACATCAATAATAGCTTTAGTAGCAGTATCATTTACTTAGTTGTGTTTGTGTTTTTTTTTTTGATAGCATATCAACCTTAATGGGTTATTAAAATAACAAAACTGTCCTTGTAGAAGAATAGTAGTGGTACTATTTAACCTATAGCTGGGGGAATAAGTGGGTTCAGGCCTTTCTGAAGAGTTCAAAAGGGAATATAATAGCTCAACTGGAGTTCAAACTTACAAATTACAATTTCACAGTTAAACACTTTAGCCATTTGGCATGAAGACTCCCTCTCACCAATTTGGTAAGTCTTGCTTCCCAAGAATTTTTTTAAAAAGCATCCATTGGTGATTTAACAACACTTCACCATATTTACCAACACTTCATAACATCTTTTTTAAGTTCTGATGATGGTTTTTGTAACCAAGGCATTATAACATCGACTTTCTTTCATATGAGATACTTCACTTTAGATTACTTTGTTTTTCAATATTTTTCACCACAAGATAATTTTGCAAATGAAGATTAGTTGAAATGGAAAATTAATTTCATAAACTAAAATATATAATGGCATAAACAAGAAAAATAAATAATTGATAAATGATTCAACAGAGCAGACAGATGAACTTGTTCTCACTGAGTGCTGCATAGTATCACTGATAAATAAATAAACTTTTAACATTTTTCAAATTAAAAATCAATTTTCTTCTAATCTAAAGATAAGGATTATGAAGATATTATTAGGTATTATTAATGACCAAACTCTATAGCATTGAAACAATGTAACTAAAAATTAAATAGCAACACTTGTGCAGCTAAAATAAAAATACATAAATACATATAAGAAGTGTATGTAATTTTGTACAGCTGCATTTTTAAGTTTTTGATATGAGAGATTAGAACAAATAAGAATTCATGAATGAGTTATATATGTTATATTTTTCTATGTGTATCAGAAGATATGTTTAAAGATAGCAGAGAAAAACAGACATTGAGAGAGAGAGAGAGAGAGAGAGAGAGAGAGAGAGAGAGAGAATGAAAGAGAGAGAGTATGTGTTTGAGAGAGAGTGTGTATAAGAGAAAGTCTGGGGGAGTGAAAGTGAGTGTGTGTGAGAGAGAGAGAGTATGTGTTTGAGAGAGAGTGTGTATAAGAGAAAGTCTGGGGGAGTGAAAGTGAGTGTGTGAGAGAGAGAGAGAGAGAGAGAGAGAGAGAGAGAGTATTAAAGAAAATGACAATGAAAAAATAAACAAGAGAACAAAATAGAAAATCCTACTTTTGTAAATATTCCTGAATTTTTGAATGACAAAACAAAATAATCTATAAATTAATTCTATAGATGGCTTGACATGTCAGTCAAACCAATTTCTTAATGACAGTGTGGGAATATAGAATTCTCTGTTATCAAATAGTCTAATGCAATCACATTATCCTCAGCATCTATGGAATTTAAAGTGATGTAGTCACAGACATAAGAAAATATTGAGATAATCTTTTAATTTACATATATATATATATATATATATATATATATATATATATAAAGTAAAAGTAAAGTTGGCAACCGTAGTCAAGGGTGACCCAAAAGGTCCCTTTCACTACTCCTTTCCCTGGATTGCTCCACTTTACCCTTGAAATGTACCTTATAATGCTAAGTGTTAATCAAGGAGGTATCAAGTACCATTTTTTGAGTCTTTGGTATGACTCGATCTGAGATTGAACCCCAGTCTCCCAGCCCATTGGTGAACACTCTACCACTATGCCAATCTGGGGGGATAGGAGGGTTCATACTTTTTCCAAGAGTATAAGTTCGAAAGTGAATATATATATATATATATATATATATATATATTTGCTCTGTAAGAAATTTATATATTAATGATCATACTATTAATGATTATTAATGATATATTAATATATTAATATTAATTATATATTAATGATATTAATATATTAATATTAATGATATATTAATGAGATATTAATGATCATTATTTGCTCTGTAAGAAATTTATATATTAATGATCATACATCTGGCTCTCCTGGAGATTTTTAAGAATTCTCCTATATATTATCAAATAAAATCATTCACAACTAATCTTCTTTGGATAATTTATATATATATATATATATATATATATATATATATATATATACGTGTGTGTGTGTGTGTGTGTGTATTGGAGGTGCCTTGATATAAAAGAAAAAATTTTATCAGTCATTTTTTATCATGTGGGTTCAAGTGATTTTGAGTAACATCCAAATAGAGTCCCTTTGATATTTTCCACCACCCCACACACAGCAGGTATAGGTTTAGTGCAATGTATCATGGTCAAGTCAGTTTTAATGCTTAAACAAATCAACTCTGTGCCCCAAAGTAATCATGAGGCTACCTGCAAAAAACAGAACAAAGAAACAGGATGATAATGGATATAAAAGGTGGTCCTGTTCCAGAAAGTAGAGAGTGTAGGTTCCGGCAGTCAGAATAGAACAATTCCTGGCTCAAGGGACAGAGTCAGGATCTTTATACACTGAATTCAAAAAAAGACAACCGATAACAAAGAAGAATACAAGAAACATCTCTTCAGCTCCCCTGTATTTTTACAGTACCCAGCTTGATACCAGTAAAATAAAATAAAGTTAGAAATTGTAGTTGAAGGTGACCCAAAGGCTCCCTTTCCATTAGCTACTACACTAAGGTGTTGGAGGAGCGTTACTCCTTTTCCTGGATTGCTCCACTTTACCCTTGATCCATACCTTTTAATGCTGAGTGTTAAGTAAAGTGGCATCAAGTACCATTTTTTGAGTCTGGTATGACTCCACCTGGGATTAAACCCAGGCCACCCAGGCCAGGGGTGAACACTCTATCCCCTAAGCCAATGGGCTGGTACTAAACATACCAGTAATGTCATAATATTTGATGAATTGATTGGTTGGTGGATTGAAAAATTGATTTTAATGGCATATCAACCTGTAAAGGGTTATTTTATGCCCCAAGGTTAGGTAATCATATTCATTGTATGTACATATTGACATTGTTTGGTATAGTGGCTACTTAAAGTTTTTTGGAGAATTTTTTTGCATGCAGTCGTATTGAAAACAAGTAATTTTTTGACAGATTTATTTGACCCATAGATGGGATCCTTACATATACTACCACTCTGGGTCAGAGTGTGTTGTATACCACACAGGCATAATGAATGATGAATAAATGGATGAAGAATGACCATAACACTTTTCTTTAAAAAATATATCTCTTTATTTCTCTCGAAAAAGGGGGTCAAAACTTCTGTAGTGTGAGAGAGACAAAGACCAGGAGATGAAGACACAGAGGACTTGAAGGAACTTAACTCTGCTATATTGACCCTTAACTTCTTCTTAGCTATGCCATATTCATATTCAGCACCTTACATTTTTACCTCTTCTGCTTTCCAACCAGGGGACACTGCAGGCTGTTGCCCTACCATGTGCCAGGCAGCCAGTCTCCATTACAAACTATATCTAGACCTAAGGCGACTCCAGATTGAAGACTGATCCCTGCAAAACTCCCTGTATCTACTGTGGGCCATGTATATATAATTTCACAATGCTCACATATTCCGGTTGTAACCTACAGGCCGTGCTTCTGCTTATTTACACAGGTGTGTCCTGCAATCATATTGGTTACATAGCTGGAACATCCTGCTCTGTCAAAGGTCAATATCAAGTGTACCTGAGAGTAATGGCAATGAAGGGGTGCTTCACATCCCCCCAGATATCCAGAACTGGAGCCTCACCATCAGATGCAGTTTAATGTCACCTAGAATGCCTCTTTTTGAGAGAGCTTACTCCTCTGCAATGGATACGAAAGTACCTGAGCAATCAGTATTGTATGATTAGCATTTAACTGCACTGCAAAACATTCTTTACATTTTAAAAATTGTTATATTAAGTAAAGCTTTTAATATTCATTAAACAACTTATATTTCAAGAAGAATGTCATTTTGAGAACAATATTAAATCATTTCTGTTTTCACAATAATTAAACAATTTAAAAAATAAACTACGTAATAAAATGGGTCATCAAATCTCCAGACTTTTGTTATTTGACTGATACAAGTCAGATTCTTCAAGATATTCTTAAAAAATTCTACTTTTATCTGTTATTCCATAATGAAATGAGTTTTTTATGAAGGGAAAATAAAAAGATGTGTTGGGATTCAATAAATAATCATCTCTCTTAGACACGTCACATGTCCATTAAGGTGCCCATAGGGTGTCACATGACATTCCCAGAAACCTCCTCATGGCTTCTTCTTGCCTCTGTTCTTTGAACTGAAGAAATTGGCTCTTACCCTGCCAGAGAATGACAAACTACAAGGCTATATTACATACCTGTCAAGTAAACCTTTTTCTATTTTGTATTCCTTTTACATACGGCTTGTTCATTAAATAATAAGTATATAATTCTATCAAGGAACATTCTTGTGTATTATTTCCTTGTAATACCACAGGCATGTATATTATGTATATAAAAGGTTAATTTTTCTTGTTTGCGTGAATGAGGTTTTTTTTGTCTTTCTTTTTGTTATGTTCAGTGTCACTATATATCAGATATACTAATATTGATCCTGGAGAGTTGGGATACTATTAGATATTTTCTCTATTAATAAGGATACCAATATATGTATATGTATATAATCATCATATTATTTAGTACAAGGATTCTTTCTAAATCTCCAGGTAATATTTTGGGTTCAAATGATGAAATAAAAAAAGGTTAGATACCACTGTTTGAGAATGTTGAAATAATGACTTAATTCTAACAAACTTTAAAACATCTTCTTTCTTCAGGACTCTTAAAACTGAAATTTTGTATCCAAATGAGACATCATCCATGAACCAAAATTAAGTTATTATTTAATGATCAACTATACAAAAATCACTATACAAAATTATACAAAAAATATAGTGACAGCATCAATGCCAATGAAAATAAGTATTTATTAAGATCAGCTTTCTCTGGCAGAAGACACACAGTGAGAATCAAACTCACTCATTATGTCCAACATACCAAACATGCAAAGGTGCCCAATGTTTTCATCAGTATGTATTTACTTAACCCCACTGCCATGAGCAAGATGTAACATAAAGTCAAATTTTAGATAGAGTACTGGTTTGAATTCAGAATTTTCCTTCTCCTAAACTGGCTACTTTACCAAGGTTAAATAACCCAATCTACTCTACAATTTAATTATAACTAAGAGGATGGATTTAAGTGGTTCCCAAGAACTTTAATACAAAGTGAAATATAATCAACTTCATCTCGGATTTGAATTTGAGTTACTTCTTCTACAATATGGCCCTGGCAGCCAGGTCTGCAAAATACACCAACTGCATCACTCCAGAGGGGATAAGACACACTCAACAAGTGTCCTGGATATGACATTAAACAATCTGAGAGTGAGACTTCAGTAAAGCTAGAGCTTTGGGCAATGCAAAGTACCCCTTCTTTGCCACCCCTCCCATATCCACTTTGGCTCAGAGTAATAGCACCTGATAGGGTCCTATCTATAGGTTAAATAGAACTGTTTGACATTTAAACTGCATACTTATGCTAAACTGAATTGTTTGAAATAGAAATGTTTTCTTATTTAACTGTGTGTAAACAAATGACTGATGTCTAATTGAATTGTTTGTGATACATAAAAATACTTGAAAACATTAAACTCTGCACAAACAAATAATTAAAAGTAAATAGACTTATTCATATTAGATAGAAATAAATGAGACTATTTAACTGTGTGAAAAAAAAATCTCCTCAGGCTCATTTGAAAATGTTTTCTACAAAATGTATTTAGAAATCATATATTTAATATATATGTATAAAAAGGGTTTGGCATTAAATAACCTAAAATGGTTGATATGCCATTAAACCAAAACAAACTAAATCCTACAATGATAACTTTTATGCTAAGTGTGCTTCCATGCTACTCATAAGTAGTCATTTATTTAGCTCAGTAGGGCACAAAGCAGAAATTATGAGGCACCCAGTGAGAATCATACTCACTTCATCAGCAGTTGTCAGTATAATTACCAATCATCCCTATGGGGCATATATCATATTTGTGAAGGAAAGAAAATTTGTGTACTTCATCATAAAAGGTCAAATTTTAAAAATACTACTTTTGGAGAATATATATGTGTGTGTGTGTGTGTGTGTGTGTGTGTGTGTGTGTGTGTGTGTGTGTGTGTGTGTGTGTGTGTGTTTATATAATTTCTAAAGCAAATAACAGAAAGGATGGAAAAGATAATAATAATTTGTGTTAGAAAAGAACCACAGATGTTTGTTCTTCTAACATGTCAAAAAACAGTTCGGCCAACAACAGCTTTAAAACTGCATTTTCAGGAATTGGTTATTGTCATTTAGAAAGTCAGATGAAATGTAAATCAGCTATCATTTGTAAAATGAGAAGAATTTTGACATTTCACTTTAGACAAATGCTTGTGATAAAACTTTAATATAAGAGTAAGCAAAGTCACCTCATCACAGTGAGCTAGGACCAGATAGTTACAATTTTTTAAAGATTATCTGCCCTTGTTTTGATAGTTTAAAACCAGCTAGTGAACAAGCCTTTTACTATAGAAACGGAATCAGAAGCAGCTTTGAGATTTAAAAAAGCCTGCCAAATACAGATGATCTTCCTTCATCCACACAATGGGTTAAGGCTAGACAATGGCAATTTTTCAAGATTGTTAGCGTAACAGGATATCTGCTTATTCTTAATCTTGAATTTTGCGGCAAACACACATTTTTAAAATTTTGTTTCTATTTGTTTTTTTCCATTGAAAAGTTGACAGTTTTATTAAAATATTAATAGTAAAATTTGTGCATGCAAATAAATCATCAAGGTTATGATGTAATCTTTAAAATGGCTTTCTTACTCAGGTATATGCTGATTTAAGACAAAATGACCCTATGGATTTAAAAAATATGATTTTTTGTTCTGAAAGGTTTGATAATATATTTTTTACAATTATTTCAGTAAAATTTTGCTTTTATGACCTGATTCTAAGGTAACACCTTGCAAAATTGAGCATTTTTAAATGAAAAACCCATTAATATTTTCTGTATATTTAGAAAAAAAAAAGATCTGATTTTTTGTTCTGAAAGGTTTGATAATATATTTTTTACAACTATTTCAGTAAAATTTTGCTTTTATGACCTGATTCTAATGTAACACCTTGAGTATTTATAAAATGAAAAATCCCAAAATATTTTCTGTATATCTAGAAATATCATAAAAATGTTCGGGTAGAAAATATTATTTCTCTTTAAAAAGATTTTATTAGGTTTTGCCACAGATATTTGGAAAACATTCAAAATCAAAATTTTCTTTAAATTGCTATTTTTTTCCAAATTTGATTACCAGTAAAAATATCAGGTACGTGACATGTATAATTCGATTATTAGATGCCAAAAAACCGAAGTCAGAGTGTGTGTATTAATTTCATTTAGTTTGATATTACCATGTGCTCGTAATACTCCTTTGAAGTCTGATTCCTTAAAAAATTTTTTGCACTTTTACATGAGTCAAAAGTCTAAGAAATATTAAATTCTTTCCTTCACAGGACTATTTAGAGGTCACAAATGGGTTCGGGGTGAAATTCTGGCCTGTAAATATTTGCCCATCAAGTGATATTCTTTGACAAGTTTTCAATGTTGAATCCAGTTATCCATAAAATGGACAATTTAGTCCAATTTTGTCTTGCATTATATGACATACAATGCAATCATTTTTTTGTCTCTGTTTCTCAAACAATCTATAGAGACTTTCCAATCATTGTCGGCTGTGAAGGTATATATAGCGCTAACATGTTCACTCAACATCCAAGATAGACTACCTTCACGACTAATGGGCACCTACTGTCCTGCTAATTACCTGTAGTAAGACGAAGAAGTGGATGTATGATTGAGTCAAAGACAATGTTGCAAAGTTTATCAAAACCATTTCCAACCATTTGAATTCACGTGGCAAATTTCATTTCAGGGTCTGTTAACCACAACTCTATTCACATCTCTACTTTGAGAGTGACAAACCAGAATTTGTTAAAATATTTGCAAATTGAATTTCTACTTGGATGGAACTTTAATGTGAAAAAATAGGTCAGTATGCATTATTTGGCATGTGTGTGTATATGTGGGCTGAACATGAGTCATCCACTGGAAAAAAAAGAGAAAGAGGAAGAGAGAAAGAAAAAAATGAGACCAGAACAAAATTGGAGAAGATAGTATGATAATGTGGACAAAAGCTATAGAAGAAGAAGAAGAAGAAGAAGAAGAAGAAGAAGAAGAAGAAGAAGAAGAAGAAGAAGAAGAAGAAGAAGAAGAAGAAGAAGAAGAAAGAGAGAGAGATCTTCAGCTAACTAGTGAAAAAGATGGCAATTTGAATATGGACCAGAGGGAAATGATAGAGAAGGAAAGGGAAAGAGAAGAGGAATAAGAGAGAGAAGAAGAGGAGGAAGAAAGAGAAAGAAAGGGAGAGAGATCTTCAGCTAACTAGTGAAAAAGATGGCAATTTGAATATGGATCAGAGGGAAATGATAGAGAAGGAAAGGGAAAGAGAAGAGGAATAAGAGAGAGAAGAAGAGGAGGGAGAAAGAGAAAGAAAGGGAGAGAGATCTTCAGCTAACTAGTGAAAAAGATGGCAATTTGAATATGGATCAGAGGGAAATGATAGAGAAGGAAAGGGAAAGAGAAGAGGAAGAAGAGAGAGAAGAAGAGGAGGAAGAAAGAGAAAGAAAGAGAGAGATCTGCCAACTTGTGAAAAAGATGGCAATTTGAATATGGAACAAAGTTAAAATTTCACTCACATAGTTTGGTTACTTTCACCTTAAGGCATGAATCCAGGTTTCCCTGTACCCCTCAACATTACCAACATATCTTTTCTTTGATATTCAGGACATAGACAAGATCTAAGTGTAATTGCATTATCTATTTTCCCAATAATCTCATGCTAAAGCAAAAATAACAAAAATGGCTACTATATTTATTATTAGTCATGACCGTGGCTACTGACTTACCCAAGCATTAAAATAAATATACACTGAAAAATGTTATTGGAATATTATCAACAGGGATATATAGGGATCACATGCAGAAAAAACAAAACCTTTTGTATAAAAATTTGCTAATTTTATTTAGCAATTTGTTCTCATAAGTTGGGCGCAGAGAAAAATTGAAAAACAAAGTAATCTAAAAGTGATGAATTTATTAAGTTGATGTTAAAATGTTTCAGTTTTAATAAACTGTCATTATGACTTTAAAATGGTGAAACAAGTATTGATAGAACAAAGATGGGTGTTTAAAAAATACAAAAATATCATTGCCTGTGCCAATCACATGATAGATTTTCAAAAAGAATGCTGACTGAATAATTAAATGGTTATATGATCCTTCTTTGTATACATTTTCCTCCCTCTGTTTTTGGATTTCATTAAACATCCATCTTTCTTCAATTGTTTCATCATTTTTAATGTTTTAACATCAGCTTTCCTTTGTAATAAATTCATCCCTTTTGGATTATTTTGTTTTTCAATTTTTCTCCAAACTGTTGTATTCTTTTCCATTATTTACTTCCATAAATCAGGTGTATATTTTAATATAAAGTAAAATTGTGTGTGTGTATGTGTGTGTGTGTGTGTGTGTGTGTGATATTGAAATTTTGATTTTGATTTTACTTAACAATTTGTAATTTGTTTTCTTTGCTTTTCATTTTATTTGGAAAGTAAGTAAAATAAAGTTGTCAACTATAGTCAAAGACGGCCTGAAGGCTCCCTTTTTAATAGCTACCACACCAAGGTGTAGGGGAGGGTGCTACCCCATTCCCTTGATTGCTCCACTTTGCCCTTGATCTGTACCTTATAATATGTTAAGCAAGGTGGCATCAAGTACCACTTTTTGAGTCTTTGGTGTGACTTGACCTAGGATTGAACCCCAGTCTCCCAGACTGTGGGCAAACACTCCAACATCTCTATGTTGATACTTGCAGCCTTCATCACTTCCTTCAGAATTTATTGTAACTTTATTTAATAAATTTGTTAGAATTCTTATTAATTTCAGCTTGAAATTATTAAGTTTCTGTTTTGCTTTCATTAGATCAATTTATAATTGGTATCTTCATTAAAACTCACACAGCAAAAATATATCTACAAAACAAAAGATAATATTTTCTTTTGGCTATGCACATATATTTGTTCATTTGTAAGTTCTTTATTAACATGATAAAGAAACATCTTTTTTAAAGTACTGAAATCCTATAAACCATTTTTTGGCATATTTTATATGTAGATTTATTAGAGTACTTTTAAAAAAATCTTTTTTTTTGTTATTTGTAAGCTCTCGCTATTTCAGTACTATTATATGATGGCCCCTGGACTTTAACAAAACGCCCAGAGAAAAAGCTAATTGGGGATTACACAAAGATGCTGCATACTGTTTTAAACAAATCCTGGAAGCAGCACCCTTCAAAGTTTACCTCTCATCTCACAAACTATTCAAGTAAGTCCAGCAAGACATGCTGGGCACTTCAAGTGAAGTAAATACAAATTCATTATTACCGTTTCCCAATGACTTCCTACACATAGACACACTTGTGTTGGCAGACTAGCAAAAATATACATTCATCAGCTCTGTAGAGATGTTAAATGCTGTCTAGATGACTTACTAAAAGTAACAGCCATTAAAAACAGATGATGAGAGAGAGAGAGAGTTAAGGGAATCTGTGCAGTTGTCACATCTCAGTGGTGATCATAATACACTGATGTCTGTTAAAAGAAATCTATGTAAAAAAATGTTGTGCATGACAAGCTTAACTGTGAACCTTAAGATCTGACTCACCCTAACACTACAGATACTCAGTGCTTGAATGTTTGGAGTAAGTTTCACTATTTCAGAAGAGACAGTGTAACAGAACATATCAGCAGTGAAGATAAGTAAATAATGAGTAAAAAGTTGGTCAAATGAACAACTTTATTTGACTAGCATGCTGGGCTGTGTAATTCTTTTGGGAGTGTAAGGAAACAGCTAATAATTGGATATTGCGGGTGGTCCTTTGGACATTTTGACATCACATTAGATTCCCAGAATACGATGGCCCTTTTTTGTCTTTGTTTTTTTTTTGAAAAGTCAAGTGTGCCTTTTTATCACTGTTTGTTAAACCACCTTGTAAACAATGTTGTCTTTCACTTTTGAATTGAAATGTAAATCCCAAATTGCCATGACCACTAAAGGGTTTAAGTAAGACTTTTTACCATATTTGTACCCTTTTCATCTACTGCTTGTTTATACAACAATATGTGCTCAATTCATCTCTTGAGACATGTTTGCATATTCTTGTTAACTAGCAGAAACAATAGGAATTTCACTGATTAAAAAAAAATCAAGTGGCATTATTTAAGCAAGAAAGGATAATTTGCATTTTCATTACCAATAAATCCTTTGGTTGACTTCGCAATAAATAATAGAAAAATATGCAATAATAATCAATATGATACTTAATACACATATCATTTGTTAGTATTTAATCCCACAGAAACTACAAGATCATTATATAGTTTCATATGCTATTTTATGGATAAGAGTATTAAGGAATCTTTGGAGGTCTATTTCTTTTTCTTTTTTAGCCTTCAGAAGCATGAAGATGAGGCTAGTCAGAATTTCAGAGCTCTTCAGATTCTCAGAGCTTGTCAGCTCTTCAGTAATCCAATATACAATTATTCATATTTTCTATACTACTTAGTGAGAATAGATGAAGTTAGCACAGGATAATTCCAATGGAGTTGACACACAGTGTTTGATCAGAAATGGCAGTATCGATATAGAAGAATATGCCAATTAACTGAAAGTTGGAAGAATATCCCACTTGGCTGCAGGGAGGGTATGTGGATGAGCATAATGTGTGAATGGATAAAGCACAAGCAGAATTAGGATATAGATACTTCTTTCATGTACATTTTCTTTATATTAAATGTTATTATATGAGTAAATGAACTTGTCTTTACTTCTTTTTATTCAGTGTTAGTGTATCAATGAATATATTAATGCTAATATTGGACCTTGGTGAGTGGAGACATGACCAAATATCTTCCCAAAACCCAACTAACCCATTGAGGGGATGCCTGTCCTACCATCAAATAGATCCTCATTTTACATAAAGAAAGCAGTGGTGATATCTATCACAGATCAGAATTTGATCTGTGTCTTGGTTCATCCAAAATTATTTTGCATTATTTCCAGAAATATGTAAACAAATGAGGCAGCCATTAAATTCAACCTTACTTAAAGATTCAAAGCAGTACTATATTGAATACTATATTCCAAACTATTTTTATGGTACAATGGATATTAGATACCAAAATTTGCCCTGTCAGCTGGTGCTATAGAATACACTGACTGTATCTGTGCAGAAGGGTAGGACTCCATCAATGAGTATCCTAGTTATGACACTAAACAATCTGATATGGCTCAAGTAATGCTGGAGCTTTGGAGAATGCAGAGTACCTCTTTACTGCCATAGCTCTCAGATCCATTCTGGTCCAGAGTGGTAGCGCCTGATAGGGTCCTATCTATGGGTCAAATAGAACTACTAAACTCTGTACTCATGCTTAATTGAATTGCTTGAAATAGGACTGTTTTCACATTTAAACTGCATACTTATGCTAAACTATATTGTTTGAAATAGAACTCTTTTTGTATGTTAAACTGAATTGTTTGAAATAGAACTGTTTTTGACATTGAAACAGTACTAACACTAAACTGAATTGTTTGAAATAGAACTATTTGACTAAACTGAATAGCTTGAAATAGAAATGTTTTTGACAATTAAACTGTGTACTTATGCTAAACTGAATTGTTTGAAATAGAACTGTTTATTCGTATAAAAATGGATTTGGCATTTAATAACCTACAAAGGTTGATATGCCATAAAATACAAACAAACAAACAAACAAAATAAATGTCAAAATGACGTATCAGTAAACAAGTGCAAACTATTCAGCCAACAGACATCCATTTTCTTTTTTGTTTTTCTTTTTAAGTTTTCTTTCTCACTCTGATAATGGATATTTATTTTATAAAAATAAAATTTAATGAGGAAAACAAAAGATGATAATTAAATCCAAAGAGAAGGATTCTATCAATGGATAGAGAGAAGAAATTATCCTATTCACCTAGAAAACTTGAACAATGTTGGTTTACAACACTAACATTCAAGATTTAAAAAGAAGTGCATCGTCAAATAGTTATGTCAATGTTTATCATTTCTGATATTGTTTGATGAATTAAGATATCAAAATATTTTCAAGATAAACTAAAGAATGAATCCAAAATAATCTCAGAATCCCAGCTTGTTCTGATTTATTAAAATTACTTCTCATTTTGCAGACAGATTTTTAGTGATACTTAAAAGAACAAAGATAAGCTTGAAGAATGATAAGAAAATACAAAGAGTGTTTCAAAAACATTGAGATTATTCAAGTGCAGAGATCTTTTCATACTTACTAAACCCCATGTACAATGAAAGAAAAATCTACCAATTTATATCTTGATCAAATGATAATCACAATAGCATAAACAAAGGGGTTATGTCTTGAACAATTGAATTACAACAAAGCAACACAATGGAAAATAAAAAATTTCCCCATCAAATGAAATTATGGTGAAGACAAAAACAAAAAACGAAATAAAATAAACAATATCATATATATATATATATATATATATATATATATATATATATATATATATATATATATATATTAAAAGAAAAAATAAAACAGCAACAGTCTGAATATATGCTATATTTTGTGTGTGATTTTTTGGACTGTTGTCCACATTTTTAGTGCTGTTAGTTGTAACACAAAGTTTTGGTTGCTGCATTCTCCAGCCTTCCTCAGATGTCCCTTGTTTATCTGGGTATAGAAATGATTCAACCAAGGAAATCTTTTTCAAAGTTTGTTGATTTTTTCCGAGGTTGAACCATTTCTATGCCCAGATAAATAAGGAGGGTGTCCTCATGGGGTAATGGTGAAAGCAATCGACTATGGAATCATTGTAAGCAAATTCAAACTCCAGTTGCGCTATTACGCTCCCTTTCAGACAAATAACCTTAGGAAAGGTATTAAGCCCCTAATCCCCGCTGCTATGGGTTAAATAGTCCTACTGCTGTTTTTCTTGAAGGATGGCTTAGGCATTGAATAACCTTCAAAGATTGATATGCCATTAAACAAAGAAACCAAACCAAAAGCCAGATAAACAAGGGACACCTGAGGAAGGTTGGAGGATGCAGCGGCTGAAAAGTTGTGTTACAACTAACAATAAAGATGAGGACCACATTCTGAAAAATCACACACAAAATATTGCAGATTGAGCCTCCATCTCAAAAATTCAGACAGATAAGTTTGAATATATGTTTCAATTTACACAAGATTAAATATATAACTAATATATAAGTAATATAGCTGGATAATTGTAAATGATAAATAAACAGTTCAATAAGTGCACAGGTTACCAAATAAGGGATGTATAAACAATAATCCAACCCTTCATATACCATCTAACCTCCTTGAAGAGTAACCCAGTGCTGGACCCTTACATGCATATCACCATACAGATGATGAAACATCTCTTTTTTGGAATTTGTTAACATTGATTTGTACATGGGATCATTTACTGTAGATATTTATCCAACCCTTTGGCTATAAGGTAGGATGTGAAATGCTAACCACCTCATCCAAGATTTAAACTAGAATTGTTGAGTCCACTTTCTCAGATGATAGTCATCATACCACGAGTGACTCTGATCTTTCACCGCTATCCATTGATATTACCAGTTGGTTAGTCTTGAGTAAATTGAAGCACATATTCAAGGTGTTAAAACATATATATATATATATATATATATATCATCATCATCATCATCATGTTGTGCCGCTAGCACAGATATCCCTGACCCTCTCTTGCCACTTCTTCCGATCGTTCATCGCCTCAGGTAGGTCTTCAGGGCTATATCCCATATCCTCACATAGCTGCTGAATGTATGTTCGAGCTGGTTGTCCTGCTTTTGCCGGGCCATATATATTAATCTTTATATCTAATGTATGATTCTGTTGGTGAGAAGAAAACCCAGATTGTCCCATTTGCAAATTCTACAAACTGATATCTGAGCAATCCTGAAGAGCTGTTTGGTGAAACCTACATAGACTTGCTCTTGGCCATGTCAGAATTATTTTCATTATATGTATATATATATATATATATATATATATACAGATATAAGCATGCAAACACACACACACACACACACACACACACACACACACAGACAGAGGTCTTCAGGGCTATATCCCATATTCTCACATAGCTGCTGAATGTATGTTCGAGCTGGTCATCCTGCTTTTGCCGGGCCATATATATTAATCTTTATATCTAATCTATAATTCTATTGGTGTGAAGAAAACCCAGATTGTACAATTTACAAATTCTACAAACTGATATCTGAGCAATCCTGAAGAGCTGTTTGGTGAAACCTACATAGACTTGCTCTTGGCCATGTCAGAATTATTTTCATTAAATGTATATATATATATATATATATATATATACAGATATAAGCATGCAAACACACACACACACTCACACACGCACACACATTGAAGGACTATTAAAGTGAATATAAGATGAGAATGAATAAAACACCAAAAGTATGAAATAGAAAATTTAATTTACAGATTATTTAAACTAAGTCTATCTTCTAAATGTAGAATATAAATATACTGACCTCCTGCACCGACTGTTGATGTGAATAGTATCATAGGCTGTTTTATTGCTTTGTTTGTTAGTATTTTACCTGGTTCAGTGCAACAAATAAATAAAGGAGGCTGTTTTACTTTATGAAATTAAAAGAAATGTTTTTTAATTTATTTTATGAAATATGTGGAATAAAACACTAAAATGCAGTGGAAAGTGAAGAAAAAATACAATTTTCAAAGTAACTTGATATGAAGACCAAGTAAGGAGACAAAAAAAACAATGATGAAGAAATGCTTTTATAAAAATCAGATTTGAATTTGCAGGTGGGGGGTATAGTGAGTGAAAACTCTTAAGCTAATTTGGCCAAAAACATTTGAGTAAAAATTCTGGAATGTTTAGATAGAATGTCAAGTGCCCAATTCTGATTGAATGATGCCATGGAGTCCAATGCTGAAAATTTGAAATGAAGCAACAACAAAAAAAAAGGGTAAAAAGAAGGAACCAGTTGCAGGAAGACAAGAGATGTTCACCAGACACAACATTTTTCCACAGGATTCATGCCACTACCCAGAGGACATTTGTATGCCTTGGCAAATTCCACAGAATTTGACAGTGGTCCTTTGACTCTGAAAGAAAATACAAGATCACATTGAATAGAATGAAAGAATTGAAAGGAAATTATAACTTTATGGATCATTAACATCTATTTGGGTTGTAGAATGATTATTTTATATGGAAACTCATCTATTCCAAAAAATGAAAGTCTTATCTTCTATACACCTTTCTGGTTTGAATTACAAACTATTTAACAATCAAACAAACTTTATATGTTGTATCATATGGAGCAAACAAAACTGTCCTTTTGTTGAGTTTCATGAATGCAAATTGAAAATTTGGAATTTTTTTTATAATCCTCAATGTAAAAGCCTAAATTTATTCTTAAACATTGAAACCTATATGGGTCAAACCTTGTTCTTTTTTATTCTAAATAGTATTTTTCTTATGAAAAACAAATTAATGCTCTTATGAAGATATTTCTTGAATGAAATGCTTCACAAATCTAAAGTCTATCCTTAGTTCAATGAAGATAAATTTAAAGATACTATCATTGACTCCATGAAAACAAATCAGATGCGTATTACTGTTAATGTTAAAATGTGTATTTCTGTTAATGTTAAAATCAGATGTGTATTTCTGTTAATGTTAAAATCAGATGTGTATTTCTGTTAATGTTAAAATCAGATGTGTATTTCTGTTAATGCTAAAATCAGATGTGTATTTCTGTTAATGTTAGAATCAGATGTGTATTTCTGTTAATGTTAGAATCAGATGTGTATTTCTGTTAATGTTAAAATGTGTATTTCTGTTAATGTTAAAATCAGATGTGTATTTCTGTTAATGTTAAAATGTGTATTTCTGTTAATGTTAAAATCAGATGTGTATTTCTGTTAATGCTAAAATCAGATGTGTATTTCTGTTAATGTTAAAATCAGATGTGTATTTCTGTTAATGTTAAAATCAGATGTGCATTTCTGTTAATGTTAAAATCTGACCCTTGTGATGAATTTTCCATTTAGGAAACAGGAAAAAAGTCACTTGGTGGGGTTAAGTTTGGAGAGTATGAAGTTGGTGCATTTGCACAATCACGTGCTTCATCGAAAAGTATTCTGTTCTAAAAATATTGAAACTGGCTTCATTGTTTCATTTAAACAAAAGAGTTTAGGAATTTAAATGTCATCAGTTTATTATATAAGTTGTTCAGTAATGCTCACATCTTTGTGTAAATTTTTGAAAATGTTAAAATTCATTCCCAATACTTTTTAATCATACCTCATCTGAGTAACAAATAGTTTTACTGCTTCTATTAAATTCTCATCACATGTTTTAATCTTTAAGAAAAGTATCAGAAAAGTTCATTAAATTTGGAGATAATAACCAGGTAAATTTTTATTGACTCACTAATGTTCTGAATGTTATTTACACAGCCTTCTCTACAAAGGCATGTTAACATAAGGTCTAGTTAAATGCTGGGACACAGTCACATATATCTGGGTGATGCTAAAAATAGCTCAGCTTTATTGGAATTCTCTGGGGTGGATTAAGATATCAGGGATTGATACTGACCCTACCATATCTGAAAATAATTGAGTAGATACTTCTATTCCCCTTACCTGCACTAGTATTTCTTTATTTCTTTTTCTTTCAATCTTTTTTTATGTTCCAACTGATATAATTTTTTTCCTTTGCCGAATTTCATGCGAACCTTTTTAAAAAGTCACTGATGATTAAATGACTTCTAATGTTCCTAATATTGGTTACTTTCAAGAGTCTTTTTTATTCAAAGTAACTTGTTTGTGGGTTGGCTGGTTGGTTCGTTGGTTGGTTGGTATATGGCATATTGTTATGAAATAGCCGAGGGATTTCGGTTCATGCCTTTGAGTTTAGTTAGGCTGAGAACCTTTCGGCTCAGCACATGGGTTGTTTGGGTGTAAGATTGAAGCAGGTGTTAACGCGGGTGCGCACGAGCGGATGGAGGTGTCACTCAGATGTCATAACAGTCCGAGACGATACTGGGTGACAAGGTGCGGGTGACGTCACGCACCGGAAGCACACGGAAGTTTGTGTGAGAATTTGAAGAAAATGAGAGTCGGGTTTTAGACACCAAACGAGAAGGATCAATTTTGGAGCTCGCAGGCACTAGGCGAACTTGCGCCCTATGGAGGGCCGCTCGAGTTGAGGGCCAAATGAATAAGACAGCATAGAAGATTGTGTCTCTCCTCCTTACGTCGAAACCTTAAACTCAAAGTTAATAAAAAGGTTTCGTACCTGAACAAGAAGTAGTTACGTGTTTTTGAGATTCCTGTTCTTTATATGTTCTATCGTTATGAACATTACAAGTCTATTTTGCACATGGCCATATTCGTGTATATGGCTACGCAACATAGACATATTTGGTGCCAGAACTTGGGCATATCGTTCATGATATGGTTTTCGATTGGGTTACCATGTTTCCACGAAGACGATCAAAGAAGCGGCTAAGAACAAGAAGGAATCTATTTCGGAGCGGCTTGTTCAGGCGATCGAGGGAGAGAGAGAGGAAACACAAGTCCCCAGAAAATAGGTAACAAGGAAAAGAGACCAAAAACAAGAACAAATTCGGCACCCCCCAGAAAGAAAAAGGAAAATGTCCAGCACCGAAAAAAGAAGAACAGCACAACCCCAAAAGGAAAAAAAAGGAAGGCGTGAAAAGAAAAGAAAAAAAAGAACTAACACAACTCAACTCCAAGAAAAAAAAAAGCATGAAGAAAAGAAAAAGAATAAGAAGGTATTTGCTCATTTACGTCTGTCATAGTTTAATTTACGAATAGAGTTTGAATGGTTGTGGAGGATAGATTTGGAAATAATTCTAAAATTTAAAAAAGAAAAATCGTTGATAGCATAGAAAATTATGATTACTACTGTATGTGACTTTGTACCGTGGTGGGAGGAGAGAAAGAAAGAGTAACAGAGAAATAAGCTCGCAGTGACAGAGAAGAAAGAAAGGTGGTCACTGTGGGGACAGAGGATTGTGTCACGCTCATGATTGACAGCAATAGTAAACAATATTTTGTAAAGAAATTTTATAGTAATAACGTATTTTTATGAAGGAATTTTACGATAGACGGGGTTATTGTGGGTGAAGTTTGTAGTAAATAACGTTTTTTATCAATGAAAATTTGTAGTAACTTGTTGGTGGTCCGGGCTAATAATATTCGGAGATTAGAATTTTGATTCGAGACCTTGAAGATTTCGCTCATCGATGGGATTGCAGGAAAAATTTCGCATATCTGTGGTTAGGACCTTTGGGACAGGTTTCGATGTTGGAGAATCGATATTTTGGGCGCTGAAGAAATCAGGCCAGGTTTTTGTTTAAGTAGTCGAATCCGAAAGAGTCGGAGTCACGTTTGGAATATTTCGGACGTTTCGTTGTCCGTATCGACTAGAAAATTGTCTCATATCTCGCCGGAGAGGCAGATCAACGAAGAGACTGATGTTTATTGTGTCTGACAGGGCAAACGGTTATTTTGTGAGTTCCCCCCTGGAGTGGGACTGTGAGGTTTTGTTGAGGAAGATGTTCGGAAAAACATGGGTTTGGAGATTAGTTAATTAAGATATGCGCAGAGTTTTGGTGGTCTCATTGGATGTGTTTGGAAAATTCGCGGACTCGATTTTGTGTCGAGGGAGAAATTTTATTGAGTGAGCTGATAAAGGTTTGGGTGGTTTAGAAAAGAAAACCCGGTATTTTAAGGGCAAAAGAAAGAAAGAAGATAAAAAAGAAGGGTACTCGTAAGTTGTTTAAAAGATGTAAGATAGACCGTTTGACGGTGGTCAAAAGTTGGAAAAAACGGGGAAAAATGTATCTTGGTTTGATTACGAGCTATGCTTGGTTGTGGAAGGTTAAAATGTGTAGATTAATTAATGACAGATATTACGTGAGAAGGAGATATAAAGTTAGCAGTAATAAGTACGGATGTAGAAGGAAGGCAAAAATGCAAAATACAAAATGAGCAATTGACCTGAGATTTAAAAAAAAAATTTAAAAAATATGAAAATAAGAGAACAAATTAAAGACTGAAAAAATGTACATGCCGAACGAGTGACCGTTGAAAAAATTAAAAAAAGAAAAAAAAGAGAAAAAAGAACCAGAAAATGTGGTCGGAAAAAGAAAAAAAAAATGAAAAAAAAGAAAACGATGGACAATACGAACACTTTTTATTTCTATTTCAGTGACTTTTGAGTTTGGGACTGACGCATGCTTTTTGTTGTATTATTTTGTTGAAATTGTATTGCTGAAGATTTTGTTGCTCAGTTCCACATAGGGGGGAGCGGCACAATAGTTTAAGAAAATAATTTGTCATCATCGATGGTAAATGATTTTATTGTGGTTGGATAGGTATGTTATGAAATAGCCGAGGGATTTCAGTTCATGCCTTTGAGTTTAGTTAGGCTGAGAACCTTTCGGCTCAGCACATGGGTTGTTTGGGTGTAAGGTTGAAGCAGGTGTTAACGCGGGTGCGCACGAGCGGATGGAGGTGTCACTCAGATGTCATAATAGTCTGAGACGATACTGGGTGACAAGGTGCGGGTGACGTCACGCACCGGAAGCACACGGAAGTTTGTGTGAGAATTTGAAGAAAATGAGAGTCGGGTTTTAGACACCAAACGAGAAGGATCAATTTTGGAGCTCGCAGGCACTAGGCGAACTTGCGCCCTATGGAGGGCCGCTCGAGTTGGGGGCCAAATGAATAAGACAGCATAGAAGATTGTGTCTCTCCTCCTTACGTCGAAACCTTAAACTCAAAGTTAATAAAAAGGTTTCGTACCTGAACAAGAAGTAGTTACGTGTTTTTGAGATTCCTGTTCTTTATATGTTCTATCATTATGAACATTACATGTCTATTTTGCACATGGCCATATTCGTGTATATGGCTACACAACAATATCAACCTTTGCTGGGTTATTTAATCCCAAAACCAGTCATATTTTAGCAATTATATGGTTTCAAGTAACTAATAAAAATCATCATTGGTAAATAATATCTTCATATAACTATTCTTATCACAAATAATTTACACACAATTATATGGTTTCAAGTAACTATACCTACTTAATAATACTGATCATGTTTGAACACAATTATAAGGTTTTAAGTATTCATATCTAATACTAATAATTTGTACACAATTACATGGTTCCAAATATTTCAAGTTATTAAATGTTTTCAACTAACTGATAATCCTTTGTAAACAATTATAATTTCAAATAACTATTCTTAGTACAGATCATTTTAACACAGTTATATGGTTTCAAGTATTCTTATTCAAAACAAATAATTTTCAAACAGATTTATCTGACCAATATATAGAAGCCTAACAGATACTACAACCAAGGAATGGGCCTGATATTTAATGGCAACAAAGTGGTTATTCTACACTGTCTAGAGCTCTAGACCTGAAGACTCAACATTAGATGGTTTAATATCATACCCAAGAAAGCTGTTTAAATTTTGGGGGGCAAAGGAAGCAGGTCTCTACAAGGATACAGCCACCAACAGGATGAGTAATTTATTCTTGTCTAAAGAATTATTGTTTTGACTCTGAAAAATTATCCTATCCAAGTGATGATTGATTAATTTTTGTGTTCATTTTTACATTTTTTGTGTAGTTGTTTCTTCAAAGTTGTTTTTTTTTTTACATACAGTCATATCAAATATGAATTATCTTGAAACAGATTTATTTGATCCACAGATTGGTCCCTAACAGATACTACCGCTTCTGGTAGAGGCGACCTGGGAATAATGGCAATGAAGAATTAATCTACTATCTCCAGATCTCCAGAACTGGAGCCTCATCATTAAATACAGTTTAGTGTCATATTCAGGACACCTCTTTTTAAGAGGTGTCTTAATCCTCTGCAGGGAATAGAGTCAGCATATTTTATGACTGGCCAACAGGGCAGATTTCCAAACAAAATTCGGACAGGAAACAAATAAACTGAATACAACTGTTTCATCTTATTTTAAATCATTTAGCAATTCTTTTCTGAGACTGATTCATTTCAATAAACTTAACCTTCCCCAAAAATCTCAAAGAATTTTAAAGTTAAATTCATTTATTTGGAAATGAAATGAATCATCAAAAAAAAATTAATGTGTCTGAAAAGTCATTGGTAATAAAACTTATAAAATGGTGTTTGAACAAATCTTGCTTAGGAGGTCAGATGTCAGTAATAAGATTATCATTAAAAAAAAGTGTATAAAAAAAAAGATAAATGACAGGTTGCAATCAACTAGATAATCCTATACAAGTAGATAATCCTTTAGAAAAATAAAGAGATAATCACTTTCCAGTTTATAAAACAATTGTAATCAGCCATAGCAATATAGTTTTAAAAAGGGAAAAACAAAATGATTTTATGAAACCTTAAAGATTATTTATAAAATTCTTTTCTACTCTAACCAGGCCAAAGGTCATGTCAAATTAGATCAAGTTAAGCCAAAAGCACAAATTCTCAACAGATCTGTTAAGAATCAACAAGTTTGCTCATTACATAGATGGGTGACCTCTTAAGTTGCAAAATTCACAGTAAGCAACCTGAGGTATGTGTGCCAGACGAAGTAATTCTGAGTTTTAGGAAGCTTGTGCAGGTAGACAATAAGTATCTCCTTTGGAGAGTGGGTATGTCTATTTGGTGTCTCATCGAGTGTCACAAGATGATCCGAATTGTCTCTGTTCTTTGAATAGTAGAGATGTTGTCTCTTGCCCAACCATTTTAGAGTAAAGCCAAGCCAAGATGGCTATGACCATTTTACTGTTCATCATAAAAGGTTTTTATTGATATTTTTATCAATATTTTTTATTGATATTTTTATCTATATTTTTTATCTGTATTTTTATCTATATTTTTATCTATATTTTCTATTGATATTTTTATCTATATTTTTTATTGATATTTTTATCTATGTTTTTATCTATATTTTTTATCTGTATTTTTATCTATATTTTTATCTATATTTTCTATTGATATTTTTATCTATATTTTTTATTGATATTTTTATCTATATTTTTATCTATATTTTCTATCTGTATTTTTATCTATATTTTATCTATATTTTTATTGATATTTTTATCTATATTTTTTATTGATATTTTTATCTATATTTTTTATCTGTATTTTTATCTATTTTTTTATCTATATTTTTATCAGTAATTTTTATCTATATCTCTTTCTATATTTTTATCTATATTTTTTATCTGTTTTTATCTATATTTTTTACCGATATTTTTTGTCGATATTTTTTATCTATATTTTTATCGATATTTTTATTAATAATTTTTATCTATATTTTCATCTATATTTTTATGTATATTTTTATCAATATTTTTATCTATATTTTTTTGTTTATTTTTATCTATATTTTTTTTCTATATTTTTATCTATATTTTTATCTATAATCTTATCTATGTTTTTATCTATATTTTTTATCAATATTTTTTATCTACTTCTACAGACTGCTTGTTCAGAAAGCAATATGTGCATATCTTACCTTTTGGGATATGATTGTCACTTTTCAATACTACAAGTATGTTTCTGTATGCATAAATGAGCTTGTCTTGTCTTTCTTTCTGTTTATTCAGTATTAGTATATCATGAATATGTTGATATTGGTCCTGGGTGAGTGCTGACTTGACTAAATATTTTCCCTACTGCCATGTAACCCAATACTTATATAAAATATCTTTGGAATCATTTAAAATCAACAATTGAGCAAGAAAAATATTTTGTGTGCCTTTGTTTTCTTTTTATTCTAAAAATCCACTGAAGTTAAAAGAAACAAATAGTCATTTTTTAAAGTGGAAAATTTCAATACAAGTAATGATTAAAATTCTGACATTGAAGTTTTATTTTTTTTAAATTTTGTGTATAGCTAAAAAACTTATAAAAGAATATCTAATTGTCTAGATTTGGTCTAGTTGAGCCAGTGCCAATTGAAAAAAAATTATGATGAAAAACAGGATTGTGTAAGTGCAACACCCTCTAGATTCACCAGAACTAGCTCCTTAAAGTGATTTCTTCTTGTTACTTAAACTAAAAATCTCTCTCCAAGGTTTGATTTGAAAACCTGGAGCAAATTAAAAGAAATACAATATTTTGCATCAAATCAAAAGAGGAATTTCAAGGATACTTTGACCAAAAGAAAAATTTGTGGGAATGTTTAATACCAATGAGATTATTTTGAAAAGAATTAATGTTTTATTTGTTATTCACTCCTGTCTTGGCAAATACAGCAATCGTCTCAATGCTTTTTGAATATGTCCCAAAACTGCAAAATATCAATATAAAATAGTTTATAAATGCTTTTTAGCATTTCAACTAAAATAATTTTGCAAATTAGAATATATATAACTGGTACTGTTAAGAACTAGATACAAAACTTAACCTAATAATGAACAAGTTAAGTTCCAAGGGTTTGTTTGTAAGTTTAAATGTTCTGATGTATTTCATATATGAAATCTACCAACAGATTTGGTTCTTGAAGTTTATTTGTAAGTCCAAAGGTTTAGAAATGCATAAAACAGGTTATTATCTATTAACAAGAATAACAGTTTCTGTGTTTTATTTGTAAGTTGAAATGTGTCAGAATTTTTTTTATAAGGAATTTATTCACCTAACTTCTTTGTGTATGTGAATGCAGAGTCAATTTTTATGTGAAATTTAAAGGGTTGGAATTCAGGAGTTTTCTTTTTCTAGATGGGTTGCCGTATCAAAATTAAAGAGTCCAGTCTGCCCTGTTATTTACTCATAGCTGGAGGGAGAATTGTTGGATTCATACCTTTCCCAAGGGTATTACCATGATATGAAATGTAAACAGACTTGTCCAGGATTTGAACTTGAGTCACCATGTTCATTGTACAACAAGCACTTCCTTTATTTAGGTTTGTTGGTTTGTTGGGTTTTATGGCATATCAACCTTTGTAGGTTATTTAATGCCAAATCCATTTTTATGTAAATAATCAGTTCCATTTAAAACAATTCAGTTTAGCATGAATACACAGTTTAATTGTGAAAAACATTTCTATTTCAAACTATTCAAGCAGGTATATATAACAATTCTGTTTAGTATATGTACAGTTTCAATGTCAAAAACAGTTCAATTTCAAACAATTCAGTTTAGCATAAGTACGCAATTTAAATGTGAATACAGTTTAATTGTGAAAAACATTTCTATTTCAAACTATTCATTTTAGTCAAGCAGTTCTAATTCAGCCAATTCAGTCCAGTACAAGTACAGATTCCATTTACACACAGTTACATGTCAAAATAGTTCTATGTTAAAGAATTCAGTTTAGTGTAAATACAGTTTCAATGTCAAAAAACAGTTCTATTTCAAATAATTTAGTTTAGCATAAGCATGCAGTTTAAATGTAAGTATGGTTTAATTGTCTAAAATGTTTCTATTTCAAGCTATTCAGTTTAATCAAACAATTCAGTTTAGCATAAGTATGCTGTTAGTTCTATTTAACCCATAGATAAGGCCCTATCAGGTGTTACCACGCCGGGCCAGAGTGGACCTGGGAGCAATAGCAATGAAGGGGGGCTCTGTATTCCCCAAGGCCCCAGCATTACTGGGACCTCACTATCAGATTGTTTAGTGTCATATCCAGGACACTCATTGGGGGGGGGTCTTACCCCTCTGCAGAGGTGCAGTCAGTGTATTCTACAGCCCCGGCCGACTGGGCAAACTTCCTTTATTTAGTAATAAAAATATTTATGATATGAATGTTCTTACTTCATGTATGCAATTGCTTTATTTGTTGGTATAGATTTTGCCAGTGGAAATTTCAAAGAAAAGTGAATTTATTCAAAGGAATTTATTCAAAGGAAATTCATTACAACTCTTTCAGTTGCTATGAAAAAAAATCTGTTATAGATATATTCTTACAATTCTTCACTGATGTTTTCTTTGGTTTGTTTTTTTTGTTTTTAATAGCATATCAACTCTTTTTAGGTTATTTAATGCCAAAGCCATTCTCCTAGAAGAACAGTAGTGGTACTATTTAACCCATAGCTGGGAGGATAAGGGGGTTCATACCTTTCCCAAGGGTATTTGCCCGAAAGTGAAAGTAATAGCGCGACTGGAGTATGAACTCGCATACTACGATTCCGCAGTCCATCACTTTAACCATTACACCACGAGGACACCCCCACTGATGTTTTCTCTTACCAATAAAACGTGTTGATGTTTCTAACATGTTTGCATGTCTTACCACTCCTTTACACTTTTTGAATTTTTGCTACTCTATCTGAACCATTTATATTGCTTCCACTTGCCAAGTAGGTAAAGAAAATCAAAAACTAATTTCTAATTATAGTAGTGACTGCATTTTTGTATCTTTTATAACTCATGTGTTTATAAGTAGGAATAATGGAATTCAAAGTCTTTAGCTAAAACAGGAGGAACTCTTTTAACCCTTTGAACACTTACTTCCTTGTATCTAATATCACAAAATTTATGCCCACCTCCAAAAAAAAAGACAAAAAAATATCACATTCATATTTTCATCCAGTATGCAGATTTCTTTGAAGCTACTGCATCAATTTCTGAAAAGAAAAATCATGAATGTTTGTGATATGAAGGCTTTTATATTAGTGTAACATATTGACCTTTGACCCAGCTGTCAATCAGGGAACAGGTGCATCCAGTCGAAGATATCAGGATATAACCTTGACCGTGGCTGGGTTGAATTGGGTGCAGATGTGATGCCCACAAGAAGCAGGTGAGTGTCAAACAATGATATAACCTGGTGCAACAGGAAGTTCAGTTCGTTGGAGTCAGTCAAGTTGGAGATAAGATTCTGTAGAGAGAACCAGCACCCAGCAGAGGGCTATGGGCCCTCAGGACCCCCGATTGAGCAGCAGAACGAGAAAGAAGTGCGGCTTAAGGCAGAGGAATTTGGGGTCAATATGTTGCAGTTTGTTCAGTCTCCAACTCACTTCTCACACATAACCCTTTCGCAACCCTTTCCAACCATTTTGAATAAAGTGTGAGAGGTATATTTTTCTAAAGAAGTGTGTTCACTCGTCATTATTGTTGATTATGTTTTCACATGTATATGTGTATAGTTGTATTACGGCTATGCAATATTAGTATCTGATATAGTCTCTCTGAGTCAGAAATATTGGACTTATAGTATATAGTAAAATAGGACTTATTCAGAATTACCAGACTTATGGCAAATAGCAAATTAGTGCGCAGCTTAAAATATTGGGCTTATGGGATAAAAGGTTTGGTTTGGTTTCTTGGTTTCTTTGTTTAATGGCATATCAACTGTCATGGATTATTTAATGCTAAGACTATCCTTGTAGAAAGACATTAGTGGTACTATTTAACCCATAGCTGGAGGGATTAGGTGGTTCATACCATTCCCAAGAACATTACTCCAGAATTGTATGTGATTGTGCAACTGGAGTTTGAACTCACTTTCAAAAATATCACAGTCCAGTTCTTTAGCCACTAAACTACTGGGACTCCCTACTAAAAGGTCTAAATAAGATCCATTTGTACTATGAGGTTTGGTGGGAACAAAGAAATATTTATCTTATTAAGGCTAAAAAGCAAATAAATTGAGATAAAATGTTCAGTAAAAAAAACATTTAGAAATAACGTGAAGATCTTATACAACTGGATTTAAGTGATATTAAATAGAGTAGAGATATTTTTTTCCTGAAAAAAGATAGGAAAGAAATACCTTATTGGTCCAGGACTGTGGCCTTCTGTCCTGATGACGTTTAAAGCTTCCTCATCTCGCATTGTTCCACACCAAATCTAGAAAAAGAAACAAAGAAAAAAATACTATTTTTCCTAAAATTAAAAGGACACTTATCATAAAAGAATACAGAAATATACTTTTATTTGTGTCGAAGCCATTTTTGTATTCATGAAAATGATAGATTCTCTTTTCTACTTGTGCTATTAATCTATTCCACACAAACATACATAAATGTATATATAGACATAAATATATACACACACACACACACACACACACACACACACATATTATATATGAGGGTAATTCAATAAATGTTGTGAATATTGGCAAAGAAATTGGCAATAGGAAGAACTGTTTACAATTGTACCTTGACAAGGAAATTAATAGTCCCAGAAGACTGTCAGCATGACCTTCTTTACTGACCACTGTGCCTGGAAATTTTGTTTTGCCCGAGAGTTAGTGTGTTTCCACTCCATGGACTATCTTTTGGATTCAGACTTTTGCAACAAATCCATATTTAGCCCATTTATGAACATTTTTTTGACAAGAACTCAATAAATATGAGAAATTTTCTGGAAAGAAGCAAAATATAAGTTTTTTCATAAATGAAAACTTTTCATTGTTTGGAATTGATTTGTAACAAAAATTTAATATAATTTAAAATAATTGCAAAAATATTTGTTTAGAGGCTATTCAAAATGGTGGCAAATTAAACAGTGAGTTCCAAACTTAAACAGAGGCCTGTCATCAAATTTTTGGTGGCTGATAAATACAAACCATGTAAAATTTTTCGAAAAATGAGACTATTAAATAGTCTCAATTTTCGAAAATTTTTACTCTCCATGTAATAGAAATTCCCTGAGTCTATGATTAAGAAACATTTTTGGATACATTAATCAGTAAAGAAGGCAATGCTGCCATTCTTCTGGGACATGAAAGGACCCATCATTATTGATTTCCTTGAAAAAGATGCAATTGTTAACAGTCCTTCCTATTGCTAAATCCTTCACCAATATTTACTTTTTTATTTAATGCCCCTCATATATATATATATATATATATATATACATATATATATATGTATGTGTGTGTGTGTGTGTGTGTGTGTGTAAACCGAAGAAAATAGTCAAGGGTTTAGGGTTTATTTGTAACAATCCCAGTTGAATTGGAATATCTGTTGAGTGACCATGTATATATATATGAGGGTTATATATATATATATATATGTGTGTGTGTGTGTGTGTATGTGTGTGTGTGTGTGTGAGGGTCATATATATATATATATATATATATATGTGTGACCCTCACACACACACACACGCACAAAGCCACACAAACAGGAGAAGCCAGAGTTAGATGTCAGAAAATTTTCATTTTTGCAAAATTTAAAATGACAGTTTACCCATCACACCCTATATATATATATATATGTATATATATATATATTCATAGGGGGGTAAAATAAATATTCGTACATATGAAAATTTTTATTTCTTATCTTTCAAACATAGTCTGAACAAAATTTTTATATACATTTACTGTGTAAGGATATATTCTACTAATATGTGTATATAAACTTAGGTACCATTTTTTGAGTCTTTGGTATGACTCGACCTGGGATTGAACCTTGCTCTACCATACCATTGGTGAACATTCTACTCATTAGGCCAATGGCCTGATTAAAAGTAACATTCATCATAGTTAGAAAATGCAAATGAAAACATGTGACACAATTTGAAGGTTCTTAAGGGGACAATTTGTTTAAATTAGTTTTAATACAATGTATTTATTTTCTGATAAACATAGGTCTTTGAATAATGTATAGAAATATTGTTTGCTTACTCGGGCATAGTTAAGAAAGAACAATTGTTCATGTGTAAGGTTCATGCCTGGGAGTGGCAACTCTGGTCCATTCTTCTTCACCCAATGGCTGTATGCCTACAAAGAGAGCAAAGTAAGTAAAAAAAAAAGGTGAGTGTGCAATCTTGATGACCCATTGTACCTGATAAGAACTCTCATGCTGAAAACCATTAACATAAACAGATTAAATGAATCCTATTCATAGGAAAAGGAATTTAGAGTTTAATTATTTGGGATGGGCGAAGAAAGAGAAGAGGAGTAGGCAGAAATTTTGATGGTACATAGACCATCCCACTCCTTATAAGTAGAAAGGAACAAACCCTCTAAAATGAAGTGGTTGATGTAATCCATCTTGCTGACCATTGTAGCCAAACACAGTCACCATCCTATTAGCTTAATAAATGGTTGCTGAAAAATGCTTGTTTTTAAATGATAATTCTATTTGATATAGAATACAATATTACATAATTGACTGGCAGCAAGGCAACCAAGCAGAAAGTAGTAGATGTGATGACCCTAATGGACAAAAAAAATGTTACACTCTTGCACAAGAAATCCATTGTGATCGAGGTCTATAATTAGAGATTACAGAGATTTGTAAATCAGGTTGGTTGTCCCAAGCTGAGAATGTGTCATGATTGGTGAAGACAGATCACGTGATAAGTAGGGAACAGTCAGAGGGAAGACACAAAGATAGAAACAGAATATGTATAGCCTTGAAAGGCACACAAATAGTCCTATTGCTTGGAAATATAGATTCTAATCTGTCAGTATTAACAATTAACAAAGCCTCCTCTTCCTTTCCAACAATAGCCTAAAAACCCACATATTCAAAGTCCAACTTATAAAAAGAATAGGGTAATGGTTATCAAAAGATGCTGGTGTACTTCTTTCTATAATGGTGTAAGACCGACAGTTACCATGATAATTTAAAGGACAATGGTCTTCATCTTTATTGTTATTTCCACAACATTTTGGCTAATATGTCCTCTGGCCTTCTTCAGGTGTTTATCGAACTCAGGAACCTATGTGGAACTTTGAACTACACCCTTTATTGAATCCACAGGGGTCGCCTGTTCTGATTCCGTTAGCCATAACCGAGTACAAGTGTTAAGTATTCCTGTACTGTTACTCGCCTGTAGTGAGGATAGAACCTGAAACCACCAGATGATTGTCTCCTTAGAAGCTTATGGGCACATAGTGTAATGGTCATAGGTGTTGGTTCCCTAAACTTTGGAGTCATGCTCAGAAACAGGTGACAGCAAGCAGGAATTGCCTTTTGCCCAACAATACAACTATAATTAATATTACTATTTTTTCTTAAAACATTTGGAGAAAATGCTTGATGGGAACAATGCAAGGATGAGCTCATGGTGTAACAGTTAGAAAATGGACCAGGCACCCTGAGTTCAAATCTTGAATGAAGCTATTTGCACTTGAGAAAGGTATTAATCCACCTATTCTTCCTCCAGCTATAGGTAAATAGTTGGGCAGACTGAACTCTTTAATCTTGATAAGGCAACTGGTCTAGAAAAAATTCAAGCCTGTTAACTGCTTAAAAAGTACCTTATGTCACATCCTGCTTGTGCCAAGGGAATGGTAAATACATATACAAAGATGCTGTGTGCTGTTTTGATCAAATTCAAGAAGCAGCACTACACAAAACAGCAGTTGTATGGCCACTTACTTCTCATCTAGCAATCTGATGTTCTCCTATGGACTCATACACATAGACAAAAACTTACATTCATAAACTCTGTGCAGACATAGAATGCTGTCTAGATGACTTGACAGGAACAATAATCGATATGGACAGATGGTATGGGCCTCAAGGAAATCCACGCTGTCAACACACCATGATGATGATGATGATGATAAGTTACAAACTGAGAAATGAAAAATAGTGGAATATTCCTCCCTAGCTGAAAGATACAATTTCATACCAATTACCACTCAGACTTCCCGCATAATCAGCTGACAAACCATCTCCTCTATCTAACAAATCAGTACAGCAGAACTAAACTCCAGAATGAATCGTTGGAGACAAGTTGGCTATTTTAACAGTTCTTCTTAGAGTAACCTTGGGCAACATACTGACCATCTCAAGCACAGGAACACAGTCTTAAGAAGGAAAAGGAAAAGAGAAAGAGAAAAACTAAATATTTTTCCACTGCTAAGTATTCAGGATGTTTTATAGCAAAGAATAGCTGACATTTGCAAGGATTTGGGACACAAACTTAATTGATTTCATTCCTTCTGACACGATTATTTGTAAAATAAAGAAATACAAGCCACGAGATTTTAACAGAAACAAAAAATCGGATTAAAAAGAATAAAAAGTTATTAACAAACTTTTGATCAAATATGTTTTTTATTTTTTTTTTATGTCTTCTTTTTCTTTGTTGTTCATTTCTCTATCATTTTCCCAGGGAAAGTCCCTGTGGCGTTGTGGCTAAGGTGCTGGACTGCAACATTGAAGTAAGTGAGATCAAATTCTATACATGCTCTTATGTTCACTTTTGGACTAATCATGTTGGGAAAAGAATGAACACCTAATCCCCCCACCCAGCTATGTGTTAAATAGTACCACTACTGTCCTCCCACGAGTGGCTTTGGCATTAAATAACCCACAAAGGTTGATATGGCATTAAACAAAGAAACCAAACCTATTATTTTTTTCAATTCAAAATGTTTTATGACATTTTTCCAATCTACAAAGAGTTTTCAAGGGTTTTTCCAAAATAGCAATTATTGGGTTGGTTGGTTGGTTGGTTGGTTTTTATGGCATATCAACCTTTGTAGGTTATTTGACACCAAATCCATTTTTTATGTAAATAATAAGTTTATATCAAACAATTCAGTTTAGCATGAGTACACAGTTTAATTGTGAAAAAACATTTCTATTTCAAGCTATTCAGTTTAGTCAAGCAGTTCTAATTCAGCTAATTCAGTTTAGTATAAGTACATATTTTGTTTACACACAGTTAAATGTCAAAACTGTTCTATATAAAACAAATCAGTTTAGTATATGTACAGTTTCAATGTCAAAAAACAGTTTCATTTCAAGCAATTCAGTTTAGCATAAGCACGCAGTTTAAATGTAGTAAAGTTGGTGACTGTAGTCAAGGATGACCCGAAGGCTCCCTTTTCAATAGCTACAACACCAAGGTCCAGGGGAGGGCGCTACTCCTTTCCCTGGATTACTCCACTTTACCCTTGATACATACCTTATATTGCTGAGTGTTAAGCAAGGAGGTACCAAGTACTATTTTAAAAACCTTTGGTATGACATGACCTGGGATTGAACCCAGGTCTCCCAGACCATTGGCAAACACTCTAAAAAACATTTCTATTTCAAGCTATTCAGTTTAGTCAAACAATTCAGTTTAGCATAAGTATGCCATTAATTCTATTTAATCCATAGATAAGGCTCTATCAGGTGCTACCACGTTGGACAAGAGTGGACCTGGAAGCAATGATAATGAAGGGGTGCTCTGCATTCCCCAAAGCCCCGGCATTACTGGAATCTCACCATCAGACTATTTTGTGACATATCCAGGACACACATTGGTGAGGGGTCTTACCCCTCTGCAGAGGTGTAGTCGGTGTATTCTATAGCCCCAGCCGACTGGGCAAAGGATGCTTAGAGGTAAGGAAGATATTAAGCTGTCCCAAAGACCAAAAAGACCAATATTAGTATTAGTATATCATAGATCTCTCTGAAACTAGTAGACAAATTCACCTACTTTGGAAGCAGCATCTCATCAACAGAAAAGGACATCGACATGCGGCTAACGAAGGCATGGACAGCTATTGATAGGCTACCGATCATATGGAAATCAGACCTGACTGATAAAATGAAATGCAGTTTCTTCCAGGCAGTGGTCGTGTCAATACTGCTGTATGGATGCACTACTTGGACGCTTACTAAATGGCTGGAGAAGAAGTTAGATGGCAATTACACAAGAATGCTGCGAGCAATATTGAACAAGTCCTGGAGGCAACACCCCACAAGGCACCAACTATACGGCTATCTGCCTCCCATCACGAAAACTATCCAAGTTAGATGAACCAGACATGCGAGACACTGCTGGAGAAGCAAGGATGAGCTCATAAGTGATGTACTCCTGTGGACCCCCACATATGGCCGGGCAAAAGCAGGACGACCAGCTCGAACATACATACAGCAGCTAAGTGAGGATGCGGGATGTAGCCCTGAGGACCTGCCAGAGGTGATGAATGATAGGGAGAAGTGGCGAGAGAGGGTCAGGGATATTCGTGCTAGCGGCACGACATGATGATGATGATATCATAGATATACTAATATTGAATAAATGGAAGAAAAGACAAGAAAAGCTCAGCTACACATACAGAAACATTTTATGTATACATAATATACATACAAGTAGCAGTGAAAAGAATGAACTTATGTGTACGAACAGTCAAAAGTAGGAGCAAGCAGTATTTGGAAAGGGTACAGAAAAGGAAAATGATATTGGAAAGGGAGATAATTATAGCCATGTGTCTTTACTGTCCTATAGCAGTTGCAGTAGACAACATCTCTACTGTTCAAAGAACAAAGAACAAGGGCAGATGAATACAAGAAGAGGTTACTGGAATGTCACGCAACACTCCCAGAGGTACTTTAAGGGAGATAATTATTTATTGTCTTCCAACACAAAGATTATCTGCTGGAAATGGCTATGGTTTAAATAAATCTAATGTTGGATGTGAAATATTGGATTATCTATCCTTGTTTAGAGATTGTGACAAGAAAGTGATTAGTAATGTTGCTATGGAAATCAAAGCAGGAATAGCCCAGATAAAAGCTGGCCTTCTAAATATAAAGCCTCTTTTTCAACCAGGAAACAAGCCTTAAAACTGTAGGGAGACAATAAGTAATTATCACCCTAAAAATAAAAGTAACAAATTTGGTAAACATAGTCAAGGGTGAACCGAAAGCTCCCTTTTTCAATAGCTACTACACCGAGGTGTAAGGAAGGGCACAACTCCTTACCCTGGATTGCTCCACTTTACCCTTACTTTATTCCTCATAATGTTGAGTGTCAAGCAAGGAGTCATCAAGTACCATTTTTGAGTCTTTGGTATGACTCGACCTGGGTCATTGGTGAACACTCTAACCGTTAGGCCAATGGATAGGTAAACCTCACAGAAAATGACTCTATTATATCTCAACACCTTGTTTGGGAAAAGTGATTAATTCAAATGGTTCAGAAAAAACATTCCCTGCCACAGAATAGTCATGAACCCTAAAATATAGTTTTGAGTATAAAAATATCCTTGTTTCATTCCTTTCGAGGCCCAGTTGTCTGGAGTTATAGAATAAACTGACTGCTTCTATGCAGAGGGGTAAGACACCCCCAACGAGTGTCCAGGATATGACACTAAACAATCTGATGGTGAGGTTTGAGTAATGCTGAGCTTTGGGAGATGTGGAGTACCCCTTCATTGCCATTACTCCCAGGTCCACTCTGGCCAGAGTGGTAGCACCCGATAGGGTCCTATCTATATGTCAAATAGAACTAAACTGTATACATATGCTAAATTGTTTTCAGATTTAAACTGCATACTTATACTTAACTGAATTGTTTGCAATAGAACTGTTTTGACATTCACACTGCATACTTATGCTAAAGTGAATTACTTGCCATAGAACTGTTTTTACAGTTAAACTGCATACTTATGCTAAACTGAATTACTTGAAAATAGAACTGTTTTTAATATTTAAACGGCCTACTTATGCTAAACTGAATTGTTTGAAACAGAACTGTTTTTGACATTGAAACTCTACTAACACTAAACTGAATTGTTTAAGATAGAACTGTTTGACTAAACTGAATAGCTTGAAATAGAAATCTTTTCGACGATTAAACTGAATTGTTTGAAAGAGAACTGTTTATTTGTATAAAAATGGATTTGGCATTAAATAACCTACAAAGGTTGATATGCCATTAAACCCAAACAAACAATCAAACAAACATTCCTTTCATCCTCAATTCTTTTGCAGCTTTCCACAGACAAAAGAAGATGACACGTTACTGGAGTGAGAAGAAGAAAAAGGAGTCAGATACGAAACTCAAAATCATCCAATTAAAATTCTACCTACTCCAAGAATAAATAACAAAATCTTCTTAGTTCCATATTACCACTACTATTCTTTCAGAAGGATGGTTTTGGCATTAAAATAACCCATTAAGGTTGATATGCCATTAAACTAAGAAACCAAAGAAAACTAACTCTATTTTACAATTTTAAAAAAATTACCATATATAAAAATTTATTTCCCAGGAAAATATCAAGCTGACCACGTGCAGCACTCGATTTGACCGGAGTGGAGAAGGGAGAAGTAATCCCAGAGAGTGCTGCACCAAAAAGTGATTTCCTTTTTTTGAACTACTATTCAGACCATCAGTACGAATTCAGGGTTCCGAACTGAAGGCATGAAAACTTAAGCCAGCAGATGCGTTTCGTCACTCGCTTCATGAATGCAGCTCCCCAAGAAATAAAAGGAAAAATAAATGAAAGTCGACTACTGAAGTTCTACCAAGAAAATTCAACTAAAAGAAAATTCAACTGAAAGAAAATTCAACCGAGAATTCTGCGGAAAAGAACCTTAAAGAAGACTCGAAATTTAATGAACTCTGAAACTTTTCGATAAAACAAAAAAAAAAAAAAAAAAAGAAAAGAAAAATACTCAAATTCAAAGAACTTTGTTTCCCGGACACTCTTTCAGATAAGTTCCCCCCAAATTGCACTAAAATTCGCAACACTTAATCTTTTCTATCCTTTTCTTTCTGTTTTTTTTTTTTTTTTTTTTTTTTTTTGTATAAAATTCCCCTTTAAAAACTTTATTGTCTGTGTTATCTTTTCGAATCAGAATTCGAACTAGAAAGCTGCGGAACTTACCGTTTAAACTTACTGTTTAAATTTGCTGTTTGAATTACCGTCAATGGCATACTAAAGCCCCCTAAAAACATTACTTGGCTTTCATACTTCATATCAAATTTTATTCCCCCTTACACATTCCTTATATTGAAATTTTATCCCTTAAAATTTCTTTATATTGCAAATTATAATAACAATAATTTGTATATAAGATGCACTATTTTTCTTGATTTTTCAACCTAAAAGTAAGAGCTACGTAGTAAGCACAAAACTATATGATTAACTTTTTTTCTGGTTTCATGCCTCACTATATCGCATGTTGCTGAGCAGTTACCTTGACAGTTATGAATGATGAATAAAGTGAACACAGGCGAAAAATCTAATAGAATTTATTTATAGAAATGTGGACAACTAAAGAGATAGAACAAATGTGTGTGAATAAAATAAAAGAAAGTCCTTTTCTAAAGTCCTCTATGAAACGCATGGAAAACTAGAGAAATATATATATGAGAATAAAAAGGAGAAAAGGTCCTTTGATGAAAGTCCTCTAGCGTGTGCTCGTGCTCTGTGTGTGTGTGTGTGTGTGTGTGTGTGTGTGTGTGTGTGTGTGTGTGTGCACTATAATTTTTATCTCCTTGTATCCATTGAGGCCAGGAATTTGGCAAATCGACAAGGCTCGAGTCTTTTTTAGCGATGCTTGCAGAAAGAGAGAATTTGATTTTTCCGCTTTCTCCTTATATATTACCTTGACCACGTCCTCTTGCGGTTATTAGCAGAACTATTTTCATAGATATATAGCGTTTTGAGGATAACACTATATTTTTTAGGCACACAAATGAATTACGAAACTTTGCTTTAACAACACAACAACGAAAGTTCTTTATTTGCAGCTTTGAATATGGTTTGTTTTTGGTGCTGCAAGACTCGTGGTGTTTCGGCTTGTTAGTGTTGGAGACGAAACGGCTTAGCGGGATGTTGAGATGGCAGCGTGTTGTTGGACGTGTGAGGGAAGTATTTAAAGTCACCGTGGAGTTTTGTATCTGGTTTTGGGGGGAGAGTCTGCGACATCCCCATGTTGTCGAGAGCTGAATGTTTCTAATTTATATTCAACTGGGATTCCTTGTAAAGAATCCATAAATTTGATGGTTCCCTCTTTGAGTGTCCATGTTGCTGCTGCTAGTGTAAAAGCCACAGTGAGATGTCCACACTGGGTGGCTTGTTTAGCTAAAAAGCATCGCTAAGCAGGGACAACCAGAGGCACGTCTGTTCTGGTCGCTGTCTCAAGCCGAAGAGAGTGGTTTTGGCCGCTCACCCGTTTTGCTAGCCGGAAATGAAGGTCCGGGCTGAATAGGATAAGTCATCCTGATTGGGTGAAATTCAGTGTTGAATTAAATTGCGCGCCAAAACAAAATACGAGATTTTCCTCTTCTCTACAGATTCGGTATTTAACTTATTTCCCACCAAGTCAAAATGCAACACAAGATTATTCTATAGTTGGGAGCCATGCACAAATCGAGACGTGCGACCGTCACAAAAAATGCTAAGTTTCTTCTGCGTTCCCTATATTGAGGCACCAAGCCATAAACTCAACTTTACAAAACAAATATTGCTTGTGGAGTTGGCCCCTAGGACCAGGCGATTCAGTCTAGCAACACCCACTCAGCACAAATGCCAAGCAGGTTGCGTGTTAACAAGCACATGATGGAAGTTACATTATTTTGGTAGATACGCGAGGTAATGACCTTTTGTATCAACAAGTGTCAATTAGTAGAAATCAACAACTAGCAAGGGATGTATAATCTACAGAGATGATCAAAAATAAGTCCAACCGCTTGAATTTCATGTTACTTCCGAGAAGTATTCACAGCAATTTGTGTTTGTCAACAATTTTGTTTCTCCTGATGGGGACATATTTTCATCTCAAGGTAATTGCATTTTTGCGTTAACATGTCAGTGTTTGTCTTTAATTGGAATCATTTTGAGATGGGGTTTCTTAATCTGAGAATTAATTTCTATTTATTGCAGACTTTTTGTTCTCATCTTGGTAGTTTTATCCGAGGTCGCGGTAAAATCACCTGAAGAAGGCCAGAGGTGAAATTTGGCCAAAACGTAGTGAAAGAAGAAACAACACAAAAAAACTACCAAGATGAGGACAAAAAGTCCGCAATAAATAAAAATTAATTCTCAGATGTCTATGTTTGTTCAAAATACTGTGTACATTTTGTGTTTTAAGCCATAATGTAAAGTAAAATAAAGTTGGCTACGGTAGTCGAGGTCGACCCGAAGGCTCCCTTTTCTGTAGCTACTACACCGAGGTGCAGGGGAGGTCGCTACTCCTTTCCCTGGATTGCTCCACTTTACCCTTGATACGTACCTTATATCGCTAAGTGTTAAGCAAGGAGGCATCGAGTAACATTTTTTAAGTCTTTGGTATTGTGGGGGGAGTATGTAATTTGGTTATTTCAGTAGATTGCTCTCTAAATTATTCCCACCACAAATACAACACAAAACTTTACAATAGCGCGAAAGAAATGGAATAGAACACAACGAACATTAAACAACAAACAATTTAATATGCATATAACACAATATGAAAACAAACAAAATACATGATGTGTAAATGGCCTTTTGGAAAATAAAGTTTGACAAAAGGAAAATAAATTTGTTTAAAGATGTGTGTATGGTCATGTTAACTAAGTCCGTAAATAAGTCGTTCTTACTTACATTAAGTTTATAGCGGGTTTTATGATTGTGGCGACAGCATGTCGCGTTGATGAAAGAAAGTTAGTCGGGTTTTCCTTTTGAATATAATTCTCGGCCATTTGAAGAGAGGTCATGAACTTTAGTTGAGGAAGGAAAGGAATTTGTCGGAATGTATCGGCTACTGCTTTACTGGCTTAGTGGCTTGTCTTCATTTGAGTGTAAGCTTGTGTCTTGTGTGTCTGGCTTCCTAACTCTGTGTTATTTATATCCTACAGGTGGATCAAAGCATCGTCCTAAAATTTTGGCGCGTAGACATTTATTGACCAATCAGATTTGTATTTTACTATTTTATTTTTGAGCCTAAATATTTTCTGTTAGTTCACTTCCGATCCTAATTTTCTAGAATGTTCTATTCTATGTTTTTAGCTGATTGGTTGAAAAATATAAAAATGTAATTTAAATGCTAATGCGGCTTTGATCCTAAATTTCTAGAATGTTCTTAAGTATGTTTTTATTGCTTATATTAAAACTAGAAAAAATGTGTATCCTATAGTATGACTCGACCTGGGATTGAACACCGGTCTCCCAGTAGGCTAATAAGCCGGATAAAGCCATAATGTAAACTGTATAAATTCTTATTGTTAGTTATTACGAAACCATCAAAAGTTGAACAGATGCTAAATTTTGGTTATTCGTGTACCAAATTTAGAGGAAGAAGGTATTATGCACAAAAAAAGAAAAAGAAAAGGAAAACACTGTAAATTTTTAGTAAGTGCAATTGATTTAAGAAACTCTTACCCAATGAGCTTGTTTCAAGCCTCCATTGTCAGCAATGTTCTCACCCAATGTGTTTTTTCCTTTAATCTACAAAATATATATAGAGAGAGAAAAAAATAAACCTTGCAAAAAGAAGATAGAAAATCCAGTGTATTTAGCAACTGATTATTTACAACTTAGGTATAATAGTTTCACAATTTAAAGGTCTTGACAGACTTAGACATTCGTAAATCAATAAATCTATTGCTCAATGATAAAAAGTGTTTATTTTCTAAAACACATATTTAATATAATTATATAATCATAATATTATATATAATTTTAAACAAACTCTTTTTTCCTCTGTGCACCTAAGAACTTAAATTTGTTTTTAGATAACAGCTTTAATAGATAGCAGTTTCGGGAAATTGTTAATTTCCCTAACACTATATTTTTTAGGCAACACAAATGAATTACGAAACTTTGCTTTAACAACACAACGAAAGTTTTTATTTGCAGCTTTGAATATGGTTTGCTTTTGGTGCTGCAAGACTCGTGGAGGTTAGGCTTGTTAGTGTTGGAGACGAAATGGCTTAGCGGGATGTTGAGATGACAGCGTGTTACTGGACGTGTGAGGGATTGTGTTTAGAGTCACCGTGTATTTTTGTGTGTCTGGTATTTTTGGGGAGAGTCTGCGTTATCTCCATTAATATGGACCAGAAGTGAAATATGAGCTAGTGTGTCGAGAGCGGAGTTACGCTCGGATCGACATAGCCAATTTTTGGGGTGACATGAAGTGGTGCCTGTGGAAGGCATGCTGAATGTTTCTAATTTATGTTCAACTGGGATTCCTTGTAAGAAATCCATAAATTAGATGGTTCCCTCGTTGAGTGTCCATGTTGCTGCTGCTAGTGTAAAAGCCACAGTGAGATGTCCACACTGGGTGGCTTGTTTAGCTAAAAAGCATCGCTAAGCATGGACGACCAGAGGCACGTCTGTTCTGGTCGCCGTCTCACGCTGAAGAGAGTGGTTTTGGCCGCTCACTCGTTTTGCTAGCCGGAAATGAAGGTCCGGGCTGAATAGGATAAGTCATCCTGATTGGGTGAAATTCAGTGTTGAATTAAATTGCGCGCCAAAACAAAATACGAGATTTTCCTCTTCTCTACAAATACTTTACAATGAAAAGTTCAAATCAAAATTCAGCTAATAATTGTTTCAAGACATTGAATTATTGATTCATCATCGTATATCCCGTGGAAGTTTTTTTTGCCCAGTTATCATTATCAAGGTGTGCAGACAGCACAGATTCCTTAAACTCTTTCTTACCATCCGTCCCTATCATAATCGCTCTTGGCAAGACCTCTAGATGGCATCCATAGTCTGTTCAGAGCTGATGAATATAAGTTTTTGCTGGTCGGCCAACATTGCTGTGTAGGAGACTATTGGAGAACATCACTTATAAGTTCATTCTTACATCTCCAGCAGTGCCCAGCATGTTTTACACATCTTACTTGAACGGTTTGTAAGATGGGAGGTAAGTGGCCGCACAGTTGTTATTTTGTAGGGTGCTGCTTCCACGATTTGTTCAAAACAACATGCAGCATCTTTGTGTAATTCACATTTACCTTTTTCACTAGGCATTTCATCAAATTCCAAGTGGTGCAACCATACAGTTGTACTGACATTGCTAAAGCTTGGAAGAATTTTTGTTTTATTCTATCAGAGAGATCAGATTTCCACATGGTCATTTATCAGTCAATAGCAGACTATGCTTTAACTTTTTTTTGTTGCATGTATTCACCCAATCCTTCTATACAAACAGGATGCAATACAAGGTTAATCTTTTAAGTGTAGTTTAACAGGATTGAATTCAGGAGTTTTCCCTCTCCTAGACAGGTGGCCAAAATAAGGTTGCAGAACCAGTCTGTCCTACTATTTACTTATAGCTGGAGGGAGAATAGTTGGATTCATACCTTTCCCAACGGTATTAATGCTATGTGAAATGCAAACAGATTTGTTAAGGATTTGAACTCGAGCTCCTAGAATGATAACCATTTCACTACAAGCGACTCCTTTTCAGTTACACTTTATTAAAAACACTTAGAGGTAAGACGAAAAAAGCAAAATATAATTCTCACTATTTTGAGAAATGTTTTCATAGATCCTAAAATAGGAGTGAGTCAGTGAAATTTTATTCGTTGGTTTGGTTTGGTTTTATGGCATATCAACCATTGTAGTTTATTTAATGCCAAATCAATTTTTATAAATATAAAAGTTCTATTTCAAACAATTCAGTTTAGCATGAGTACAGTTTTTTGTTTACGCACAGTTAAATGTAAAAACAATTTTATTTCAAACAATTCAGTTTAGTATATGTGCACAGTTTAGTTCTATTCAACACATTCTTAGCACCCTCTCAGGTACTACCACTCCGGCCAGATTGAACCTAGGAGCGTTGGCAAGAAAGGGGCACTCCGCATTCCCCAAAGATCCAGCACTACTGGACCCTCACCATCAGATTATTTAGTTTCATAACCTGGACATTCGTTTGAGGAGTCTTACCCCTCTGCAGAGATGCAGTCGGTGAATTCTACAGCCCCAGCCGACTGGACCACTATTTATTAGGATCATTTGTGAGAAAATAAATAAATGAATACATTTTTAAATCTTATTTAGGGTTTTCTACTCATTTAATATTGGAGTATTGTTTTGAAATATAGCAATTGTTTGCCATTGCCTACCGCTGTATAAATTTTATACTTATTTTAGGAAGTGCATTCAGACCATAACAAGGTTATTTGTATTTCATGTAGCACTTATACCCTGGGAAAAGTATGAATCCAAGTATTCTCTTTTCATTTATGGGTAAATAGTAGGCCAGACTAGGCTCTTTAACCCTGGCACAGCGACCAGTCTAGGAGAAGGAAATTTGAACTATATGGAGATACGGATGGGCTTCACCAGATTATTTCTGTCCAAGACATACTACATGAGTAGCTTTCCCACTGCCAAACCATGTTACAGGAAAAGCCTTATTTAACCTGATTTCTATTTCTGATATCTCAGCTTTTCATTGTTTACAGTTTGGTTTAATGACTGAGCTTAAATCAATGACCGTTTGTCTTAGTCTAAGATGAAAGCAATCCATTTATATTAACACATCAAAGATTTTACAAATAACAAGAAAAAAAAAAACACTGGGGTATGAGAAAAATATTTTTGCTTTCAAAATCCAAAATTGAATCTTTTTTTTTTTTTTGAGGAGTAGTTGTTTTTCTTTTTTTTTTTTTTTTTTTTTTTTTTTTTTTTTACTTACGTTTAAACCAATTTGCTTCAGTACGTAACTTGAATACTGACTGACCATGCATGTTGCCTGTTTGTTAAAAGCTTCTATGGTCTCATTTTTCCACCATTGTTTCAAATTGCCATCCTTGTCATATTGCCGTCCTACAAATAAATTTTTTAAAAATGTAAAAAAAAAACATGTCAATTAAAATATGACAAAAAAAGAGAATAAATGGAATGTGATACGAAAAATATTTCGGAAATGAATTCTCAATTTTTATATATGAAATCTAATCTTGACTTTTTAATTAAAACATTTAGAAAAAATTTTAAGTGGAATAAACTAATTTGTATATAATTTATACCAGGATTAATTTTCACTTTGAGATATGGAGGACTTCAAATTCTTATTTAACTTATAGTGACTCAAATTTTGACTATTGCTGTGTCCAAAACCAACTCGTATATAATTTTATAGATTTTCTACAAAGTAGAACAATAAGATTTACACAGTTTGAGAATATGATTAAGGGATATCTACATACCGAGTTTCATTTAGATCTTTAATAAGCAAATACAAAATAAAGAAATATATAGAGGTCACCATTTATTGGCTTCTCTAATGGGATACTTTTTTTTTTTTCATTAAGCACATGGATTATGATTATAAACGTTATGGAGTATGGACTGCTCATTTCAGGAGGTTGCAAAATGCACGTTATCCAATAAGTGGCGAGACCCCTCCCAAAAAGTTTTTGTTTATGCTGAAAATTGAATTTTTTGTAGAACTTGAATTATGGGATATTTTATCTTATTTCATTGTTCGTTTGTAGCAGTCACAGATCTATTTCCTCTCGTGAATCAATGCCCCACCCAAGCGATTCGGCTACACATTGACCAATCAGGGGCAGAGCGCATTCATTCCTTCTTCTTCTCTAGAAGTATTTTTTCTGACCGTTTTTGGAAGTTACGACAAGTCAGAGAGCACCTAGTTAGCAGCCAAGACAGACCTCTCTCGCATCCTCTGCTACGGACATTCCACATGGACGAATTTCACCGAAGAACACGCTGCTACTAGCTACATACACAGAAGAACCAGCCTTGCGGTCAGTCACACGAGCTACTTGCTACAGTGACACACACTTCCTACAAACTCAAGGACCAGCGGGGGTGTCCTCGTGGTGTAATGGTTAAAGCGATGGACTGCAGAATCGTAGTAAGCGAGTTCGTACTCCAGTCGCGCTATTACGTTGGGCAAATACCCTTGGGAAAGGTATGAACTCCCTTATACTCCCAGCTATGGGTTAAATAGTACCACTACTGTTCTTCTAGGAAAATGGATTTGGTATTAAATAACCTACAAAGGTTGATATGCCATTAAACAAAGAAACCAAACCATCAAGGACCAACATACCAACCGGCGACACCAAAAAGAACCTTTTTTCACTCTAACTTGTTTACTTCTGCTACTATAATAAACCTTTCGTTGTAGTGTTTTCAAAAGAAGTTTCGTTATTTATTTGTATTGTCAATTAATTTATAGCGTTATGGAAACTAACTATTTCAACACTAAACGTTTTATTTTCGAATTTCATTTTTGGCTTTATTTTTTATTTCAAGTTAATTTTCTAATCACTACAGCACATATGTTGGTGGACAAATTCTGTTGTTTAAAATGGCATCAGAATGCTGCTAATATAAAAGAGCACAGAAAGAACAGTTTTTGTTCATTCTTATTATTACCATGGCAGTGAAATTCCCTGTTCATCACCACCCCACCTCTATATTCAAGGATTAGATCTTTATTTGATATTGTCGATGTAAATTGTGGTGTGAGTTCATTTAGATCACGGGATAAATTTACACATTATATTAAAACAAAAACAAGGAACGGGCAACAAATATTAACATCTCCAAAGAAAACAAAATGGAAAGAATTTTCCAACATCACCCTCAACATTTCAGAATAGTAAACCGATATTTGATTCATAAAACGATACATAAAAATACATAACTTGGAATATGCAAATGGTATTTGAGTCGTTCATGGATAAACATTAATTCATTTTATAACGAAGAAGGTGATTAATTCTGTTACAATTTAAAGTGCATACTCCTGACCGGCCCATTGGTATAATGGTTAGAGCGTTCGCCACTGGCCCGGGAGACCGGGGTTCAATCCCAGGTCGAGTCATACCAAAGACTCAAAAAATGATACTTGATGCCACTTTGCTTAACATTCAGCATTATAAAGTACAGATCAATGGAAAAATGGAGTATTCCTGAGAAAGGAGTAGCACCCTTCCCAACACCTCAGTGTATTAGCTTTTGAAAAGGGAGCCTTCGGGTCACCCTCGACTAAATTTCAAGTTTTGAATATTTTCATGTATAATACACATTTTGAATATAGTCATGTACAATACACTTTTTGAATATTTTCATGTATAATACACTTTTTGAATTTATTCATGTATAATACAAATTTTGAATTTATTCATGTATAATACACATTTTGAATATTTTCTTTTATAATACACTTTTTGAATATATTCATGTGTAATACACTTTTTGAATGTATTCATGTATAATACATTTTTTCCACATTTTTAAGATCAAAAGTTAGGGGTGCATATTAAACACAAGAACTAAATATTAACTTTTTATCAACAGGGATCACCAGATTTAAGACGGTATGACAGAATGTAAGTTATATCAATTATCAAAACCAACTAATGTATTACAAACACTCCTGTTTTATACCACAATAGAGAATTAACCACTAGAATGTGTGTTTGTTTATAGCTTGTTTCTCCTTGTGTGAGTTTATTTTTGTGACCATCTTGTTTAATTTTTATGTGAATTTGTCCGCATATTTGCTTAAAATATTAAGACCTTGAATAAGTTCTTGCTGTTTTCCAATAGATGGCGTTCCCAGAACTGCGTGCGGGCAGTTTCAGATGGTAACGCATCTATAACTAAGTACTATAAGCAAGCATGAAATTCAATGAACGTCATTTCGTCAAAGTGTAAACAACTTTGTTTTTCATGGCGTTAACCATATCAGATTTCGCGCCAAAGAAAGTGTATTTGCGAGGAGTTTTACTGCACTACTTTATTCAAAAGAAATCTGCAGCTACAGCTCTCAGAATTATTGCTGAAACTTACGGTGACCATGCTTTCTCGGAAACAACATGCAGAAATTAGTTTAGACACTTCAAAAATTATGATTAAGATGTTAAAGATAAAGAACGCTCTGACGCATCGAAAAAGTTTGAAGATGAAAAATTGGAGGCATTATTACATGAAAACTCATGTCAGGCGCAAGCTGAACTTGAAGAATCATTAGGAGTAGATCAGACAACAGGTTTGAAATGTTTGAAAACATTAGGAATGATTCAAAAGCAAGGAAATTTGGTGCCGTACAAGTTGAAGCCGAGGGACGTTGAACTGTGTCTTGTTACGTATGAACAGCTGCTTCAACAGCAGAAAAGAAAAGGTTTTTTGAATCGTATCACAACTGGCGATGAAAAGTGAATGCACTACGATGACACTAAGTGTTGAAGATCGCGGGGTTAGCCGGGGCATTCATTAACATTGGCAGTAAAGCTGAATATCCATGGTTTTCAAAGCATCTGTATTTCATTTGGTGGGATCAACTGAGTGTAGTTTATTATGAGCTGCTCAAACCTACTTGGAAAATGCATAAATGGGAAGTCCTACCCCGAATTCACCAGACACTGCCCCATCTGATTATCACTTGTTTTGATCGATAGCACATGGCCTGGCTGAGCAGCACTTTCATTTTTATGGAGTTGCCAAAAAATGTGTCGACTCGTGGTCAGCCTCAAAGGATGTGTCATTTTTCCGACGTGGAATTCAAATGCTGCCAAAAAGATGGGAAAAAGTAGTCGCGAGCGATGGACAATACTTTCAGTGACATGTTTCTTACTAATTTTTCAAAATACAACTTTTTATTTTTTCGGCGTGGAATTCAAATGCTGCCAAAAAGATGGGAAAAAGTAGTCGCGAGCGATGGACAATACTTTCAGTGACATGTTTCTTACTAATTTTTCAAAATACAACTTTTTATTTTTTCGACGTGGAATTCAAATGCTGCCAAAAAGATGTGAAAAAGTAGTCGCGAGCGATGGACAATACTTTCAGTGACACGATTCTTACTAATTTTTCAAAATACAACTTTTTATTTTTTCGACGTGGAATTCAAATGCTGCCAAAAAGATGGGAAAAAGTAGTCGCGAGCGATGGACAATACTTTCAGTGACACGTTTCTTACTAATTTTTCAAAATACAACTTTTTATTTTTTCGACGTGGAATTCAAATGCTGCCAAAAAGATGTGAAAAAGTAGTCGCGAGCGATGGACAATACTTTCAGTGACACGATTCTTACTAATTTTTCAAAATACAACTTTTTATTTTTTCGACGTGGAATTCAAATGCTGCCAAAAAGATGGGAAAAAGTAGTCGCGAGCGATGGACAATACTTTCAGTGACACGATTCTTACTAATTTTTCAAAATACAACTTTTTATTTTTTCGACGTGGAATTCAAATGCTGCCAAAAAGATGGGAAAAAGTAGTCGCGAGCGATGGACAATACTTTCAGTGACACGATTCTTACTAATTTTTCAAAATACAACTTTTTATTTTTTTGACGTGGAATTCAAATGCTGCCAAAAAGATGGGAAAAAGTAGTCGCGAGCGATGGACAATACTTTCAGTGACACGATTCTTACTAATTTTTCAAAATACAACTTTTTATTTTTTCGACGTGGAATTCAAATGCTGCCAAAAAGATGGGAAAAAGTAGTCGCGAGCGATGGACAATACTTTCAGTGACACGATTCTTACTAATTTTTCAAAATACAACTTTTTATTTTTTCGACGTGGAATTCAAATGCTGCCAAAAAGATGGGAAAAAGTAGTCGCGAGCGATGGACAATACTTTCAGTGACACGATTCCTACTAATTTTTCAAAATACAACTTTTTATTTTTTCGACGTGGAATTCAAATGCTGCCAAAAAGATGGGAAAAAGTAGTCGCGAGCGATGGACAATACTTTCAGTGACATGTTTCTTACTAATTTTTCAAAATTCAAATTTTCATTAAAAATCACTGAGATCTTATTGAAAGTCTTAATATGATGTAAAGATTTTGTTTTAAAATTTCATTTTTAGTCTATATGAAAAGATGAAAATTTGTAAAAATATTGAATTTAGCGGCTACAAAATTTAAAAAGTCAGTGTGTATTATATACAAGATAAAATTATTTTTTCCGTATTTCCTAGCTGAAATTTAAATGTTATACAAGAATAATTGCATTTAGAAAACTTTATTTGGGTGTTATTATTACGTAAACAACAAAATTACTAAATGCAAACACACAATACTAATAGCAACATTTAACATTAGAACCTTAAATAGAATATGACAACTACCGGGGCTTACTGCATCTGCTATAGATCATAAAATAGACATAATATGCATACAAGAATACAGATACACACGTAGCGAGGATATTAAATATCACGATACTGGCAATGGATGGACGCTAGCCACTGCATCAGCATGGAAAAACTCTGTTAATGCCACGATAGGAGGAGTAGGTATGCTTATAGGACCACAAGCCCTAAAATCACAAAATAGCATAGAGAAAATTCACCCAAGGATGATGGGAGCTACTTTTAATGGCAACCCCGGAGCAACAGCCCTACCAATGTTAGTGACGAAACTGAACTCATCGCCTTCTACGATGAGCTATCATCTCTTGTCCGTAGTATCCCGAAACACAACGTTCTCGTCATTGGCGGGGACATGAATGCCCAAATCGGGAAAAACGGAAACCACGAATATAGCCTACACAACTCGTCAAACAGGAATGGACAACATCAAACAGATTTCACGGTAGAAAATAGATTAACGTACCTCAATACAAACTTTCAAAAAAGGGAGGGAAAATTATGGACCTACACATACGCAAACAATATTAAAGCACAGATAGACTACGTCTTTATAAACAAGAAATGAAAAAATAGCGCAGTGAATTGCGAGGCTTACTCCTCCTTCGTAGGTGTGTCCTCCGATCACCGAATTTTCACGGCAAAAATACGATTGAGCCTACGAAAAAATGCCACCCGAACAACGACCACCATACACTATAACTGGGCCCTTCTTAATAATAAGGATATAAGAGATAAATTTGTAATAGCACTAAGAAACAAATTCGATGCATTACAGGAGAAGGCAGAAACACGTACTCCGAATGACGAATATGAGAATTTCGTCAATGTCCGCCTAGAAGCAGCAGCGAAATACATACCAACAAAACATAGAACTAAATCTAGAGTCCCATGGGAGACATTAGCAGTTAGAGAACAACGGGCAGACATGAAAACTGCCTCCAAATGCAATAGGAAGAACCCAACTAACACAAATGCCCTGAAACTAAAAAAGGCACAAAATGAATTAGCAAGCATATACCTAAAAGAACAGACAGAATGCATACAAAATCAGATAGATAAGATTAGAGACTCAGTGGAAGATAGGCAATCTAGGATACCATGGCAAACGATAAACGAAGTGTGCAGAAGGAATAGCACTGCCAAAGCTAAACTGAAAGCTACAAACCAACAAGAACGAATAAAACTGTTGAAACAACATTTCCAGAATCTACTAGGAAACCCACCGAAAGTTACGCATGAACCAATCACGAGAATTATTAGTAAGCAATTAGACATCAAACTAGGACCGTTTACTCTAGAAGAACTCGACTCAGTATTTAGAAAAATTAAAAATAGAAAAGCCGCAGGGCTTGATGAAATTCTCCAGAAGTATGGAAGACCAGACAATTCGATGACATACTGCTCTGACACTGTAATACAGTTTATAATCAAAATACGATAGACAGATAGATGAAGGGATGAATCCTTCCTTTCCCTAAAAAGGGCGACCTCAGATTAGCCAAGAACTACCGAGTTATAACACTTACATTCATAGCACCCAAAATATACCATGCCCTACTACGCAACCGCAGAGAACCCAAGATTGACAACATTCTTAGGAAGAACCAAAATGGCTTCCGGAGAAATAGATCCACGACCTCACGAATATCAACTCTCCGTAGAATTCTGGAAGGCGTACGAGCAAAAAAAAAAAAAAAAACAAACAACAGGCGACAATATTATTTGTCGACTTTACCAAGGCCTTTGATTCCATTCACAGAGGGAAGATGGAGCAAATGCTACGCGCATACGGCCTACCAGAAGAGACCGTCGCAGCCATAATGATTCTCTATAGAAACACCAAGGTGAAAGTACGTTCTCCAGATAGAGACACAGACTACTTCGACATTGCAGCTGGAGTACTGCAAAGAGACACATTGCCCCGTACATCTTTATCATCTGTCTAAACTACGTGCTTAGAACATCGATCGATAAAATCAAAGAAAACGGTTTCGAGCTGACAAAGAAAAGAAGCAGAAAGTAACCTGCAAAAAGAAATACTGACACCGACTACGCCGATGACATAGTGATTCTGGCAAATGCACCCGCCCAAGCTGAAACCTTCCTGCATAGTTTGGAACGAGCTGCCGCAGGCATTAGCCTCCATGTCAATGCACACAAAACGGAATATATGTGCTTGAATCAAACAGGCGACATTTCCACACTAAACGGTAGCTCTCTGAAACTAGTTGACAAGTTCACCTACCTGGGAAGCAGTGTCTAATCGACCGAGACAGACATCGACATGTGACTAGTAAAGGCATGGACAGCTATCAATAGGCTATCAGTCATATGGAAGTCAGACCGGACTGATAAAATGAAATGCAGTTTCTTCCAAGCAGCGATCGTGTCGATACTGCTATATGAATGCACTAGATGGACGCTAACTAAACGGCTGGAAATAAAGCTTGACGGCAACTACACAAGAATGCTGTGAGCAATATTGAACAAGTCCTGGAGTCAACACCCAACAAAGCAGCAGCTGTACGGCCACCTACCTCCCATCACGAAAACTATCCAAGTTAGATGAACCAGACATGCAGGACACTGCTGGAGAAGTAGGGACGAGCTCATAAGTGATGTACTCCTATGGACCCCTTCACATGGCCATGCAAAAGCCAGGCGGCCAGCTCGAACCTATATACAGCAGCTCTGTAAGGATACATGGTGTAGCCAAAGGGACCTGCCGGAATTGATGAACGATAGGGAGGGGTGGCGAGAGAGAGTCAGGGATATCCGTGCTGATGGCACGACAAGAGGATGAGATGATAATGATTATGTAATTTTTCCTTCCAGTTTAAAAAATGGCAAACACTCTACCCACTAGACCAATGAGCCAGTTCAATAGTGATAATAGAAAACGTGACCAAACTTTAAACAATTTGAAAAATAGCACAATTATAGTTCTGCTGCTTATAAATATCTATTGACCATTGTAGTTTGATTGAAATAGAATATAGCAAGAAACAGTGATGGAAATTGGTTTGGTTTGGTTTGTTTGGTTTTATGGCATATCAACCTTTGTAGGTTATTTAACGCCAAATCCATTTTTATGTAAATAATCTGTTCTACTGAAAATAGTTCAGTTTAGCATAAGTACACAGTTTAATTGTCAAAAACATTTCCATTTCAAACTATTCAAGCAGTTATATGTAATAATTCAGTTAAGTGTAAATACAGTTTTAATGTCAAAAACAGTTCTATTTGAAATAATACAGTTAAGCATAAGCACGCAGTTTAAGTGTAAGTACGGTTTAATTGTCAAAAACGTTTCTATTTTAAGCTATTCCATTTACTCAATTCATTTTAGCATAAGTACGCTGTTAGTTCTATTTAACCCATAGATAGGGCCCTATCAGGTGCTACCACTCCAGGCCAGAGTGGACCTGGGAGCGATGGCAATGAAGGGGTACTCTGCATTCCCCAAAGCTCCAGCACTGCTGGAACCTCACCATCAGATTGTTTAGCGTCATATCAGGACACTCGTTAGGGGGGGTCTTACCCCTCTGCAGAGGTGCAGTCAGTGTATTCTACAGCCCCAGCTGACTGGGCAAAGTGATGAAAATTGGTGTTGAGGATGAGACATTTGATTAGGTAGGATGAGCAAAGGGAAAATATACAGCTGGGGCTTACAGGGTAATGTATAAACTTTGGGGTTATTATTCTTTAATATAGTGATTTTAGAGAAATTTAAAAATTATATAACCAGGCGTGTCCTCGTGGTGTTATGGTTAAAGCACTGGACTACTAAAATATATAGCTGGGGCTTACAGGATAATGTATAAACTTGGGGGGTTATTATTCTTTAATATAGTGATTTTAGAGAAATTTAAAAATTATATAACCAGGAGTGTCCTCATGGTGTCATGGTTAAAGCACTGGACTACTAAATTGTATTAAGTGAGTTCAAACTCCAGTCATGCTATTACATTCACTTTTGGACAAATACCCTTGAGAAAGGTATGAACCCCCTTATCCTCCCATTAAATAACCTCTAATGGTTGATATGCCATTAAACAAAGAACCCAAAACCAAAATCATATAACCAACATTTAGCATGATGACCCACCTCTATCTGTGTATAAATGATTAATAATTGTTTCCATTTAGATAATCCTCGCCCCCTCCCCAGCAATTCAATTAGAGTACTAATGGATTAATTGATTGATTTTAACAGTATGTCAACCTGCCTGGGGTTATTTTATGCCTAAAGGTTAGGGAATAGTGTACTTTGGATATTTACATTTACATTTCTTGTGTAGGTTTGCATATGATTTCAGGTATTCTGATCACATACAAATGAGAGCCCAGTCGGCTGGGGCTGTTGAATACACTGACTGCATCTCTGCAGAGAGGTAAGACTCACCCGAGTGAGTTATGACACTAAACAATCCGATGGTGAGGTTCTAGTAATGCTGAAGCTTTGGAGAATATGGAGTACCCCTTCATTACTATTGCTCCCAGGCCCACTTGTTATATAGTCATCCACAGCATCATAACGACACAATAATAAAATAGACGCAAGGACAAAGACGCAAGAAGGAAGACACAGGAAGACTTCTTTACAAATACATTTACCTCTCACTTTATTGCAAGGGTTCGAAAGGGTTGTCCAAGGTTTGCATGTGAGAGGGTGCTGGAGACCGAACATAAACTTCATATTTTGACCCCACTGTTATGACCGTCATGTTGTGCCTTTCTTGTTCTCTTAGATGCTCAACCAGAGGTCTTGGGGTCCACTCCATCAGGGCTTTTCCGAGGGCTCCCTCGGTCAGGTGTGGCTTTCCCTACCAAATCTGGTCTCTAGGTGTCTGGAATTCTACTGGCAACTGCTCTGGGACCCAAACTCAACTGAGTTAAATAATAACTCAACGCCCACACGATCACCCACTGGATCTTTGAAATTGAATGTTTAATCATCATCAAGCGGAAATAACTGTCATGCAGTTCAGAGGTTACTCTCTTCTGGTGCATCGCTGTAGTGGCACAATGGGACCTTCACCTTGTCCCATATCATAAGCCTTAATCCGCCCACGTGATCTCTTTCAATTACTGACCATTGGAATGTGTCACTTCCTTCCGGTGTATCACCTTGGAATAGTATTTTTGGGCCGGGTCGAAGGTCAAAATATAACACACTCTGCCCTGGTGTGGTAGCACTTTATAGGGTCCTATCTATGGATCAAATAGAACTGTTTGATATTTAAACTGTGTACTTTGACATTTAAACTGAGTGCCAATAAATGACATGCTAAACTGAATTGCTTGAAGTAGAACTGTTTGATCATTTAACTGTGTGTAAATAAATCACTGATGTTTAAATGAATTCCTTGTAATACATGGCAATACTTGGAAGCATTCAACTTTGTTGACATGCTAAACTGAATTGTTTGAAATAGAACTGTTTGATCATTTAACTGTGTGTAAGCAATTTTCTGATGTTAAATCAAATTTTAAGTGTTAAATTCCCATACTTGTAACCATTTAACTTAGTTGACTTATGCTAAACTGAATTGTTTGAAAAAGAACTGTTTGTTCCTTTAATTATGTGTAAGAAAATGACTGATGTTAAATTGAATTTTAAGTGTTAAATTCACATACTTGGAACCATTTAACTTTGTTGACTAATGCTAAACTGAATTGTTTGAAAAAGAACTGTTTGTTTATTTAACTGTGTGTAAACAAATAACTGATGTTTAATTGAATTGTTAGTGTTAAATTGCAATACTTGAAAACATTTAACTGTGTGCAAAGAAACGATTAATAGTAAATAAAATTATTCATATTAGATAGAAATGAGTGAGACCATTTAAATGTGAGTAAAAAGCATGTGTTCAGGCTCATTTAAAAATGTTATCTACAAAATGTGTTTAAAAATCAAATATTTAATATATCTGCATAAAAAAGATTTGGCGTTAAATAACCTAGAATGGTTGATATGGCATAAAACCAAACCAAATACAAATGATTTGCAAACAGATCTATTTGATTTATAGATGAGACTCTAACAGATACAGCCACTCTTAGTCAGAGTGGGTTTAGGTCTTACCTCTCTATATAGGGTATAGTCAGCATATCATAGGCCCCACCAATAGGTCAAACAAAATACAGAACTCCTTTTACTGTTTAGTATAAGAGTTTGTCTTACTTTATTTAGAATATTCACAGGTAATAAGGTTGATGGATTCTATAAATTTCTTAAAAGAATGAAAAATTCCAGGAATTTTTGTTTTCTCTCCAAAATTAAAACAGTGTTCATAACTTCTCAATTTCTTTGAATCCAGGTCTTAGCTATGGCAGCTACACTAACTTGGATGATATCTAATTGATATTAATGGCATGTCAACTTGTCCAGGGTCATTTTATTCTAAGAAGTTTGGTGATCATGTATGTTTACATTTATATTTACATTTGTATTTGTTTCTCAAGAGTTTTTTGCACGCAGTTGTGTGGTTTCAAGTATTTCAATCTAATAAAAAGTAAAGTTGGTGACCGTAGTCAAGAGTGACCCGAAAGCTCCCGTTTCGATAGCTACTACACCAAGGTGTAGGGGAGGGCACGATTCTTTTTCCTGGATTGTTCCACTTTACCCTTGATCCTTACCTTATAATGCTGAGTGTTAAGCAAAGTAGCATCAAGTACCATTTTTTGAGTCTTTGGTATGACTCAACCTGGGATTGAACCCAGGTCTTCCAGGCCATTGACAAACACACTAACCATTATGCCAATGTCTGGTTGTTCATTCTAATACTAATATGATTTCAAGTAATTATTTTTATTCAATCATTTCATTTGCTGGCAAGCAGTTATATAGATCAAGTAACTAATAATAATCCTCAATGAACAATTATAACTTCAAGTCACTATTCTTAATACAAATGATTTATATACAGTAACATTGTATCAAATATTCATATTAAATTCATGTAATTTTTAAACAGGTCTATTCAAACAATAGATGAGACCTCAATGTGTACAACCATGAAGGGGTACTCCATATTCCCAAGAGCTCCAGAACTGGAACCTCACTATCAGATGCAGCTTAGTGTCATACAAGGGTCATTTCTTTTTGTATGGGTCTTACTCCTCTGCAGAAGATACAGTCAGTATATTCTAACAAGGTGGGATGTTATACGAGGACAATTACTACAACAGAAATACCATAAATCTAATCGATATAAACTTATTAAAATATGCCTGCAAATCATGATAAATGTAATGTAGTTGCACCTCCCCTCGCCCAGTGAACTGATTTGAATTCTTGCAGTAAGTGCAAGAAACAATCACATGAGAGTTGAGGATTTTGAAATGGGTCAGTTGGTAATTGGCAGAAGACAAGTAAGGATCTTAAAATTTAGACTGAATGAAATTGTTCCCCTCATTGGGAGTAAGCAACAATTTAGCAATTCCTTCATTGACTCAAAAATATACCATGTGACACTGGTCAAGAGGGAGACTAAAACACAGTAATAAAGTGAGTGATATTTTTCCTTTGACCACATATCGGACATTTTCATTTCCTTTGAACTCATCATAACCTCTTCATCTTGTCTATGATGAACTTTTCTCGTGACCCAGCAATGTAACATAAAAAGACGAGCGAATGTTTATTGATTGAATCTTGACCAAGGACAGTTATTAAAAGTCTCCATTAGAAAAAATTGAATACACAAAATATCTTAAAATTGAAATGTGGTTATGTAGTTCCACATATTCCTTCCTCCTTTCTCTCATTGTAATCTTCTTGTATAGAATCTTATGTTAAACATTGTCTGTTCTGTGATTGGAAACTTTGGAAAATTACAGACAGAAAAGAAAAATGCTGAACTTATTTTTTTTTTGCTTGCTTCTTTCTGTTCTTCTTGCAAAAGATTGAGTTTCCTTTGTTTGACTCAAGAATTGAACAGTCATAAATTTTTTTAAATTTTGTAATTGAAAGAATATTTGTCAATGCCATTAGCAATTATGAATAAACTGCTTCTTGTTATCAAACTGAAAAGACAACAATCAAATACGAAATCAAAAGAAAAAAGAAAATTGAAGTCTCTAAAAATAAAAATACAAAGGAAGAAGAAGGCACTTATCCCTTTTAACACATAATAAGTCCAAATTTTAAGCTAAGCACTATTTTGCTAATCAATGTATATATTTACTTTACTCCTCTGTCATGGGCAGTATGTGACACAAGGATAAATTTTCTGTAAAGTATTGCTGGTTTGAATCTTGTGTCTTCTTTCTGTTAAATAATAGATGGTCAAATCTTTTGACACAAAGTGTTGTTTATTTAGCTATATCTAAACTGTTGTACTAAAGATTGGGATTGTCATGTCGGGTCAACTCAGTGTAATTGACAGTGTATAACTTCTAAGGTTAGTTGAGAGCTAGGATTTCATTGGATGATTTAAAGTCATGAGACAACAGATTCTAAAAGTTAGAAGTTAGATTTGAATTGTGTCTTCTATCTGTAAAATCATAGATGGTCAAATCATAGATGGTCAAATCTTTTGACACAAAGTGTTGTTTATTTAGCTATCTAACTGTTATTGAGAGCTAGGATTTCATTGGAGGATTTAAAGTCATGAGACTACAAATTCTAAAAGTTAGAAGTTAGATTTTAACTTTGAATTAGTAAGCTATTGAGACTCCTGCATCCACAAAAATTGTGAGGCCATAACTTCCATCAACGTTCCCAAGCTATCTCCCAGTTTTGTATAAGTGATAATGTAAAAAAGATGCCAAAAGAAATAAAAGAATGTGTATACAAAAGAAAGAGATGGCTTCATTATTATCCTACACAGTGAAAGAATATCCCAGCAAGAACCAGTAAAGAAGACAGAGCTGTGGAAAGGATCAAGAACCAGAAGAGGACAGAGCTGTGGAAAGGATCAAACCCCAGTTTAAAAAGAACAAGACTATACAGCACTTCTCCTGGTCTAGTTGCTGTAACAAATCTAAAGAACCAAGCCTGCTCTACTATTTATTCATAGCAGAATTTGAATACTATTTGCAGTGTCCATTTCCTTAGACAATAACTGTTACACCATTTTGTAAGCTTGAGATAACATCAGATATTTTAATAATATAAACCAGGTCAGGGATTGTTTTTTTTATTTATGGCATCATGTAACACAGTATGACCTGTCACGTACTCCCCGGCTTTTTAGCTGGGCCGTCTGGCATTCGTGCCGGATGGGCGCTCGAAACCAAGAGCAGACTCGGGGCCGAATAGGCCCCCAGCTTCGGCTGGGCAACCTTCGGGTGGGCGAGCTGCACTTTTGTCCCCTTTGTACGGCACTAGACCAAGCGTCTAGTTTAAGCCGTTTACTGGCATACGTGCCCGGACCCACATTTGGGTTCGTGAAACTGCTTGCCTCATCGGGCTCACATTGCACTAAGTGAGCCGATGAGCAGCACAGACAAGCAGGGTTCGAGTCTCGGCTCCTTCCCGACCTTCCCCTCCCCTTTATCCCCACTTTAATTGGCCTTCGGGCTTTTGACCTTGTGTCAAGTCGTGTCTGGTGGGAGGCAGCGACAAATACTATGACCTGTCACATTTTACTTCAATGGAAGATGGGCAATACCAAGTAACTCTTTCAATACTCAAAAGAAGAAAAATATCTCTAATTAGTATAAGTGAAATATAAAATTTAAGTACTTTAAGGGGAGAGTCATCTTACTTTAAACGATATTCTTAACTGACAACTCTCCAACAAAAATAAACAAATAGAAACTAGATTTATAAAAAGAAAAAACGAAACAAGAAACCAGTAAAATAGCATCAAAGCAGTCAACTTTAGCAAGTGGCGTGATGTTACTAGATTATACTTTTAATCTGTAAGATGAACTAAATCATAAGACTTTTTCAGGAATATATATATTAAACGGCTAACTTTTTCTTGTTATACAAATTTTCCCTAGGTTTTTGTATTTTGAACTTTTGAACATCCATCATTGATTTAACATCACAGTCTTGACGATGGTTCATTAGAACCAAAACACTGTAGTGTTGGCTTTGCTTCTCAATAAATCTCTCCTACTTGGATTACCTTGCTATCAATTTTTCTCTCTATATACATATATATTTGATAAAATAATAAAAACACATTTTGTCTATATAATTTTATTAAGATCCTTTTAAGTTTCCTTATAAGTGTCTTGGTTTTAGGTTTGAATTGGTAGATGAATTTACCAAAATTGTCCTGAGTATTTCCGGGCCTTTCATTGGCCATCATCAGGAGTTGTTTGCATGTATAAAGAGTGTCCTTTAAAAGATTTTTTTTAGGTTTTTTATAACATTACAAAATTACATAAATGCAAAGTTAGATAAAACTGAGATGCCGATGACATCAAATGAATTTCAAACAGAATGCTAATACACATGCAAACAACTCCTGATGATGGCCTATGAAAGGTACAAAAGTACTCGGGACAATATTGGTAAATTCATCTACCAATTCCAACCTAAAACCAAGACACTTATCAGGAAACTTGAAAAGATCTTAATAAAATTATAGAGATAAAATATGTCTTCATTATTTAATCAAACATGCTTAAATGAAAGACTGCTGCCCAACTACACACACACACACACACACACACGCATACATATATATATATATATATATAGGTGGAAAAGCAAATCATGCTGGCCAGTTGCACCGGATAAAACCTAAAATAAATGAATGTTTACTCACCTTTTTATGGGAATTTCATCTCTACTACTTCTTCAGCCTTGGTGAGTGGGACTGAAGAATACATTGACAACATTTCTGTCAAGGATAAGACTCCCCCTTACTAACGAGTTTTATTCACATAACATTACATCATCTGATGGTGAGGTTCCAGTCATTGAGTTCTAGGGAATATGGAGTAAATACTCCTTCATTTCCATTACAACCAGGTCCACTCTGACTTGGAGTGGTAGTACCTGTTAAGATCCCATATATGAGTTAAATAAACTGTTTAATCATTTACTAAACTTGAAACAATTTATTCTGAACAGAATTGCTAGTGTGAGATAGGAATACTAGAAACCATTTAACTGTGTGAATAAAGCTATAAGTCTTAAATAGCAATACTTGAAACCATTTAACTGCATGCAAACAAAGGAGCCCTGGCTTGTGTAAGAAAAAATTTACTGACATACTATTCATTTACAAATCATATATATTAAATAGCCTTCAAGGGTTGTCATATAATTAAATGCAACCAACAACCAACCAACTACTAGTTCCTCTATCATGCAGTCATTTTTTGCCTTATTTTTTGCATTATGCAAGGAACATTGAGTATTTATTTGCCTTTTTCAACCATTCTATTCACAAGTTTCATTTGATGATTGTATGCTTTTTTAAGTACATGAAACTGGTAGTAATGAGTCTGCACTAAAAAGGTGAGTAGATATTCATATATATATATATATATATATATAAGTGGATTATTATATATATGTATACATGTAATAATCCTTCCTCAATGAAATCATCCCAACTATCCAATTAGACTACTAATGATTTAGTAAATATTTTTTACACTCTTGAGATATGATATGAAGGGGAATTAATTACCCAGTATATCAATCTGGTCCCCTAAAATGGTTTTGGAATATGAGGGTGAGCTTACTAATAATAAAATGCTCAATATAGCCATCCTTCACAACCTTTAGGATGTATGTCTGTGTTTTGAAGTGATGTCAGGCTATTTTGTGCTTGATTGTTTTTATGAATTTTGTGAGCTCAGCTAGAAGGTATCTGAGTGTCTAAGGCTGGCATAGGTAACCTTTTTTTGAGAAGCAAGCCACATGAAACATGGAGCATCATCAGGCAGGCTGCATTGCAAAAAGTTCAAGGTAATTCTATGTTCAACATACTTCAGAATACCAGATGTGTAAGCATCGGACTTAGATACAAAAATGTTGTTATTTTTTCTTTTGGGTAAAAAGATCCTTTCAATAAAAAACAGAAGTCTTAGGTGGAACATCCAGAAAGCATTGTGGGCCACTGTTTGTCCATAATCGATCAAGAGCCAGAGGATTCAAATAGTAAATACAAAAATTCTAACATAGTAAACAAATGGTACTGGGGTAAAAATAGATCAATTATAAAAAAATAAGCTGTCAGAAGAAAGATGAGTCAACTAAGTTAAATATCTTATTCAGTAGGTTATGTAACATACCCATACTCACTTCGGCAGTACATATACTAAAATTGGAACATACCCATGATACACGGATGTGTGAAATAGGCATAGGGAATCTAAAAACACGAAACTTTACGAAGTTGGTTTTTGAGTTTAAAGGTTTTTCGACATGAGGAGAGATAGACACAATCTTTCTATGCTGACTGCTTTTACATTGTCAGCTCTCAACCCAACCAATGCACAGCACCCGTAGTGCATCGAGTTATCTGGCATCGCCCAGCTCTGAAAGTCAACCTTCTTCTTCCAAGGCGGGAACTCAACTCACTGCTTTTTCTCAAATCTCAGCCCACGCTTCCAGTGCGTGACGTCACCCAAATACCCTGGTCCCAATTCCGATCTGGGATTTTTATTCTGACATCTCTGAAGGACACATCCTCTCCACGCGCGCGTGAACACTTGCATTAATGTTGCACCTAACTAACCCATGCGCTAAGCGAAAGGTTCTCAGCCTAACTAAACCGAAAGGCAAGATATATAAAATGAAATCCCTCCACAATTATATTACAATTAGAGATAAGAAGATAAGCTTTATCTAACACCATAAAAACAATAGTTAACTGGGACTTGTTGAGGTCACCAGACTTGATCAGCCATCTAATTGGTGGTAGAAGCTGGCAGGCAGTGTAACACATGGTAGGCATGGTAGGTAGTGGTTAGGTATTCCGAAAAGCATAATATAAGATGGTAGATTTTTAATTCATTTTTTCTTTTGGTGGCTGGGGTATGAGGAGACAAACATTTGTATGTACACTGAGTTAGTGAGCCTTTCTAAGATCCAGGAAGTGCTGACTCATGCTAGAACAAAGAACCTGCTTTGCATGTTGTGTCCATCTCCACCTATATGTATACTGAATGTTATATATAGAATGGGGAGAATAAAGCAAAAGAGGTCCTAACACTTGAGGTGAATTGTGGTTTTATGTTTTTCCTCACTCATCAAACAATTGGCCATCACCAACATAGCAGTCATTGGTGACAACACAACAAAATACAATCAATCAACTGTGACTTCATATTTATTCTAATATGGTTTCCACATTTTCCCATAATGCTTTAATGATTTATTAAGATTTGTTTAATCTAAACAGAGGCTTTAGTGTGGGGCACCTTGTGAGAATCAAACTCATCTTTAAAGATCTGCTGCTTAGTTCACTAATCATTCGACCACACAAGGTACACTTTTCAAATAATATTTTTTGTCAGATCCATAATTCCATAACTCTTGGGAAATTTTTTTCTTCTTTTAGCCTTCTATCCATATCATATTCCTTCAATAAAAACATCCTCCTGAAATGAGTGTTTATTTAATTCTTTTAATTCCAGCCCAATCCCATTTTTCAAGTTCATTTTCTATTTATTTTTAAACTAGATTTTTTTATTACTTTCTATCGCATTTTTTATGTTCTGTTTTTTTTTCTCCTCATTCAGTTTTGTGCTGATAGCATTTTTTAAAAAAATTTTGATTTACAACTTTTAATTAAATGACACTCACTTTGTGGGGGTAGTTCATTTGTAAATAGGGGCAATCAACCTATAGCAAAGGTTAATCAGCAAATCAAAATCAGATTGAAAGTTTGTTAAAATGGGGCTGATTGATTTTTATCAAGTAGCTTTTTTCCCATATAAATCCTACAAAATGAAATTTAAAACCAAATGTCAGTTCTGATTGATTGATTCATTTTCCAAGGTCTTTATAAGCCAATAGCTTTAGGGCATATCTTCAAGGTAAACATTCAACCCTGGATATATTGGCATGGATTCCAATTCATCAGCAGGTAAATTAGAGAAGGTGGGTTTAGAAAAGAGCATTCTAATTATTCCACCATCATCATTTAATTTTCTTTCATTTTTATATATTTTCTTTTCCTTTAAGTATTTTTCTATATTTTTCTACAAACAACCAATTAACTCATTGGGTTCCCATAGTAACAGCAGTCTATGATAATAATGTTACTTTTGTTTAGGTAGGAGTAAAAGAATTCTAATTAGTATTCATCTATTTACTTAACCCTTCTGTCATGAGTAGGATTGACATAAGGTCTTTTAAGCAGAGTAAATCTTTTCCTTCTCCTAATCTGGTTGCCTAAGACCAGAGATGTGGGAGTCCATGCAATTATGTTCACTTTTGAACTAATACCCTTAGAAAAGCTATAAACCCCCTTATCCCTCCCAGCTATAGATTAGGTTTGGTTTCTTTGTTTAATGGCATATCAACCTTTGTAGGTTATTTAATGCCAATGCTATTCTCCTAGAAGAACAGTAGTGGTACTATTTAACCCATAGCTGGGAGGATAAGGGGGTTCATACCTTTCCTAAGGGTATTTGCCCGAAAGTGAACGTAATAGCGCGACTGGACTACGAACTTGCGTACTACAATTCCACAGTCCATCGCTTTAACCATGACACCACGAGGACACCCTCCAGCTATGGATTAGATGATATCACTATTGATCATCTACAAGGATGGCTTTGGCATTAAATAACCCACAAAGTCTAATATACTATTAAACAAAGAACCTAAACCTACTTAAAGCTTAAGAACCCAGTCTGCTCAACTATTTACCCATAATTGTGAGGAGAAGAGACGTATTCATGCCTTTCTCCAGGATGTTAACAAGAAGTGTAATGCTGTTTCATCCAGGATTTATACTCGGGTCACCAATTCCATTTTCTCTGCTGAAAACCACTACACTAAGATGTCCAATAATTATCATTTTATTGCTACCTCCATTGAGAATTCAAGTGATTAAAAATGAGATTAAGCATGAAGGCAGACTTCACAAAAATTATTATTTGGTCAAAAAATGGAATGGGAAATGTTTTATTTCCAAAGTTAAAGTACAGATGAGAGTCAAAAATTTTAGAATATTTGGGTAATGGGAGATACAATTTGGCAGCATTGGAAACTTTTGCCAAGGTCATATAGGTAATGAACAAAACTGGACTGTGAGATACTGAACTCACTTTATACTCTCCAGGAGTTACTTGCTAGATTTGCTTTGATGGTTAGATGTATGGCATTGGAATCCAAGGTTTTAGGCCTATCTGACCTTGTCTGGTCACTGATGGCTTGATACACAACCTTGGAATCCAACGTTTTAGGCTTATCTGATCTTTTATGGTCACAGCTTTGGAATCCAAAGTTTTAGGTCTATCTGATCTTGCCTGGTCACTGTTGGCTTGATGCACAGTCTTGAAATCCAAGGTTTTAGGCCTACCTGATCTTGCCTGGTCACTGTTGGCTTGATGCGCAGTCTTGGAATCCAAGGTTTTAAGCCTACCGGGTCTTGTCTGGTCACTGTTGGCTTGATGCACAGTCTTGGAATCCAAGGTTTTAAGCCTATCTGATCTTGCCTGGTCACTCATGGCTTGATGCACAGCCTTGGAATCCAAGGTTTTAGGCCTATCTGATCTTGTCTGGTCACTGTTTGCTTGATACACAGCCTTGGAATCCAAGGTTTTAGGCCTATCTGATCTTGCCTGGTCACTGTTGGCTTGATGCACAGTCTTGGAATCCAAGGTTTTAAGCCTACCGGGTCTTGTCTGGTCACTGTTGGCTTGATGCACAGTCTTGGAATCCAAGGTTTTAAGCCTATCTGATCTTGCCTGGTCACTCATGGCTTGATGCACAGCCTTGGAATCCAAGGTTTTAGGCCTATCTGATCTTGTCTGGTCACTGTTTGCTTGATACACAGTCTTGGAATCCAAGGTTTTAGGTCTACCTGATCTTTTATTGTCACTGATGGCTTGATACACAGCCTTGGAACAAAAGGTTTTAGGCCTACCTGATCTTGCCTGATCATTGCAACCAGAGCAAAATTTCTTTAACCATAACCATCTGGTTATTGTACTGTGAAGATTTAACCTTTCACTCAAAAAATGGTTTAGTTGCTTCTATGGTGTTATAGCCTAGTTTAAACTTTTAAAGCAAAAGTTCCTGAATTAGACAACATTGCGACTTCATCTGTAGTTTTCAAATCACTCATCAAGTGAAGTAATGCACAACATAGCAGCACACCAACTAGTACAATTGACCAACTTTAGTGTGTACCTACCATGACTTGAACTGCTTTGAACATATGATATACATGCTGCTAACTAGTTCATTCCAAAAAATTGCAAAACCTTTGCCTCACCTTCATATTTCAAATGTAGTTCTCAAATATTACTAAGCAGTTCTGTTATTGCTATGTTATGGTTATATACCTACATGATTATTACAGACATAATAAGCATTTTGATAATGTAAAGATATCAGTTCTTATATGTTATATCTACAATTTTATATTATGCTCATTTAAAAGCCAAAAGGTGGCCATTTTGTTCAATATTGAGTCACACTCTTTTTGTGGAATTTATTTGATAATTAATTGCAAATAAATAAATAAGGGGGAATATTCTTTAATGAGCATTTAAAAACTATCTCTCTTTAGAATTTATAATGATGGAAGATGCCTCACTGTAATTATAAGTGGTGTAATCGTTAAAGTGCTGGACTGCAGAATCAGAGTAAGTGAGTTTGAACTCCAGTTGCGCTATTTCATTCACTTTCTGACAAATACCCTTGGGAAAGGTATGTACCCACTTATCCTTTCAGCAATGGGTTAAATAGTGTTACAGCTGTTCTTAAAGAAAGATGGCTTTGGCATGAAATAACCCACAAAGGTTGATATGCCATCAAAACAAAGAAACCAAACTGAAATTATGAAATAACTATTTTGTAGAAGAACTGGATCAGAGAAAAGAAATCTTCCAAATAAGTTTGTCCTTCTTTCCAATATCTGTCATTCTACATGTGATATGAAAAACCTCTTGGAAGTTGCCAGTCACTGTCAATCATGTGACTGACATGTCCTCTTTAAAATCCTTGTTCACCTGGCTAAAATATGATGATGTGTTATATCAATATATTACTAAAATTCTCATTAGGTTTGCATATCTTATAATACAAAACATCTACTCTCTTCTATAATACAAGCTTAAATACCTGGTAATTTTTTGATTAGTAAAAAACAAATCTTTAAATAGGGGCAAAAGTCAATCAGAATTTGATATTCTTTCTAAATAAAGTAAAAAATAAAAGTAAAAAAAATATCAATAATTATTGAAGACAAATGTAAATACATAATGTTTAAAAAAAAACTCAACTTCATTTGAGATGTCAGGGTGTTTCAGAAATATTGATATCGAATCTTTATCAAATAAGTTGGTTTTTATTAAAATGTACAGAAACAACTGAAAATTTTATGTTTAATGTTTTTATGTTTTTTCTTTCCTGGTGTTGGGAGACTAAATGTAATGGTCTCCCTTGTCACAGTGTTTGAGGGACTCTTTCATATCATGAGTCCTTTTTGGTCATATGACAAGGTAAACCTAGGAATTCACCTCTTTTATGAACAAGACTTCAAAAGTAGTAAATGTAGTCATTTTGCTCCTCAGCAGAAAAAGCATATAGTGCCTCCCCATTTTACTGGATCTGAGAAGTAGTTGGTGGTTTCCACTCCTTAGTTGTATGGACTTTTCTCCATGTTCCTCGAATGCATTGTGACTCTTTTATAGCATGGGATGGGAACTTAGTTTTCTCCATGTATGTTGAAAAATTGAATTTTACATAGCAATAATTCACTTGTCTGAATATTTTGTGTTAAGTTATTCTCTTTTGGATAACCTAATGCATTATAAGAAACAGTGTGTTATCTACCAGTTAAACATTTGTTAAATTCTTATACAGGTATAGAATTACCATTCACGGAAAAAGAAAAGATGTTTAAACATTAAATATAGAATTTTCAGTTATTTTTACACATGCTGTTAAAATTTCTATGAGAATAGGTAAAGTTATTTAAAAATTTCTCTGAGAATTGATAAAGTTATTTAAAAATTTCTCTGAGAATTGATAAAGTTATTACATTATAAAATGATAATAATCTTTTTGAAACACCCAGTATTTTATAAGAAATTAATTTTGACTGTACCCTCATTTTAGTAAACAATTATTTTGTTAGTATTGCATTTATTCTAAGGCTAACAGCCACAAATAATTGAATTAATACTTCTTTTAATTCCAACAATTTATTAATCAACACGTGAAACAATTAATAACAATATACAGTCCTCCCTGTGTATAAAGTTGAATTTGAGGGACTTACCAGTGCACTGAAGAAGATATCTAGTATCTTAGAGTTGTCTTTCTGAGAGCTTTTAACATTCCTGTGTCACAGAACATCTGGTGGAATCTGTCTAACTGGATTTTGGATTTTTGCACCAAGACTTCTGGGCTCATCACATGATTAGTATATCCAATCACAGAGAGCCTCTCCTCCCTTACTCCATGCACAGGAATAACCATTTTACTTACCAAACAAAATCATTCAATAAAAGTACATAAACCTTACTTTTTTCACAGCAGATAATGTTCTTAACTCATATGTATTAATTGATATTTTTGTTTCTTCTGGAAGAAAATTTTAATCTATTGAATTTGATTGCCAAATTTGATTTTTGATGAAATATCTGCTACTAAAAAGAAATGTTAAAAGGAATTTCTTTTGAGATCAACTTACCATTGTCATCAAAACCATGTGTGATTTCATGCCCAATTACAACTCCAATGCCGCCATAATTCAAAGATCTAGAAGAAAATAAACAGAACAGTTTAATTTAATACTTTGCAAAGATTTTTTTAGAAAGGTTCAAGTTTTCAAACTTGCAAGTTTGATATTTTGAACTGAATATTATTTTATTATTCACCATGAGCACTGTATTTTGAAATAGGAGCAATCTTACTATACATAATTAGCCCAATATTTTAGGCTGAGCACTATTTTACTATAACTATAAGCTTGATTTTTTAGATTCTGGAAGATTATATCAAATATTAATATAAAATACTATGAAAACCCTTCACAGCCTTTTTTAATATAATGAAACTTTAAACAAATGTAATACAGTGAGTAGACTTGAAAGTTGTCACTTGATCCCAGGTTATGAAAGAAGTGAACAAATAAACATAAATAATTAGGTTCCTACCTTTACTGATGTTCTAATTAATCAGTCTGGCCATCTCAGTGTGTTTGCAAACTGTCTTTCACAGGAAGGAGGAAACTTCTTGTAATTTTTAAAAGCCCTGTTTTTCAAAGAAAGTAAAGCCCCTAAAAACAGGGCTTTTAAAAACATTAAAACCACTAAAATCCATCTACTTTATGGCTCTCCAGAAATACGACCCGCTAAAATCAAAATTCAAACTTTCTCAGGTTTGTTTCAATAGAGGTGTCATTTAATTTGTCATCTGTCCATCAATGCCTTCACACTTCTGTTTTTACATAATACAAAGATGTTTACACTCTGAAGTAAAGTAGGGATGTTTTTTTATTGTTTTTATAAGCTCACTTACAAGGCATCTAATGGAAAAAAGGCTTAGGGTTCAAAGATTTAAACCTAACAAGGCATTTAATGAAAAAAAGGTTAAGGGCTCAAAGGTTTAAACCTAATAAGGCATCTAACAGAAAAAAAAACTAAGGGTTCAAAGATTTAAACCTAACAAGGAATCTAATGGAAAAAAGGCTTAGAGTTCAAAAGTTTAAACCTGATAAGGCATTTGATGGTAAATAGGTTAAGGGCTCAAAAGTTTAAACTCAACAAGGCAAAAAGGTCAAGAGTTCAAAGGTTTAGACCAAACAAGGCATCAAATGGCAAAAAGGTCAAGTACTCAAAGGTATAAACCTAATTCTTTTCATCATCATCATCAAGTCACATTGATGGCACACTATCCATTTCCATCATCCACCACTCTTAGCAGCTCCTCCAGACCAAATCCAGTTTTCGCTCAGAACTGATATCTATTTGACAGAGAGAAAAATTATTTCATTTGTAAGTGATACCTTTATGGAATATATGAAAACTAATTTCCATACTAAAAAAATCTTGATTTTTGTACAAAAATCAATTCAAGAGGCTGTAATTTTTGTATCTGAATTTTTGCATTTATTGACCAATCGATGGCTTCGTTTGGGATGGCATATTTTAAAAAACATTTTAAAGATTTGCTGATGATAATATTCTGAATTGCCTGGTGAATTTAGAAGGATCAAAATTCAATATAATTAAAAAAAAATCTTTTCCCTCCTAGATTGTTAACCAATTAGAATCATAGATAAATCAATCAATCTAATTTCTAACATTCCTCAATAAATCAAGGGATGAGAGAAATAATTTTTTAATAGATAATAGATTATTTTCTATCTCAGCTAAGTCTGACTCAAGGGCAAGTAAATGGGGAAAATAGAGAATATTATAATTTATCTATCTTCCTGCCTGCCTGTAAATTAGCATTTGAAATGTTAGAATTGTATATTAATCATTAATAATGGTTAAAACGATGTAAATACTTTACAGAACAAGAATTTTTGATACAACCAGGCTATTGGCTTAACTGAGTAGAGTGTTTTCCAATGGTCCAGGAGACCAGAGTTCAATCCCCGATCGAGTCATACCAAAGACTCAAAAAATGGTACTTGATGGTACCTTGCTTAACACTCAGCATTATGAGGTAAGGATCAAGGGTAAAGTGGAGCAATCCAGGGAATGGAGTAGTGCCCTCCCCTACACTTTGGTGTAGTAGCTATTGAAAAGGAAGCCTTCAGATCACCCTTGACTAAGGTTGCCAGTTTTACTTTTTAGGGTGAGTCAAAAGTTTTACAATATTTTGATACATGCTAGTTTGTGACACTTCTATCACCTGACTGAAGTACTTTACACCATGGGAGGTACTCACTTTGGTTGGTAGTATAGTGTCAGTTCATGAACTGACACACTGGGCATTGCTTCACTCTGAGAACAGACTGAAAGCCACACAGATGAATGTGCCAGATAGTCTTATTTGAGAACTTATACTTTATGAACTTAAAAAAGGTCATAATGCCACAGAAGCAAAAACATTAGTTGTGTGAAAGGTGAAGGCATAGTTGATCCAAGTGTAGAAACCAGGTGGTTGAAAAAATTTCACTTGACAATCATGCAAGGTCTGTTAGGCCTAAAACCAGCCATAGAAGCAAAGTGGACAAGTAGCACTTTGAGAATATCAGACAAACTTGGTATCTTACTGTCCAGTATAGTTCTTCACCTTTCTGATCTCAGCAAATGCATCCACAGCTGCTGAACAGTGCTTCATATTACTAAATTATTGGAAAGCTTTTGACTTAGCCAAGTAATTTATTAGTTAAGAAAAAAAATGATTGTCTAAATATAAAGTGTGTTCTTGAATTCCACAGTGTTTTGATTGGATATTTAAAGACAAAAATTTATTTAAAAAAATAAAATGATTTTCTTCTAAAAAGAAAAACTAAAAATTTTCAAAAGTCAGCTTTAGAAAGCCTGTGAAAGTGGTTCATTTTGTTTATAAAAATCTTTGTGGCCAAAAAACTGGTAAGAAAACTGGCAAGAAAACAGTCAAACAAAGATTATCATTTTTTCCTGTTTAATTCTATTTTCTGAACATTCATAAAACATGAGAGTTTCAATAAAAAGCAACAGAATAAAAACTCAAAGAGTTGATTATAAAAAAGGACACATTGGGGGTCACTATTCATAAAACGGAATATATGTGCTATAACCAAACGGGGGACATCTCCACTCTAGAAGGAACCCCTCTTAAACTAGTAGACAAATTCACGTACCTAGGAAGCAGCGTCGAATCAACCGAAAAGGACATCGAAACGAGGTTAACGAAAGCATGGACAGCTATCAATAGGCTATCGACTATATGGAAATCAGACCTAACCGATAAAATGAAACGCAGTTTCATCCAGGCAGCGGTCACATCGATACTGCTATATGGATGCACTACATGGACGCTAACAAAACGGCTGGAGAAGAAACTAGATGGCAATTACACAAGAATGCTGCGTGCAATCCTCAACAAGTCCTGGCAGCAACACCCCACAAGACACCAACTGTACGGCCACCTGCCCCCTATCACGAAATCTATTCAAGTTAGGCGAACCAGACATGCAGGACATTGCTGGAGAAGCAGAGATGAACTCATAAGAGATGTACTCTTGTGGATCCCCACACACGGCCGCGCAAAAGCAGGACGACCAGCACGAACGTACATTCAGCAGCTATGTGAGGATACAGGTTGTTGTCCTGAAGACCTACCTAGGGCGATGAACGATAGGGAGGAGTGGCTAGAGAGGGTCAGGGATATCCGTGCTGCCAGCACGATATGATGATGATGATGATTCATGGATATCTCTTGCGGAACTTTTTCATTAAGTCCATGAATTATTATCACAAAAGTTGTTGAATATGGAACTGTTTATTTTGAAAGGCTGTAAAATGCACGTCTATTCAGTGAGTGGGCAGAGCTCCAAAAAACAGCTCTTTTCCCATTAAAAGTGGATTTGTGGGATATTTTATTTTTGTATTTTATTATTTGTTTTGTTTTGTTTTGTATTTCATTATTTGTTTTAATTTCATATTTTCTTAATTATTCAAGTAATTCTACTGAATGCTAGCATTCATTTTCATGCAAATTCTAACATTCATTTTTACTGCTCTTTTTAAAATTTAATCAGCATTTTTGATAGTAATAGTAGGGGTGGTGGTAAAGGTGATAATAATAATAAGAATAATACAAAACCTCATAATAATCAACAAAAAAAGAGAACTTGCCAAATTGTGAACTTTGCTATCCTGGTTGACCACAATAAAATTGAAAGAAAGTGAAATGAATGATAAGTACCTGGACCTTGTTAGGGAATTGAAAAAACTGTGGAACATGAAAGTGATGGTTATACCAATTGTAACTGGTGCTCTGAATACAGTCACCAAAGAATTGGTAAAAGGACTATAGGACTTGGAAATAAGAAGACAAGTGGAGACCATCCAAACTACAGTGTTGTGGAGATCAGCTAGAATACTGGGAAGAGTCCTGGAGATTTGAGGAGACTTGTCGTCACTCAAACTCCTGTGAAAGACCATTAGCTAATGCTGACATGAAAAACTTTCAAGAAGTAACTATTATAATAATTAGAAGAAGAACTTTCTATTTTAATTTGTTGATGTATAAAAATATATGTTCATGTATTTCTTTACATTTTTGATAGATATTAATATTTAAAATAGAAAGATTATGAATTAAAAAAAACTTCCCGAAAGCTATGTCATTGAACTTTTTTGCAAACAGAGTCAGCTCATTTGTAAATATAGAAAATAAAATCTATTAAGAAACTAGAAAGAAGCATAACGAAACAGTCTTTTGTCTTTTGAAATGGTTGCACTGGGATTCAAATTCAAAAGTGGCTTGTATGAAAAATCTTTGAAGATTGATGACACTAAAAAATCTGTAAGAATAAGAAGTAGCATATATAAGGATATGAGATTAAACCCCACAAACTCTACTGAAAATAAAAACGGGACAGTTTTAACTATACAAAGTTAAAATGAAGAAATTTTAAAGCCATAACAAAATATATTGGGCAATAACTATTTTGAAGGTTAGTTGTTAAAATAAAGAAGAAAATCAATCCACAAAGCTTGAATAAAATAAAAAAGGGATTACTGGACTTCTACTAACATTTAAACTTACAAATCCTTATTCATGTCATGATATTTAAATGCATAAATAAAAAAAAAGTTTGGAATATGACCCTGAAAAATCAAAGAAAAACTAATAATCCAATACACTCACTCCCCACTCAGGAGTTGATATGCTGCAAAACCAATCAATAAATAAATCAATCATTTCATAAGGTGTGTTTTGCTGAGGTTAGACCTCTGGCTCTAGTGTTTGAAAAATCAGCTACAGAGCTCAAACGTAAACCAAATTACTTAGATTCAAAAACATTAACATAGCGACATTTAATGTTAGGACCTTAACCACAGTAAACCAGTCACCTGAGCTGATAGCAAATGCAGCCAAGTATGATATAGTTATCATATGCATATAAGAACATAGACACTACCTTAGAGTTGCCCAGTTGGCTGGGGCTGTAGAATACACCAACTACACCTCTGCAGAGGGGTAAGACCCCCTCAATCAGTGCCCTGGATATGACACTAAACAATCTGATGGTGAGGTTCCAGTAATGCAGGGGCTTTGGGGAATGCGGAGCATCCCTTAATTACCATTGCTCCCAGGTCTACTCTGGCCCCACTTGGTAGCACCTGATAGGGCCCTATCTATGGGTTAAATAGAACGGACGGCACACTTATGTTAAACTGAATTGTTTGACTAAACTGAATAGCTTGAAATAGAAATGTTTTTCACAATTAAACCGTACTTACATTTAAACTACGTGCTTATGCTAAACTGAATTATTTGACATGGAACTGTTTTTTGACATTGAAACTGTACTTACACTAAACTGATTTGTTTAATATAGAACAGTTTTGACATTTATCTGTATATAAACAAAATCTGTACTTATACTAAACTGAATAAGCTGAATTAGAACTGCTTGACTAAACTGTATAGGTTGAAATAGAAATGTTTTTGACAATTAAACTGTACTTACATGTAAACTGTGTACTTATCCTAAACTAAATTGTTTGAAATAGAACTATTATCATAAAAATGTATTTGGTGTTAAATAACCTACAAATGTTGATATGCCACAAAACTCACCCAACCAACCAACTTCTAGAAATGGATGGACATTGTAGGTGTAGGAATGCTTCTCAGTCCTTGTGCCTTAAAATCACTACATAGCGTTGAGAGAATTCCACAAAGAATGATACGTGCTTCATTTAATGGAAACCTCTACCCAACAGTTGTCTATTGCAACAGTCCCACAAATGCCAATGATGAAACAGATATCATCACCTTCTACAATGAGCAATCTTCCCTTGTCCCAAAGATTCCCAAACACAATGTTCCAATCATCAGGAGAAACATGAATACTCAAAAAGGCAAAGACAAAAACAAATTCTGCTTACACAACTCTCCAAACAAAAATTAGGGAATATCTAGCAGAGCATTTACTGTACATCAGGTGAGAATCCCTAAATACTTATTGCCAAAAAAAGGGTGGGATAATTATAGACCTACACTAACTCAAATAATTCTAAAGCAGGGCTAGATTACATATTCATAAAGAAGAAGTGAATAAATAGTGCTGTGAACAGTGTGGCATACTCCAGTTTTGAAGGAGTATTTTCTGATCACTGAATCATCTCAGCAAAGATTTGCCTGAGTCTATACAGAAATAAGAAAAAAAAAAAACAGTTAAAGCTTCACAATATGACTGATCCAGACTTTCCGATAGTGATATAAATAATAAATATACAGCAACTGTAAGAAATAATTTTGATGCTCTTCAGGAGGCATTTGAAAGGCATACTCCAAATGAAAAATTTGAAAATTTTGTAACTACCCATAAGAAACAGCAGCTGAGTACATTCCAACCAAATCAAGGGCCTAATGTAGAGTTCCATGGGAGGCAATAGCAATTAGAGAAAAATGAGATACAAGGAAAATAGTATCATTACTTAATAAAAGAAAACCAACAAGTGCCAAAGCACAGAAAGTTAAGAAAGCCCAAACAGAACTAACCAACACATACAAAAAAGAACAACCAGAATACACCCAGGGTCAAATGAATAAAATTAGAAACTCAGTAGAAGATTGACAATGACAATTAGCATAGCAGACTGTAAATATAATGAGCAGAAAGAAGAGCACCTTAAAAGCAAAACTAAAAGCTGCCAGCCAAGAAGAAATAATACACAAATGGAAAGAACATTTCAAGAATCTGCTTGAAAACTCCACAAAAGTCACAGATAAACCTCTCAAAAAAATCATTAATCACTAACTAAATATCAAACTAGGACAGTTTACTGTAGTAGAGCGTGACATAGTACTGACAAAAATTAAAAGTAGAAAAGCTGCATGCTTCAACAAAATAACTCCAGAAGTATGAAAAATTTGATGACGTACTTTTTCAATGGTGCAACACAATATATAAATAAAACACAATAGAGGAATAGACAGAAGGCAGCATCCTCCCTTTCCTCAAGAAAGTGACTTCAGAATCACTAGGAACTACAGAGGCATAATTTTCACTCCCACGGCTGCTGAGGCTTATTATGCTCTGCTTCTCAATTATTGCAAACCTGAAATTGAGAAAATTCTTGGAAAAATCAGAATGGCGTTCGTAGAAATCAATTCACAGTATCACAGATTCTGATTATCTATTGAATCATTGAAGGAGCACATGCAAAAAATCTTGAGGCAACACTATTGTTTATATATTTCTCTAAGGCGTTTGATTCCAAACACAGAAGACAGAGGGAGCTAATGTTACTAGCATATGGTCTCCCCATAGAAACTATTACAGCTATAATGATGCTTTGTGAAAACCCAGATGCAATGACTTACACACCTGATGGAGGCACAGACTTCTTTAACATTGTCACTGGAGTTTTACATGGAGATACATTAGTACCATATTTGTTTATTATCCTCCAAGACTACACACTTCAAACATCAATAGATCCAATAAAAGAAAATAGCTTTATACTAAAAAAAAACAAAGAAGCAGATAATATCCGATAGAAAAGATAACATACACAGACTACCCTGACAGCCCAGTCAGTCGAAGAACTGACTGACTGAACTCTACAGAGGAGGTAGACCCTCCCAACAACAACTGGCGTCCTGGATATGTCACTTAATCATCTGATGGTGAGTCTTCCATCATGGAGCTTTGGGGAATGTGGAGTACCTCTTCATTGCCATTACTTCCTGGTGGTAGTACCTGATAGGGTCCCATTTATGGATTAAATAGAACTATTTGACCAGTTAACCGAGTGCAAATAAATGACTGATATTACATTGAATTGGTTAGAATCAGGCAGCAAAACTTGAAATCATTTAGCTGTGTGCAAATGAATGAGTAATGTTGAAAAGAATTATTTGAGTTGAATAGCAATACTTGAAACTCTTTAACTGTGTGCAAAAATTGAATGATTATAGCAATACTTGGAACCGTTTGACCAAGTGCAAATGAATAAATAGTGTGGAATAGAATGATTACAGTTAAATAGCAATGCTTGTAACCACTTCACTGTGTGCAAATAAATGATTCATATTAAACAGAATTGATTGTGTTAGATAGCAATACTTGAAATTATTTCATTGTGTGCAAACAAGAGCCTAACTTAATTGTGTGGAAACAAATTGACACTAACTTTTTAAAAAATAAAATTGCCTACATGCTATTCACTTTTAAATCATATGTATATCAATTTAACTATGTGCAAACAAATGACTTATGTTAAATTGAATTGCTAGTGTTTCATAGTAATTCTTGAAACCATTAAAATGCATTAAAAAAAATCATTAATAGTAAATATAATTATTTGTGTTGGAGAGGACTACTCGAAAACATTTAACTGTAGGCAATCAAAGGAGCTCTGGTTTGTTTAAAAATGCTATCTACAAAATATGCATTTATGAATCACATTTAATATAGTCTTACCCTCTAAAATGAGGGTTAGATAAAATTCAGAATCTTATTTCCCAGGATGACATTGAATGGCTTCACTGACATCCAAAGTCTTACCCTCTAAGATGAGGGTTGTATAAAATTCAGAATCTTATTTCCCAGGATGACATTGAATGGCTTAACTGATATCCAAAGTTTTACCCTCTAAGATGAGGGTTGGATAAAATTCAGAATCTTATTTCCCAGGATGACATTGAATGGCTTAACTGACATCCAAAGTCTTACCCTCTAAGATGAGGGTTGTATGAAATTCAGAATCTTATTTCCCAGGATGACATTGAATGGCTTAACTGATATCCAAAGTCTTACCCTCTAAGATGAGGGTTGGATAAAATTCAGAATCTTATTTCCCAAGATGACTTTGAATGGCTTAACTGATATCCAAAGTCTTATTTCCCAGGATGACATTGAATGGCTTAACTGACATCCAAAGTCTTACCCTCTAAGATGAGGGTTGTATAAAATTCAGAATCTTATTTCCCAAGATGATATTGAATGGCTTAATTGACATCCAAAGTCTTACCCTCTAAGATGAGGGTTGGATAAAATTCAGAATCTTATTTCCCAAGATGACTTTGAATGGCTTAACTGACATCCAAAGTCTTACCCTCTGAGATGAGGGTTAGATAAAATGCAAAATCTCATCTTTCAAGATCTGACCTTAATCAATTGCTTTACAATTCTAATTTCATATGAGATGAAAAGGCTAGTGTTTTTTTTTCATTCTCAACAAATCAGTTTATTATTTTTGAGACTACAGCTTTTATTTTACTTTGCTCCAGTTCTTAATTGGTTAATCAACAAGAGATGTGCCAATTCTATGACATATGACACAAAAGTCTTATTGTTTTTCAATATTTTGTTTTGTTTTTTATGTAACTAACTCTACCTAATTTTAGAAAAGTTATTAAACAGCAAAAATGAAAATTTACAAACATAGAATGAAAGTATGATAACAGAGAGTACAAAATCTCAGTAGAATGGCACCAAAAAATGGTAAAAGGGAAAAACCTGAGAAAATATGAAGAGACGAGATAGTACATGTTTGTTTGTAAGGCATAATAGTCTAAAACAGTTCATGTTATGGTGAGGATATGTGAAAAGTCTTTTTTTTCAGAAATAGATTCAAAATAGATGATGATGATGATGATGATGAATCTGGAAACTCATTTTTAAAAGTCTTTTTCCAGAAATAGATTCAAAATAGAAGATGATGATGATGCTGATGCTGATGCTGATTATTACTCATTTTTAAAAGTCCCTTTCCAGAAATAGATTCAAAATAGAAGATGATGATGATGATGATGATGATGATGATGAATCTGATAACACATTTAAAAAAAATTATGTTTTTATTATTAGATGAAATATTTATTCCTCAAAAATTGTATTAATCGACACATGTTATAACTATTATAAAAGCAACATTTTGTTACTCAAGAACTTTATAATCTCATTTGCCCCAAAAGCAAAATCTTTTTCTTGCTGGAAACAATACTGTATTATTACAAGCAATGAATCAAACTGTAAATAAAATATTTTTTTAAAATGAAATTTAATCTATTTAGATAAACATGAGAATAAATTATTTCCTTTCTATGAAACAGATGTAACATTCTTGTTTTTTTTTTTCTTTTCAGTAGCCAATTCCTTATTATATCCAAACTTGAAGTTGATGTTATATTTCTAAACAACTGCACCCAACCATTATCATTTTTAGGAGAAGAATTCTATTTTGGAGATTGAGTTTAGTGCATGTAATGGATTGTATACTGAGGTAATGGATTATTTTCTTTTTACCTGACCCTGCCTCCTACACCTCAAGTCTCACTACTAATATGTAAGGATAGTAAACAGGGCCAATAATTAGAGTACAACCCTCCCTCTCGCTCTCTCTCTCTCTCTCTCTATATATATATATATATATATATATATATACACTGTGGGACTGATTCTGATGCAGTTAATTGGCTCCCAAAGACCAGTGTTTTTCAAAAACCATATATTTTCAAGACCCGAATAAAAAAAAGTGTCGATGCATATAAACAAGGTGATGTATTACAAAACAAATATAAAAAAATATAATGAACATAAATTCAATAATAAAATCGAGACACATTCATACTCTCTGTCACTTATTCTGGAAAGGGAGAATCCCTGTGGCGTGATGGCTAAAGTGCTGGGCTGCAGCCCCAAAGTAAGTGAGTTCAAACTCCATTTGTGCTATTATGTTCACTTTTAGACTAATAGCCTAGGAAAAGGCAATAACCCTCTAATCCTATCACCTAGCTATGGGTAAATAATACTACAACTGTTCTTCCTCAAGGATGGCTTTGGCATTAAATAATCCACAAAGGTTGATATGCCATTAAACAAAGAAACCAAAACAAACCATTCATTCTATCTCATCTATTCTCTCTCTCCTACGCACACTTTCTCTCTCTCTTTTCATTCACATGAACTTGAGAAACTATTTTTGTCATTGTAAGCAAGACACAAACATGTCCACCAATTTCATTTTCTCTTCATTTTATCACACAGATGTGAGACTCATTCCCCCATTTATATGCTACTTTAGCAAATGATATGTTTTTCATCTCATCAAACACTTACAACTTGAACAATCAGTTCTTTTCTAGCTTTCATCATCATTGTCCTTATTGCTTTTATTACTAAACTTCTTTTTTTTTTTTTGCTATAGCTTTGTTAAGCCTAGAATCTTATAGTCTCTTCAGATCTGTTATATTGTAAATCCAATTTCAGTTTATATTTACAGCTTTCCATCAACAATCTTCTCATACAATTATTAGTAGTTTTGCCTGATAATGATATGAAACTATGAGTTGTAATATGTGGTTTTAATTTTCCATGTTATTCTACCAGTTAAATACAATATACATTCCATTTTGGAAAATTGTTTGGTTTCTTTCTTTAATGGCATATAATCCTTCATGGGTGATTTAATCCCAAAGCCATTCTTGTAGAAGAACAGTCGTGGTACTCTATATATACCAGCTCATTGGCCTTGTAGGAAGAGTGTTTGCCAATGGTCCGGGAGACCTGGGTTCAATCCCAGGTCGCGTCATACCAAAGACTTTAAAAATGGTACTTGATACCTCCTTGCTTAACACTCAGCAATATAAGGTACGTATCAAGGGTAAAGTGGAGCAATCCAGGGAAAGGAGTAGCACTCTCCCCTCCCCTACATCTCAATGTAGTAGCAATCAAAAAGAGAGCCTTCTGGTCACCCTCGACTACAGTCGCCAACTTTACTTACTCTATATATAACCCATAGCTGGAGGGATGAATGGGTTCATGCCTTTCCCAAGAATATTAGTACAAAAATCAATATAATAGCACAACTGAAATTCAAACTCACTAAGATGTCACAGTCCAGCACATTAGCCATGGTCATGAGTACTCTCCCTTTGGAGAATGAGTTTTATATCAACCTGATATTGCACAGAATAAAAGGCTATTGTGAACGATCATAAAATAATAACAATATTTTAATAATTCTGTTTTTTGCAAATCTTAGCAAATACAAACATCAATTTTTCAACAAAGATTTATTAAATTAAAAAAAGAATAAAACAAAATGTGAGAATTTGGAATAAAAAATTGTTCAAAAATTTATCATATAATTTTAATTATATAATAAATTATTTTAATTTTATTATATAATAAAAGTCATCATTGATGTGTAAGATTTAGTGAAAATTTCAAAATGCAGACCGAAGTATTTTTAATATATTAAGAATAATTTCTTGAAACCATCTGATTGTTTGTACTTGAGTGTTGACAAATTCACCTACCTAGGAAGCAGTGTCTCATCAACCAAAAAAGACATCGACACGCGGATAACAAAGGCATGGACAGCTACCGATAAGCTATCGGTCATATGGAAATAAAACGCAGTGAAACCAAGCAGCGGTCATGTCGATACTGCTGTATGGATGCACCACTTGGATGCTAACAAAACGGCTGGAGAAGAAGCTAGACGGCAACTACACCAGAATGTTGCTAGCAATATTAAACAAGTCCTGGTGGCAAAACCCCACAAAGCACCAACAATACGTCCACCTGCCTCCCATCACGAAAACTATCCAAGTTAGACGAACCAGGCATGCAGGACACTGCTGGAGGAGCAGGGACGAGCTCATAAGTGATGTACTCCTATGGACCCCTACATATGGCCGAGCTAAAGCAGGACAACCAGCTAGAACATACATACAGCAGCTATGTGAGGATACAGGATGTAGCCCAGAAGACCTGCCAGAGGTGATGAACGATAGGGAAAAGTGGCATGAAAGGGTCAGGGAGATCCGTGCTAGCAGCATGACATGATAATAATGATGTACTAGAGTGATTCAAAAAAGAACTGGAAAAGGAAGGGTATAGCATTACCGTTAAAGCTATGGAGATTGGAGCAAGAGGTTTCGTTGCAGGCACCCTGTACCAATTTCTGGGACAAATTGGAATCAATCGGTGTAATAGAAGCAAAAGTATGAAACGCCTTACAGAAATAACTGAAAACTGTTCAATGTGGATATGGAATAAAAGAAATGTCCCGTGAAACATTTCAAAATAAACACATCATAGCATCACCTGCTCGTGAATGCGCAAAAACATTCTAATTATGTGAGCAGATTTGGAAATTTACATTTTGCTGTTAGACATTGATTTGACAGGATGCTTTAATGGGGCCTCATGTCAGTGAGGGGGGCCGATGTGCAAATAAAACCGTCGAGAGGAAGGCCCCGAAACGATGCACATTCTCTCCTGATGACCCCAAAACAAGCATGGAGTTAAACTACTCGGTGGAAATGAGAATGGCATTTTCTATCCGCTCACTTTTTGGTGAGTTTCTGTTAGTTGGTAAGTAACTTCCTTCTTCAACAGCATTGTAATAATTTGCTATGTGCTAGCATGTGGTGCATATGGTACTTCACTGAAGCAGTTCAGGCCATGGTGGATATCCACTGTGGTTGGTAGTATCATGGAAGTTGCTATGGTGATACATTTTGTATTTCTTCAACTGATCATTGCTTCATTCTGTGTGTGATATGACAGCTGCACCGATGAACATGTAACATTAAGTTGCATATCGACCTTTGACAGAGCTGACATGTACCAGATGTGTAAACAGGAAGACATTAAAGCATGGCTGTAAGTTGGTCATGTGGGTTGACCACCAGAAACACGCAGGCATTGAGAAATCATACATGCAGACACCCACAGTGGTCATGGTCAGTTTTGTAGGCTCAGCCTTGGATACACAGTCAGGAAGTCAAGAGGTCTGGAGAGTGCCAGTGAGGAATCAGAGAGGGGCAGTGACCCCCGACCCCAGCCAAGAAGCAGAAGAAGTGTTAAGTTGGGGCCTGAATATAGAAGCACAGTGAGGTTGATAAGTAAAGGGTCAATATAACAGTCCATCACCATTTTGTCTTCCTGTCTCTATTTCTCTCTCACACTTACAGAGACTTAGACCCTTTCGAGAAATAAAGAAGTGAGAGATATATTTTTGCAAACCAAGTGTCATGGTCATTTGTTCCTTCATCATGCTACATATCACAAAGTCTAATTTAGAAACTTAAGCTATTTGAGTTTGAAGAGGGCCGTAACATCATAGAAGTAACCAAAAACGCTTGAGTGAAGAGTGAAGGCATAGTGGATCATAGAAAACAAACCAGATGGTGGAAGAAATTTTTCTTAAACCTAGATGATCAGGTAAACTTAGAAAGCCCTAAAACAGTGAATTCTAAGGCCACTGGTTCCAAGCAATAAATGTAAATCAACTGAATAGCACTCAAAGAATATTAGACAATCTCTGAGTTGCTGAGCTTGCCTAATATTTCAGCGTGCTTCATCACCCTTACAGCCTTGGCAAATGTAACTGTCTGGAGTTGCCAAATTTTGCTTCATGTTACCAAAATATTACAAAACTTTTAATTCACCTTAGTATTATAAATGTAAACATGACCATCTATAAAAAGTAATTATTAGAAAACTTACCCAAAGGATTTTAACATATCGTTAAAATGAAATAGCAAAAAATAAATATGTAATCTTTTAAACAACAGCAGGATTTTGACATAAAATGTATATGATTCCTTAATCTCTAGGCATAAAATAACTCCAGACAGGTAGACATACCATTAAAATCTATCGATCAATCACAGCAGAACTCAATTGATTCTTCCTTCACTTTATTGAAGTTATTCTTTTCTTTCACTATAGAACTTGATATTTCTTTCTCACCAATAAAATCAAACGTCTAATAAAATTTTAGTGCTAAACATATTTTGCATACCAAAAAATCTTCTTTTCTGGATTTTATACAGCAAAATTGTTGTTGATTAATCATGCAGGTCATTTATATTTGTTACACTGCTCTATAAAAGAGAATGTTTTCTCAGCATAAAGACCACCACTGATTCTTTGTATCAAGATCCTTCACCAAAATATGTTATAAAAATAAAGTTGGTGACCATAGTCAAGAGCAACCAGAAGGCTCCCTTTTCAATAGCTACTACAGTGAGGTGTAGGAGAGGGTGCTACTCCTTTCTCAGGATTGCTCCACTTTACCCTAGTTACGTACCATATATTGCTGAGTGGTATCAAGTCTCATTTTTAAATTCTTTGGTATGACACGACCTGGGATTGAACCCAGGTCTCCCAGACCATTAGTGAATACTCTACTCCCTAGATCAATGAAAATTTTGTTTAGAAATATTTAAGATCAAGTTGTTTGTTCGATCCTCTTGAATAAAGTGCAATAATTCAGTTCATTAAAATTTACATGTACAATTATGATAAAAAGGGAATAAAAGAATTCCAGGGAATAAAACAGGTAATTGGATCTTAATAAAATATTATATAACCTTCAAACTATGTCATATAACTTTGATAAAATGTGTTAAAAGATACAATGTAATATAACTGTGATGATATATTATATAACCTGGATAAAATATGTTTTTTGTACCGAAATATAATGTTTTATGACCAGGATAAGATGTTATAATAACTTGATATTATACTCTATGAATTTAATACAATCTTATTTAAGCGTGATAATATATTATATGACCTTGATACTAAGCTCTACGATTTTAATCTAATGCTATTTAACCATGATAATATGTTATATGATCTTGAAATATATACTATATAACCTTGATACAATACAATATATGTCTTTGACATTGCATGCTATTATCTTGATACTTTTGGAGGTTAATAGAAGGAAAAATCCTGGACGAGACTGATTGCATTTCACATAGCACTAATACCCTTGGGAAAGGTATGAATCCAATTATTCTCCCTCCAGCTATGGGTAAATAGTAGGACAGACTAGGTTCTTCAGCCTTGGTCAGGCAACTAGTCTAGGAGAAGGAAAACTCTGAATTCAAACCTGTTAAACTCCGCTTAAAAATTGACCTTGTGTCATATCCTGCCCGAGCGGAGGGGTTGGGTAAATAGGATAAAAGGAAAAAGAAAAGAAAAGAAAATTCAAAAGGTAGCAGTTCACAATAGCCTCTGACAGGAAGTAGGAGTCATGCATGCCTGAAAGACAGGACCTACTGGCACTAGAAAGAAACCCATTCAGCTTTACCTATTATACTAAATGGACTTTCTTTCCCTTGGCTGCTAGCAGGCAGCATATGAGTCTGTCCAAGTCTTGTACTTGGCATAAGACTGTATCTCCTCTAGCTGCAGCCTGTATTAAAAACACCAACTGGACTTATCACCTGTGGGATTTTAAGGCTTTTAGGAGGTCAGGGGCTAAGGGCAAGTCTGTGTTGCCGTAAGATATCTGACTCCATATTTTGGTTATATTATTTTACCCCACGTTGACTGGTTTGCGCAATGCCTTGCCCAAAGAAAGGTCCAAAAGAAATATACGAAAATAAAAGATAGAAACAGATAAGAGACGTAAACATTTCTTCCATACTTTCCTTTATTTACCTGGTGAATGGACTAACCAACGCTACGTCTTGGGACATAGCGTGGTGCCCAAAAACACCAGACAGCAAAACCGGTGTTGTCGGTTCGACGTCACTACCCGAAAAAGAGATCGGTTCACAGAAAACCTGAGTATTTATCTCTCTTCACCGGCTCCAAATTCACCACTCCAAAATCCTTCTAATTTTGGCGCGACCGCTTCCCATTGGCTACTTTACTTTTTATTATTTTTCTTTTTTCTGATTTTAACCGGACGGATGCGTGGAGCCTTATGCGTGGCGACGCGTTTATACATTTTGTATCTGGCAGCCGATGAGTCAATATCCGGTTGAGAGTTTTATTGTTAATTCCTAAATCCCCACACACCCACTACTAAAAATGCCGACTTTGGACTTATCACCCACCAAAAAACAACTTGTACATTTCAATGCCTTGTTTGGGAGATGTAAATGTTTTTCTCATGGTCCAAGAAGACATTTTCTTGAAACAGAATAGCTGTATGAAACCTAAAAATAAAGTTGAAATTTAAAAGGTATCTTAGTCTCATTTCTTCCTTCCCTCAGTAAATCTTTTGCAACCTTCACAGACAAAGAAGACACCAATGAATTTAATGGAGTAAGAATAAGAAAACAATAGTGTCAGATACACTAAATCCAAATATCCACAACCTATGAAACTAAAAACAAAAAATAACACCAAGAAATCCTCCATATTCCCATATCCTATTCTCTATGACTTTAAACAATGTTGTTTAACTGTGATGTCATTTCATATTACTGTGATAAATATATTATGTGACCTTGATACAATATGTCATGTGACCTTGAATCAGACAAGTGTAAAAGTATCCTGATATGACAAATAAATGAAATCCAAAAATAAAGAATCTTTTAGAATTAAACTTGAATAAAAAAATTACAAATATTCCAGTGGTGGATCGAAAAGACTGCAAACATTTATGGACTTATTTTTTCTTCTTCCAACTGTTTTGGTTTCTTTTGTTTCATATGGTTTATTTAATGCCAAAGTCGTCCTTGTAAAAGAATGGTGGATATTAGTCCAAAAGTGAATTTAATAGCACGTTTTCCAACTGTGCAATGCAGACTATAAAATTTGTTTGTTTTCTATCATTTTTTTTTATGCTCTGCTGCTGCAAAAAAAAGACTTCCTCTTTTGATAAAAGCCATATAACTGAGAGAGGCTGGAGAATGGAATAATCAAAACATTGTATTTGCAGTAACATAGACATAAAGAAAAGATTCAATTGTTAAAAAAAAATAAGACTTGAAAATTGATTTCATCTTTTCAACTGTTTTTCAACCAAAATTGTTCTTTTTGTTTTTTAGCAAAATTTTTCTGTCATTAAGAAAATATTCTTACAAGGAATTCTTGTAATTTGATAATGAAAGAATGTGTCAAGCAAACAGCAAGAAGAAATTAAAAGAAAATAATCTCATTCTAAAAAGGAAATTATTTTAGCTTTACATAAAACAATTGTAGCAAAGCTACTATATTTTCCTTCATATAAGATGTATGTCTTATAAACATATTTAGTAGATAGACTGCATAAAATAACACATTCAAAACCTATAAGCTGTCTTTTTAGAGCTTTGGTAGACATCCTTCTGGTTACAATATCAGCTTTGGAAGCTGAGTACAATCATGATAGATTATTTGATCTCTGAATGTTCATCTTATATGCCAGCAAATACAGTATATTCTGTGAATATTCTTAAATAGAAGTTTTAAGAAAAACAAAGAAACCGTTTTTTTACGCACTTGGGATAATGCTGACTGTAAAACACAGGTTGCAAAATTCCAGCAGGGAAAACTGAAAAAGCAAAAAAAAAAAAAACAGAATCAATTTTAGAAATTGATATGAATAAAATCAAATTCATTCAAATGAAAATTCACTTTTACAATAAATGACATTTTGTTATCCGTTCTCTTTTCTTTTAATAAAAAAGCAAAAAACAGAAGGAAATAAGAAGGTTTTAATGATTTTTTTATGAAAACTATTTAAGATATTGAAACTGCTTTAGAGATAAACTCTGTATATTTTATCAACTTTTAGAATACATTGATTGTATCCCCTGCAGAAGGATAAGACCCCCTAAAAAAAAGGGAGATTTGGGTATATACATAAAGTAGCATCTAATGGTGAGGCTCCAGTTCTGGATATCTAAAGAGTGCAGAGTACCCTTCTTTGCCATTACTCCCAGCTTTACCCTGACTTAGAGTATTAGTACATGTTAGAGACTCATCTATGTGTACTGTAGAACTGTTTGCAAATTATTTGTATTAAATAGGAATACTTGATATCTTATGCGCAAAAAACTTTAAAAAGAACACAAAAATGTTAGTATAGATATACAATATACTCAAGTTCCTAACCCATAGGCATAAGATAATCACAGATGCCACTAAAATCATCAATCTTCAGATCTACTAAAGCATGTCTAAGATGACCAAAACTTAATGTTTTCTGTACTATATCATGTAAGCGTATAGTCTATTCATTTTTTTTTTTTGGTTTGGTTTGGTTTATTTCATTTATAGCATATTCATATTTACCAACCCCTCCGCTCGGGCAGGATATAACACAAGGTCAATTTTTTTAAGCGGAGTTTAACAGGTTTGAAGTCAGAGTTTTCCTTCTCCTAGACTAGTTGTCTCACCAAGGCTGAAGAACCAAGTCTACCCTACTATTTACCCATTGCTGGAGGGAGAATAATTGGATCCATACTTTTCCTAAGGGTATTAGTGCTATGTGAAATGTAATCAGTCTTGTCCAGGATTTGAACTCGTGTTGCCATGTCCATTTCCTACAACGATAACCATTACACCACGGGCACCTCCAAATTAATAGCATATTAACCTTCATCAGTTATTTAATGCTAAAGTCAACTTATAGAAAAACAGTAGAGGTACTATTTAACCGACAGCTGGGAAGGATAAAGAAGTTTATTCCTTTCCTAAGGTTATTTGTTGAAAAGTGATCATAATAGTGCAAATTGAGTTTGAACTTGCTTATTATAATGTCACAATCCAGCACATTAGCCAGCGCACAATGGGGAATCCCCTCTCCCATTCTTTTTTATTTAAAGAAAAACAAAAAAACAGGTGCTTCTTATCTCAAGACGCTACAGAACTGGTTAATGTCCCAGTTGCACAAAAATAGAGACAGTTTCATTTTTCAACTGGATGGAATGCCACCCTACAGGCATAGGCAAGTCTACAGTTACCTTGATATAAATCTTTTACAATGTTAGAATAGCCACATAACAGCTTCTCACATGTCACTTAGGAATTGGTCACCATGAAATTTCTCACCATCTAATCGCTTGTAACTTTTTCTCGTGTTCTTATGTCAAGCAGAACGTATTTGTCCCTTCGCTTTTTGTGAGTTGACTTGAAACAATGCCTCATGACAGCTGTTGCTTATGTTCATAGAGATATGTTAACATGTGTTTGGTAAGAATTTGACAACTGTCTCTAGATATGTACCATGTGACTAAGAGTACACATGCCAAGTATCTCTTGCATGAAGAGTTTCTCAACAAAACAGTTCATTGTGTCAAGATCTTAAATAACTTTGGTTTAATAAAACATTGGAACTATTTTTTGGTAATCACTCTGTATTAAACATTTCATAGGAAATTCATTACACTAATATAAGTGGTCCCAAATTCAGAATGACCTAAAATTCACGGGGGGGGTCCTTGTGGTGTAATGTTTGAAGCGCTGGTCTGCTGAATCGTACTCTTGTCATGTTAATACATTCACTTTTGGACAAATACCCTTGGGAATGGTATGAAACCCTTTATCCCCCCAGGTATGGGTTAAATAGCACCACTGCTGTTCTTCTAGAAAGAAGGCTTTGGCATTAAATAACCTTCAAAGGTTGATATGCCATTAAACAAAGAAACCTAACCAAACCAAACTAAACCAAATCAAACCAAACCAAAATTTATGATAAGTAAAACTTTGTAAATATCTTTATTGATCTTGCACAAGTTAGATATTTGTATAATGTTATATATATAAATATATATATACATATATATGTATATTTAGGCAGCATTTCTTCGTTAATGCAAATTTCATTAAACATAATAGACATTTTATGTCTACATATTTTCTTCTGGATCCGTTCGAATTCCCATACTACTTTTATCGTATTTGGAGGGGGGATTGATTTATGTATTGTCCATAGTTGTATGTATCCCTAGTACTTTCTGCCCAACTTTTTGTAATAGATCCTCCCCTGATGATGGCCCAAAGTTGGGCAGAAAGTACTAAGGATACATACAACTATGGACAATACATAAATCAATTCCCCCCGAATACGATAAAAGTAATACGGGAATTCGAATGGATCCAGAAGAAAATATGTAGACATAAAATGTCTATTATGTTTAATATATATATATATATATATATATATCTGTCTGTGGATGACTATATATATATATATATATACCTACAAAACAACAGCTGTACAGCCACTTACCTCTCATCTCACAAACCATTCAAGTAAAATGATCATAACATAAAAGGTAATGCTAGTGAAATAAAGACGAACTCATAAGTGATATTCTACTATGGACTCCTATACATAGACATACCAGTGCTAATCGACCAGATAACGTAGATTAGCTTTATACCGACACTGGATGCAGCCTCAAAGACCTACCAGAAGTGATGAATGATACAGATGAATGAAGAGAGAGAAAGAGAGAGAGAGAAGGGATTGTTCTATCAGTATGACTTCATGATGAAGATATACATATATACAAAGTGTGGAAGCAAAATATGGAATAATTTTTAAAACATTTTTTTTGTCTGAATAGTCCAATTTAAAAAAAAAAATGTGATAAATCTAAATTTTCATGATTAGCTCTATTATTCAAGCATTTTTTCATTAAAATTCAGCCCAATATGAGTGAGCAAGAAAAGAAATGACATAGGTACTACACTTTGCTTAATGCTGAAACCAAGCCAAAAAAAAATTCTGAAATAATTAGAGTTTCTTTATGGCCTCCATCAAGCCCAGGCCTTAACCTCTTTGATTGCCCTATATGGAGCATTTTAGAAAACAAAACAAATGCAAGTTCCCATCCAAATATTAGTTCACTTAAGAGATGCTATTGAGGAGGAATGGAATAAAATGTCAGAAGAATTTATTTTGAGGGCATGCAAATTGTTTTGAAGGTGTGTTGATACAATAATTGAAAAAAATGGTGACCATATTGAGTAAATTTACTGTGTTGTGTCTATCTTATTCTGTTGTTTATTTTTCAAAATTAAAATATCTATTATGATATACTTAACCTCTCTGTACAGTTATGGTTGGCCGGGAGAAAATATTCTTCTACTGGGAGTTTATCATGATGCAGAGATTTAATTCTTTATATTTATTCTAAAATTAAATGGACATTCTGATTTCTCTAAATTTTTGTTTGATGAGATGAGTGAATTTCAAAAAGGTAGATAATGGTTTTGCCATTACAGATGGATTCATGGTAGGTTTAAGGTATTACTGTTTGTATGGTTGGCAAAATTTAATTGTGTTTTTTGTCTATTTATTTTTGATAATTTTTCATATATATATGTATATATATATATACAATGACCTCAACCAGATTTGATCCATATAAATGTTGCATTCATATTTCTTTGTAAAGTAAAGTTGGCGACCATAGTCGAGGGTGACTAGAAGGCTCCCTTTTCAATAGCTACTACACCAAGGTGTAGGGGAGGGCGCTACTCCTTTCCCTGGATTGCTCCACTTTACCCTCGATACATACCTTATATTGCTGAGTGTTAAGCAAGGAGGTACGTGGTGAATTTAATAAATTTCCAGACTTTTTTTGTGCAGGCATCTAAAATTGTCAGAGACTCTTGAAAATTCAGTATGTTATTGCCATACATCTTATGAGATGACTGACCAATTTTTATGATTTCAGATTCAAATGAACAGCTACAGCAGGAATCGGAATACACCCTACTAAAGCTTGATTGTCACAGCTGGAGAATTTCAAAAATGCAATCTGGAAATAAGGACACTTTAGAAGAATGATATGCAATAAAATTCTGTTTTAAACTTGGAAAAAATGCCACAGAAACGTATGGAATGCTTCAGACTGCTTTTTGACCATTTGGCATGAATCGAGCATCAGTTTTTGAGTGGCATAAGAGATTCAAGGAAGGCAGGGAGTCTGTGAGGGATGATGAGAGGTGTGGGAGGAGTAAGAAAATCCATACACCAGAGTTGATTGGCCAAAGGCTACAGGGTTAGGATGACTATTTTGAGGTTTTAAGGGAGTTCAGGAAGAGATTCCATTGGAAGAGGCCGGCACTCTTCAAATTGGGTCAGTGGTATTTCCATCAGGACAATGCACCAGTCCACAACTCCATCCTTGTCACAGACTTTTTTACCAAGATGGGCATCAAGACAGTTCCTCAGCCTCCCTATAGTCCAGACCTTGCTCCCTATGACTTTTGCTTATTCCCTATGCTCAGAGGCTGTCGTTATGAGACAATTGAGGAGATGAAAGAGGCTGTGACGAAGGTCATTGACACAGTCACACATGAAGACTGCCATGGGGCCTTCCAGAAGATGTTGGAATGGTACAACATGTGAATTGTAGCCAGAGGAGATTACTTCGAAGGGGACTATAGTTTCATGTGTGTACTATCAATAAAAGTGCCCATACAAAAAAAGTCTGGAAACTTATTTAATGATCCTCGTATCAAGTACCATTTTTAAAGTCTTTGGTATGACGCGACCTGGGATTGAACAAACAGATCCCCCACTACTGGCCAGAAGACCAACCCTATTATTAGTAAGAAGAAAAGTATTTGACATCTTGTGAAGTTTGCTGTTTTAGCAGACCATAGAGTAAAAATAGAAGAAAGTGAGAAAATAAATGAAGACTTGGATCTTGCCTGAGAGTTGAAAAAGCTGTTGAATATGAAAATACCAAATACAGTTGGTGTCTTTGGAACAGTCCCCAAAGGCCTAGAAAAGAGACTGGAGAACTTGAAATCAGATCAGAGGATGAAATGAGACCATCCAGACTACACTGTTCTTGAGATTGGCTAGAATACTAAGAAGAGTTTTGGAAGCCCAAGGAGACTTGGTGTCACACAGACTTCAGTGAAAATCTACCAGTTAAGACTGGTGTGAAAAACTTACAATGAATAATAATAAGTAAGTAGTAAGTTTGGCGACCGTAGTCAAGGGCGACCAGAAGGCTCCACTTTCAATAGCTACAACACCAAGGTGTAGGGGAGGGTGCTACTCCTTTCCCTGGTTTGCTTTACTTTATCCTTGATACGTACCATATATTGCAGAGGGTTAAGCAAGGAGGTATCAAGTACCATTTTTTATAAGTCTTTGGTATGATGCGACCTGGGATTGAACCCCAGTCTACTGGACAGTTGATGAACACTATAATAATGATAATGATGATAATAATAATTCCAGTTATTCTACCTTCATATTATTGTGTAGCCCTAAGGCAGCAGTTTAACCAAACAGTGATAAAAGTTTATAAAGCAACAAATAAAAATGACACATAAAAATTTGAGACAGATATTGTTTGGTCATGTTTGGTGGGTTTTATGGTATATCAACCTTTGTAGGTTATTTAACGTCAAATCCATTTTTATGTAAATAATCTGTTCTATTTAAAACAATTCACTTTAGCATAAGTACACAGTTTAATTGTCAAAAACATTTCTATTTCAAACTATTCAAGCAGTTATATGTAACAATTCAGTTAAGTGTAAATTTAGTTTTAATGTCAAAAAACAGTTCTATTTCAAATAATTCAGTCAAGCATAAGCACACAGTTTAAATGTAAGTACGGTTTAATTGTCAAAAACATTTCTATTTCAAGCTATTCAGTTTACTCAAAGAATTCATTTTAGCATAAGTATGCTGTTAGTTCTATTTAACCCATAGATAGGGCTCTATCAGGTGCTACCACTCCAGGCCAGAGTGGACCTGGGAGCGATGGCAATGAAGGGGTACTCCACATTCCCCAAAGCTCCAGCATTGCTGGAACCTCACCATCAGATTGTTTAGTGTCATATTCAGGACACTTGTTGGGGAGGGGTCTTACCCCTCTGCAGAGAAGCAGTCAGTTTATTCTACAGCCCCAGCCAACTGGGCAAACAGATATTGCGTAATATTGTGTCAATAGATATCGCGTAAATTGAGGTGATATTCACAAAGTACAAATATAAAAGGAAAAAAGGAAAAAATATGCAAGAGTTCAATATTCTCTCATAGCCTTTGGGTAGAAATATATCACGAGAATGTCAGGTCTCAGAAATGCTAATACACATCTGGATTACATGATAAATTTGAGGAAACTGAAAAGTCTTGAAGAAAAACTCAGTTCAATGATGTGGGTGTCTGAGGGTATCAAAATTGTCTGTCTTATTGCTAGGTGAGTTTTGACTCACATGTCTTGGAGTTTGGTGACCATGATAGACAGGGATGGGTAAAAAGAGAGAAAAGAAGTGTGTGGAGGAGAAGAAGAGGAACCTCTGGAAAAGGCAGAATAATATCAATTATCACAGATAACTGATACTTTAGAAATAAAGTTATGTCTTTGGTGATTCATGAGACTTCAAAATATGATTCTAAAAACCTCAAAAAATCCCTCAAAAGACTGAAGTGCAAAGAGCTGACCTAACCCTGCCCTTAATATTCCTGTCATAAACCTGCCCTTAATATACCAGCCATAACCCTGCCCTTAATATACCTGCACACCCCTGCCCTTAATATACCAGCCATAACCCTGCCCTTAATATACCTGCCTGCCCCTGCCCTTAATATACCTGTCAAAACCTTGCCCTTGATATACCTACCTGCCCCTGCCCTTAATATACCTGTCAAAACCTTGCCCTTGATATACCTGTCTCAACCCTGCCCTTAATATACCTGCCTGCCCCTGCCCTTAATATACCTGTCTTAACCCAGCCCTTAATATACCTGCCTGCCCCTGCTCTTAATATACCTGTCTTAACCCGGCCCTTAATATACCTGCCTGCCCCAGCCCTTAATATACCTATCAAAACCCTACCCTTAATATACCTACCTGCCCCTGCCCTTAATATACCTGTCTCAACCCTACCCTTAATATACCTACCTGCCCCTGCCCTTAATATACCTGTCAAAACCTTGCCCTTGATATACCTGTCTCAACCATGCCCTTAATATACCTGTGCACCCCTGCCCTTAATATACCTGTCTCAACCCTGCCCTTAATATACTTGCCTGCCCCTGCCCTTAATATACCTGCCCGCCCCTGCCCTTAATATACCTACCTGCCCCTGCCCTTAATATACCTGTCTCAACCCTGCCCTTTATACCTGCCCGCCTCTTCCCTAAATATACCTGCCTGCCCCTGCCCTTAATATACCTGCTAATTCAATGAGAGAATTACTCTTACTAAGAATCTCAGATCCATACAAACTACAATAACAAATTCATGATTGAGATGTGATCAAATCTGTGCTCTGATTAAGATTGGATTGTGACATTGGTAAATGTCCTTGAAATGTTTAAACAAGTTAGTGTTTTGGAATATTGCAACACTATAACAGGGTGCTAGCCCTGGTGCAGGTGTACTGTCTATGGGTCTGTGGGTAGTATGAGCTACACCCTTTTGCATTGATAGTCAGATGGTGGATAAATAACTGTTGCTGTTGGCGACCAAAGTCGAGGGTGACCTGAAAGCTCCTTTTTCAATAGCTATTACACCAAAGTGTAGGGAAGGGTGCTAATCCATTCCCTAGATTGCTCCACCTTACCCTTGATCCTTACCTTATAATGCTGAGTGTCAAGCAAGGTGGCATCAAGTACCATTTTTTTTAGTCTTTCGTATGACTCAACCTGTGATTGAACCCCGGTTTCCAGGACCATTGGCAAACACTCTACTCATTAATGGGAAGAAAAATCCTATGAAGCTTTATTGAATAATTGTAAGGATAGAGGCCAGAAGGATGGATTGATTATTAAGAATTAAACTTATAAAATTAAATGGAAAGAACAATTAAAAGAATAAAACCCAAATTATGTCTTAAATTCTGATGAAATGCAGAAACAAAAAGTTAATCATAAGCTTTTTTTTTTCGGTTTGGTTTGAAACAGATCAGATCAGAGTGGTTCAGAAATGCATAGTAACAAAAAATTCAGTTATAGATCACTTAATGTTCCATTGATAGACACATTATGATTTTGGGAAGAAAGTAGCTGTGAAGTTAATTGATCCTATGTTGCAAGAAATGCATATTACCATAAGTGTGAAAATATATAGTTTTGCTTGAGCTTTGAAACTTGGAGTATGCAAAGAAAAATCAGTTTTGCCTGGGCTTAGCAGAAGAGAACTCATTCCAAAAGTTTTGCCAGGGCAAAAAAAGAAACCTCACTAAAAGTTTTGCACTTCAAGCTTGCCAAAAAGAAGATCTATTTCAAAAGAATACAAGACACACACATAACAGAAGGGAATTGGACTCTTGTTTCCTTTCTATTATCACCAACCTAAACAAAATTCCTGCTAAGTTAGCACACACATGATAGAGTCAGGAAAGGAGACCAGAAACTCTTAAATTGAAAGAGAACTAAAAGATATTTTTTTATCATTAAATAATTTTTTGTTGGATTAATAGACAGAGTTTGTTCTCTTTTTAAGGAATACTTTTCAGAAATTGATGAACAAGGAAAAACAACAAGAAATGAAATAATCATGAGAATTAGCAGAATATTTTTTGAGAGAATCACAATGTGTTAAGAAGTGTAATCAAGATAGACATGTATTGAAATACAAGGATGTATGTACATTGTTACCAAGAGATTATAGGTCATATTGATATTATAAGAAACTCATCTGTTATATTGATACCATAACCAAGAGGTAGGAGGTTATATTGGTAAGGTAATGAAAAAATAGGTTATATTGGTACTGTGACCAAGAGATAGAAGGTTATATTGGTAAGGTAATGAAAAAATAGGTTATGTTGGTACTGTGACCAAGAGATAAAAGGTTATATTGGTACTGTGACCAAGAGATAGAAGGTTATGAAAAAATAGGTTATATTGGTACTGTGACCAAAAGATAGGTTATATTGGTACTGTGACCAAGAGATAGCAGCTTATATTGGTAAGGTAATGAAAAATTAGGTTATATTGGTACTGCGACCAAGAGATAGGTTATATTGGTACTGTGACCAAGAGATAGGTTATATTGGTACTGTGACCAAGAGATAGGAGGTTATATTGGTAAGGTAATGAAAAAATAGGTTATATTGGTACTGTGACCAAGAGATAGGAGGTTATATTGGTAAGGTAATGAAAAAATAGGTTATATTGGTACTGTGACCAAGAGATAGGAGGTTATATTGGTACTGTGACCAAGAGATAGAAGGTTATATTGGTAATATAATGAAAAAATAGGTTATATTGGTACTGTGACCAAGAGATAGAAGGTTATATTGGTACTGTGACCAAGAGATAGAAGGTTATATTGGTACTGTGACCAAGAGATAGAAGGTTATATTGGTAAGGTGATGAAAAAATAGGATATATTGGTATTGTGACCGAGAGATAGAAGGTTATTTTAGTACTGTGACCAAGAATAGAAGGTTATATTTATAAGGGGATGAAAAAATAGGCTATATTGGTACTGTGACTAAGATATCGACATCATTACAAACCGTTCATTATAACAGTAGTGAGTTCAGTGAATACTTCACATTTGTAGCCTTGTACCATACTAAAATTTATTTAGTATCAATAAAGTGAAAAATTCATGTTTATCTTAAAAATGTTTCTATAAAGCAGAGGTCACAGTGAATCCCTTTGCGAAACATTACAGTTGCATCATAATTTGGAAAGGGATTAGCTTTGATTTGTTTGTTTAAAATATAATGGTTGCTCATACCCGATACTTAAATGTTAAGCAGATTATGATATAGGATATACCTAATGTAACGTAGATGTCCCCATGTAAAATAATTTTACTCACTACCACTTTATAACTCCTAACGACCCACAACAGGTACTATAGACCCCACAGGTGTAACATACCCATGATACACGGATATGTGAAATAGACATAGGGAATCTAAAAATACGAAACTTTATAAAATTGGTTCAGGTACGAAACATTTATTCACCTTTTTGAGTTTAAAGTTTTTTTGACATGAGGAGAGAGAGACACAATCTTTCTATGCTGACTGCTTTTACATTGTCAGCTCTCAACCCAACCAACGCGCGGCACCCGTAGCACACAAATTCGTCTGGCCTTGCCTAGCACTGAAAATCAACTTTCTTCCTCCGAGGCAAGAACTCAACTAACTGCTTTTTCTCAAATCTCAGCCCACGCTTCCGGTGCGTGACGTCACCCACATCCCCTGGTTCCAAAATCCTATCTGGGATTTTTATTTTGACAACTCTGAATGACACATCCTCTCTGCACACACGTGAACACCTGCGTTAATGTTGCACCTAACTAACCCATGCGCTAAGCAAAAGGTTCTCAGCCTAACTAAACCGAAAGGCAAGGTATACAAAACAAAATCCCTCCGCATTAATATTACACAGGGAAACACTGCTATACACTGTAATCTTTTGATAGCACCAGTATGTATTTACCCATCCCCTGTATCCACTGGTAGGATATGACACAAGGTTAGTTTGTAAGTGAAGGTTCCCATGGTGTAATGATTATCATTGTAGGAAATGGACACGGCGACACAAGTTCAAATCCTGGACAAGACTGATTGCACTTCACATAGCACTAATACCCTTGGTATGAATCCAATTATTCTCCCTCCAGCTATGGGTAAATAGTAGGACAGACTGGGTTCTTAAGCCTTGGTGAGGCAACTAGTCTTGGAGAAGGAATACTCTGACTTCAAACCTGTTAAACTCCGCTTAAAAATTGACCTTGTGTCATATCCTGCCCGAGTGGAGGGGTTGGTAAATATTGTAAGTGGAGTAAAACTGATTTGAATTTAGAGTTTTCTTAATACTAAACTGGTTCAAAATGAATACAATAGCTCAACCGGAGTTTGAACTCACTATGATGTTACATTTAAGCACTTTAGCCACTTTGCTATGTGGGCTCCCCAGTACAGGTTAAAGAACCCAATATGCCATCACTGTTATGATGTATATAATTTTCAAGACATAACAATATCTTGATGAAGAAGACACAAATAATTGTCAAAATATATTGGGGTGCTCTGAAAGCAACATTTCTTATTTACTGCCACAGAAACTTTTACAATGGTTTAGATTCAGAGTTGTCCTCAAAGAAAAACCATTCAGTACTGTTATTGTGAAAGAAAAACGGAATCATGCCTTTCTCAGCGAATACAAATGGCTTTGGTCAAAATTTGAACTCTGCTCACAGATTTGATTGTGTTACCACCAACATCAAAAAAGTAAGATTAAGATAAAATTTTTAAAAATTGGAAAGAACTGATTCCAATTTACATGTAATAATCTTGTGTCAATTTTTAAATTAAAGTTATTACATCTTATAAAAGAGATAACCGAAATGCTGAATTTTCAGGCATTCTAATCTAATATGGGATCATGCCTTGTTACTTGTACCATGTAACTGAGTACAACCAGTCATATGTTACTTGGAGAGGAGATGATCTCCACCAAGTAACTCAATATTTCCCAAGATAGTGCCATAAAGGAAAATTGCTCAGCAGGATGACCTGAAAACCTGAAAAAGTCACAAGACAATAACAAATACGTCTTATTGAGTGAAAGATAAAAATGATTGATTACTTTTTTTATTGTTGTACTTAACAAAAATTTCAGTGATTTGGGTACATTTTTTAAATGAATGCAGATTTTTATGACTTCCATTAAATTGTTATAAACAGAGATGAATGGATGGCATAGAATTTACACTTTGTTCCAAACAAAAAACTCGTCTCCACTGCAAACACTCAGCTAAGGCCACAATCTTTTGAGGAAACACCTGGCTAGCAGCTTACTTCCTTACCAAATAAATCGATTTTGACATTTACTGACTCATAACAGCTGTGAAATTTGTCTGTTTTTAGCAACAAGTGAGGATTTTCACACCTATTCACCTATTAAGTTGTAAATTTCTTTTTAAATAGAGTTCACTTCAACTTTTCATCATTTCAAATAAAAAATTTTAAAAATGTTGCCAGTAGCTGTCTAGAGACAAACATGTAACCAGTTAGTTTGAAAAAAATTCCAGATCAGTTTTAGATAAAACAAAAAAATTATTTGTGTTCTAGCATGTCTTATATTTTATTGCTTCTTTGACTTGGTACAGATATTTGAACAAATAGTAATCTTATGTTTTCCTATGTACAAGACTGACTGCTTAGATTTGGTTTGGTTTCTTTGTTTAATGGCATATCAACCTTCATTGGTTATTCAATGCCAATACAATCTTTCCAGAAGGACAGTAGTGGTACTATTTAACCCATAGCTGAGAGGATGAGAGGATTCATACCTTTCCCAAGGGTATTTGTCTAAAAGTGAATGTAATAGCGTGAATGGAGTTCAAACTCACTTAATATGATTCCGCAGTCCAGTGCTGTAACTATTACCCCATGAGGACAGCCCCCAACTGCTTAGGGGAAGAGAAAATAAGAACTGATAAGTCTAAACATACAAAGGTATTTGCAATATTTTGGTATGTGTTAGTTTGTGGTATGTATATCATGTGACCAAAGTAATTCAAGATACCTGCTTTAGCTGGTAGCCAATGTGCGGACATTTATACATTGCTTCAGTCCATATGTGATTTGAAAGTTGCACAGATAAACAAGTATAATAGTCTAATTTGGGGACTTTGATTTGGGGAGTCTAATTTGGGGACTTTGATATGGAGAGTCTAATTTGGGGACTTTGATTTGGGGAGTCTAATTTGGGGACTTTGATTTGGGGAGTCTAATTTGGGGACTTTGATATGGAGAGTCTAATTTGGGGACTTTGATTTGGGGAGTCTAATTTGGGGACTTTGATATGGAGAGTCTAATTTGGGGACTTTGATTTGGGGAGTCTAATTTGGGGACTTTGATTTGGGGAGTCTAATTTGGGGACTTTGATATGGAGAGTCTAATTTGGGGACTTTGATTTGGGGAGTCTAATTTGGGGACTTTGATATGGAGAGTCTAATTTGGGGACTTTGATTTGGGGAGTCTAATTTGGGGACTTTGATATGGAGAGTCTAATTTGGGGACTTTGATATGGAGAGTCTAATTTGGGGACTTTGATTTGGGGAGTCTAATTTGGGGACTTTGATATGGAGAGTCTAATTTGGGGACTTTGATTTGGGGAGTCTAATTTGGGGACTTTGATTTGGGGAGTCTAATTTGGGGACTTTGATTTGGGGAGTCTAATTTGGGGCTTTACAAGTTTGAACTGGGCCATAATACTATGGAAGCAACCAAAAACATTTGTTTCTGTTTATTCCAGGAGCAAATTACAGTCCCAGGCAATAACCTTTCATCACCACTACTCTGATATATAGCTCTGTTTCTCCCTCTCTATCTTCTCTTTCTTTCTATTCCTCCTTTTCTTTTTTTTGTCTCTCCTTCATATGAACTCTCCCTCCTTTAATTTTATTTCCTCCAATGCTGAACTTTAGAAAAACACAGTCATTCTGAAGAAGTCTTGAAATAAAGATAAAATATCAATTTGAATTCGTTGTCAGTGTTTAGTTTATCCACTTTTCTATTTATTTTTTCATCTCATTGGATTTACAAAATCCACCATTTCTCTAAATATTTGTTGTATAAAAGGTGAACTTGCAGTTGATGACAGTACAGTAACCAGATGGTTACTTTTTGGCTACCCATGTGTAATATACTCATTTGCCGTATAATAACGACTCAATAATAGTAAAGACAGACGCACACAGAAAGACGCATGAAGAAAGGAAGCAAGAGGGAAAACGCAGGAAGACTTCTTTACAAATATATTTACCTCTCACTTTATTGCAAGGGTTCGAAAGGGTTGTTCAAGGTTTGCATGTGAGAGGGTGCTGGAGACCGAACATAAACTTCATATTTTGACCCCACTGTTATGACCGTCACGTTGTGCCTTTCTTGTTCTCTTGATGTTCAACCGGAGGCCTAGGGCTCACTCTATCGGGGGTTTCTGAGAGCCCCCTCGGTCGGGTGTGGCCTTCCCTACTACATCTGGTCTCTAGCTGTCTGGAATTCTACTGGCAACTGCTTGGCACCCCGAACTCAACTGAGTTAAATAATAATTCAACGCCCACACGATTGCCCACTGGATCTTTGAAATCGAATGTTTAATAGTCATCAAGCAGAAATAACTGTCATGCAGTTCAGAGGTTACTCTCTTCCGGTGCATCACTGTAGTGGCACAATGGGACCTTCACCTTGTCCCATATCATAAGCCTTAATCCGCCCACGCGATCTCTTTCGATTACTGGCCATTGGAATGTGTCACTTCCTTCCGGTGTATCACCTTGGAATAGCATTTTTGTTTTCCTATGTACAATTTCGATTACTGGCCATTGGAATGTGTCACTTCCTTCCGGTGTATCACCTTGGAATAGCATTTTTGGGCCAGGGCGAGGGTCAAAATATAACACATGGTGTTAGGAATATAAGTGGTTATTCAAAGCTCTCTGACTGCCAGGGAACTACCAAGATAGATTGATTATCACTATTTTCTAAAAACTTATTTTAATTTATGTCAGCCTGTATACATGTTCTATCAATAGGCAAGGTGAACCAAATTCAAATTTTAGACAAAGCAATTTGTATTTTAGTTCACACAAATGACATTAAGAAAAAGAATTAATCCATCTCTTCTCCCACCGGCTATGGATAAATACTCGGGCAAACTGGGTCTTTTAACCAGTTTTGAAGAAGGAAGACACTGAATTCAAACCAGCACTGAAAATTGACCTTGTGTCATATCCTGCCAGTGGATAGAGGGGTTGGGTAAATGCATACTGGCGCTATTAAAAAATGACAGTGTATAGCAGTGTTTCCCAGTGGGGTCTATACTGCCTTTTGTGGGTCGTTAGGAGTTATAAAGTGGTAGTGAGTAAAATTATTTTACATGGGGATATCTACGTTACATTAGATATATCCTATATCATAATCTGCTTAACATTTAAGTATTGGGTACAAGCAACCATTATATTTTGAACAAACAAATCAGAGTTAATCCCTCTCCAAATAATGATGCATCTGTAGTGTTTCCCAAAGGGGTTCCCTAAGACCTCTGCTCTGTGGAAACATTTTGATAAAAATAGGCCTATTTTAAAGACAAACATGAAAAGAGAATTTTTCCCTTCATTGGTACTCTGTTAAGTTTAGTATGAAAATGTGAAGTATTCACTTAAAACTAAACTCAACATCATAACAGTAGCAATTATTCCAGGTAGCAATTGACCAATAATTGCAGATCTATTCCTTTTAATTTGTTCTTTTCAGAATTTGAAAAAGATTGAAATGTAATACTGATAATCATACGAGAGAAATTGATATTGCTCAATTGTTTGAAAAATAAAGTTAAACTAATTTTAAGAGAAAGAAAATTCAGAATCCAAACAAGTTTTACTTACTTAAAAATTGGCTCACTATTATAAATTGATGCAACAATATAGCAACAATTTTCTGCAATATTACAAATTGGCTCACTATTATAAATTGATGCAACAATATAGCAACAACTTTCTGCAATATTACAAATTGGCTCACTATTATAAATTGATGCAACAATATAGCAACAACTTTCTGCAATATTACAAATTGGCTCACTATTATAAATTGATGCAACAATATAGCAACAACTTTCTGCAATATTACAAATTGGCTCACTATTATAAATTGATGCAACAATATAGCAACAACTTTCTGCAATATTACAAATTGGCTCACTATTATTAATTGATGCAACAATATAGCAACAACTTTCTGCAATATTACAAATTGGTGTAACAATAAAACAAAATGATCTGCACATTTCTACAAACCCAAAATAAAAAAGACATGGAAATATTGATAGGTTTGAATAATAAGAAATTAATTTACCCATATTGTTAGTGTTGGGATCATAAAATGCATTAACCACAGCTGGAGACTGCCACCATCTGAAAGCAAAAAATAAAAAGAATAATTAAAGATTAATGAAATAAAAAGTAAAGAGTAGAATGAAAAAAAAAATCATATATAAATAAACAGGAATGTGTTTTTTTACAATTACAGTTTGAGCTTCAGTTACAATTACACTTACCATAACCATTACAATTAAAATAGTTTCAGATACAATTACAATTACAGTTACAATTACAAATACAGTAACAATTACAATTACAGTAACAATTACAATTACCATTACAATTACAAATACAGCAACAATTACAATTACAGTTACAATTATAATTACAGTTACAATTACAAATACAGTAACAATTACAATTACAGTTACAATTACAATTACTGTTACAATTACAAATACAGTAACAATTACAATTACAATTACAGTTACAATTACAATTACAGTTACTGTTACAATTACAAATACAGTAACAATTACAATTACTGTTACAATTACAAATACAGTAACAATTACAATTACAGTTACAATTACAAATACAGTAACAATTACAATTACAGTTACAATTACAAATACAGTAACAATTACAATTACAGTTACAATTACAATTACAGTTACAATTACAAATACAGTAACAATTACAATTACAGTTACAATTACAATTACTGTTACAATTACAAATACAGTAACAATTACAATTACAGTTACAATTACAAATACAGTAACAATTACAATTACAGTTACAATTAAAATTACAGTTACAATTACAAATACAGTAACAATTACAATTACAGTTATAATTACAAATACAGTAACAATTACAATTACAGTAACAATTACAATTACAGTTACAATTACAAATACAGTAACAATTACAATTACAGTTACAATTACAATTACAGTTACAATTACAAATACAGTAACAATTACAATTACAGTTACAATTACAATTACAGTTACAATTACAATTACAGTTACAATTACAAATACAGTAACAATTACAATTATTATGACAGAATCAGGAGGTGCCCGTGGTGTAATTGTTATCGTCGTAGGAAATGGACACGGCGACACGAGTTCAAATCCTGGACGAGACTGATTGCATTTCACATAGCACTAATACCCTTGGGAAAGGTGTGAATCCAATTAATCTCCCTCCAGCTATGGGTAAATAGTAGGACAGACTAAGTTCTTCAGCCTTGGTAAGGCAACTAGTCTAGGAGAAGGAAAACTCTGAATTCAAACCTGTTAAACTCCGCTTAAAAAATTGACCTTGTGTTATATCCTGCCTGAGCGGAGGGGTTAGTAAATATATATGACAGAATCTTGTGCAGTTACAATTGCAATCATAATTACAATTACAGTTACAATCACAGTTACATTTACAATTTCAGTCACAGAAATACTTAAATTTACTGTTACAATTACAGAAACAAGCCCAGTCAGTTAGGGCTGTAGAATATGTCGACTGTATCTCTGCAGAGGGGTAAGACCCTTGCCAATGAGTATCCTGGATATGACACTAATCCATTGGATAATGAGGCTCCAGTTCTAGAGCTTTGGGGAATGTGGAGTACCTATTTATTACTTTTTATCATTCAGGGTTTTCGGACTATTGTCTTCATCTTTATTGCTATATTCACAAAATTTCAGCCTATATGTCCTCCAGCTTTCTTTAGGTGTTTCTTGTTGAACTCAGGAGCCTATACAGAACTTTGAACCATGTCTTTTATCTAATCCACGGCGGTCACTTGCCCTGATTCCATTAACCATGACCAAGTACAAGTGTTAAGTATCCCTGTATTCCAGCTGGACACATACCATAATGGTTATAGTTGTTGGTTCCCTAAGCTTCTAAAGAGACAATTATCTGGAGGTTGCAGGTTCAGTTCTGACTGCAGGTGAGTGACAATAAAGGAATACTTAACATCTGTACCCAGTTATGGTTAAGAGAATCAGTGCAAACGACCTTGTGGATTGAATAAAGGATATGGTTCAAAGTTCTGTGTAGGCTCCTGAGTTTGACAAACATCTGAAAAAGGCCAAAGGACATATCAGCCAAAATGTAGGGAAAATAACAATATAGATAAAGACAATAGTCTGAAAACCCTGAAGAAATTTAAACAACCATTCATTGCTATTACTCCAGGTCCACTCAAACTATTAATGTTAGACAGCAATACTTGAAATAATTTAACTGTGTGCAAACAAATGAGTTCTGGTTCATTTAAAAATGTTACTTACAAACTAATCATATACAAATCATATATATATATATATATATATAAAACATAATTTGGCATTGAATAATCATTAAGGGTTGATATACCATTAAACCAAATAACCTTACTTAACCCTATAACCTTATAAAGTTTTACCTATAAAGTATACTTGCTATGATACTAAACTGCACTCGGTTGTAAGGCTTCTGGTCGGGATCACTAGGGTGTATGAAGTCACCTTCTAGGTTACCTTGGCTGTCAGGTTTACTCTAATCCAGAGTAATAATACCTGTTTTAGTCCCAACAACAGGTCAGATGGATATGTTTCTGATAATGTTGAAAACGGTTTTGAACTATATTAATACACTGCCTCTTAAGAATGTTGTAAGCAATATTGAACAAGTCTTGGTGGCAACACCCCACAGAGCACCAACTATATGGCCACCTGCCTCCCATCACGAAAACTATCCAAGTTAGACAAACCAGACATGCAGGACACTGCTGGAGAAGTAAGGACGAGCTCATAAGTCATGTACTTCTATGGACCCCCACATATGGCCAAGCGAAAACAGGATGACCAGCTCGAACATACATACAGCAGCTATGTGAGAATACAGGATGTAGCCCTGAAGACCTGCCAGAGGTGATGAATGATAGGGAGAAGTGGCGAGAGAGGGTCAGGGATATCCGTGCTAGTAGCACGACATGATGATGATGATGATGACAACAAAGTATGAAGTATTTAATATTTTTTGTTGTTGTTTTTTTGCATATTCAATTAAACAGACCTTTAATCATTTTAGATAAAATTAAAGAACTTACTTCTCTTTGTCTACTGGTTCACGCAGTTTATTTACTTCTTCTGCTGCTTTGAACTTCATTATTCGATGAATGTTTTCAAAATATTGACCAGGCTTCACTGTTAGCTGGAATAAGAAACATTTTCAGTGTTGGAGAATTTCTATAGAAACTTCAAATAACTTTTGCTTAAAAAAGTAATCAGTATTTATTCTTTCTTTATAGTTTATCTTGAGAACAGAATTCAATAATATCTTCATTTGCAGGTTTAAATCAATCATTGACAACAGTAATTAAGGTAAGATTTCAAATAAAACAGTCGGTCGGAAGATTTTAATTCAGCAAAAATCAGGTATTCTTTTTTCACACCCTTCAGTTGAAGCACGTCCAATTCTCCTCTTCTGATTTGATAGGAAAATTTGTCATCATATTTCTTTTAATACCCTTCACATCCTTAAATCTTTGTTTTAAGATGAAATTTCTGTTTGAAAAACAAAAAAAAGTCACACAAAGCTGAAGTTCTGAAGAGAATTGAAGACACTGTATTTGCACTCTCCTGTGTTTTGGAAAAAGATTATTTTCAAAAAAGATTAAATGATTTTAAAAAAATTCTTTTTTGCACTACTAATTTATAAATCATTGCATAACTGTTGAGTAAATGTGATAAAAAGAATAGAAATAAAATGAAATAAGAATGGTACTGCATTTGATTGTATATATATATATATATATATATTGAGTCAACCGGGTTTCGATCCCAGCTACGGGAAGATACTGTCTTGCCACACTGATGAGTTCAGATAGAATGAAACAGATCTGTCTGTGGATGACTATTGTGATATATATATATACATATATATGTAAGTAAAGGTGGCGACCATAGTCGAGAACAACCAAAAGGCTCCCTTTTCAATAGCTACTACACGGAGGTGTAAAGGAAGGGGCTACTCCTTTCCCTGGATCACTCAACTTTACCCTTGATGCATACCTTATAATAATGAGTGTTAAGCAAGGAGGCATCAAGTACCATTTTATGGGTCTTTGGTATGACTCAACCTGGTCTCCTAGGTCATTGACGAACACTCTACTCACTAGCCAATGGGCCAGTTAATATATATATATATATATACAATATATATCTAAATTATCCAGTCAGTGTTTTATGTTTTTTTATCTTTATTTTCTGATTTTTTAATTTTATTTTTTTAATTACCTTATTTTATCTTCTGAATACAAACTGTAACTCCACATTCGCGACTCTGCGACAGGACAGAGCATGTAAAAGAGCCATCTGACGAGACGGAGAATATACCAATAATATTCTCCGCCGAAATAAATTTATTATGACGGCTTAACCGAGTTTGAGTCTCCATTTAATTGTACTATATATAATATATATATATATTCTTGTATATACATGTGTGTGTGTGTGTGTGTGTATAGTTTTCTATATTTATAAAGAAAGAATTCACAAAAGCAGTAATAGACCATTTGTACATTTTGGACAGATAATTACATAGGCAAGAAACTGACAATCACCAAGTGCTGTTAAATCTGTGGCTATGCTATCCAAACATATATATATATATATATATATATATATATCATATTTACCCAACCCCTCCGCCCGGGCAGGATATGACACAAGGTCAATTTTTAAGCGGAGTTTAACAGGTTTGAATTCAGAGTTTTCCTTCTCCTAGACTAGTTGCCTCACCAAGGGAGAAGAACCCAGTCTGCCCTACTATTTACCCATAGCTGGAAGGAGAGTAATTGGATTCATACCTTTCCCAAGGGTATTAGTGCTATGTGAAATGCAATCAGTCTGGTCCAGGATTTGAACCCGTGTTGCCGTGTCCATTTCCTATGACGATAACCATTACACCACGGGCACCTCCAAATATATATATATAAATATATATATATATTCACAAAATTACCCAGAGGTCTTGTATTCAAAGTTTGTCATCCCATAGTCTGATGTTTATCTTGATGTTATAAATTAGCCTAATGTTTTATTTATGGGAGGAGGTGTCTTATTTACCATCAAATATGATAAATAGTTTTAATAGCAAAAGAAAACTATATAATGATATCATAATACAATAATGTAGTCATCATCACCTAGAGTGAGCTATATTCCTGAGTTTGACACATTCCTAAACACAATGTTCTGAAGATCAGTGGAGGTTTAAATGCTTATATAGGCAAATAAAAAAAATTCTGTTTACACAACTCTCCAAACAGAAATGAAAAATATCTTGCAGTGTTTTCTCTTGAGAACAAACTTGCATGCCTAAATACTAAATTTTAAAAAAAGAAGAGAAAACTAAGGACATTTGTTGTTGTTGTTGGTGGTGGTGAGAGTAGTCGATGGTGAGCCAAAGGCTCCCTTTTCAGTAGCTGCTATACTGAGTTGTAGGGAAGGGCACTATTTCTTTCCCTGGATTGCTCCACTTTACCCTTGATATGTACCTTATAATGCTGAGTGTTATGCAAGGAGGTATCAAATACCATTTTAAAAGTCTTTGGTATGACTCGACCTGGGATTGAACCCTAGTCTCCCAGGCCATTGGTGAACACTCTACCCACTAGACCAATGAGCCGGGAGGGGGGATTCTGACTAAATAACGCAAAAATACATCTATATTTTATATCTATAAACAAGAAGAAGATAAACAGTACTCCTCTTTTGAAGGAATGTCTTCCAATCACAGAATCATCGCAGCAAAAGTCAGTTCAGAGTTAAAAAAAAACAAAAAAACAAACAGATAAATCATCACAATATAACTGGTTTTTACTTGCCAACAGTGATATATGCAATCAATATACAGTAATTGAAAGAAACAAGGTTAATATTCTACAAGAAACATTTTAAAAACATGCTCCAAATCATAAATATGAAAACTTTGTTGACACCCATTTAAAAACAGCAACTGAGTGCATACCAACTAAACCAAGAGCCAAGGGTAGAGTTCCCTGGGATTCAATAGTAGTTAGGGAAAAACAAGATAACATGAAAAAAGCATCTCTTCTTGATAAAAGAAGCCTAACAAACACAAGTGAACAAAAACTTAATAAAATTCAGAGAGAACTAATTATAACATGAAAAAGAATAACAAGAATATGCCAAAGGCCAAGTCAATAAAATCAGAAATTCAATTGAATATAGATAATCAGGATTATCATGGCAGAAAGTAAATGAAGTTAGCTGAAAGAAAAGCACCTTAAAAGCAAAACTATTTTGGAAAAAAAATATATATAAAAAGGGGAAAGAGAATTTGAAGAATCTACTTGGAAACCCTCCTGAAATTGCAGATAAAACTGGCAGAAGAAGTCATAAAAGGCCACAGAGACAATTACAGTGGGAGAACTTGATACAGTTCTGAAAAAAAATCAAATGCAGAAAAGCTATAAGGCTCAACAAAAGAGTATAAAAAACAAGGAAATTTGATGACATGCTTTTCTAATTATGAAACACTGAGTATAAACAAAGCACAGTTAAGAAATAGATAAAAAGTTACATTTTCCTTTTATTCAAAAAAGGTATCCTCAGGATTATTGGCCCAGCGGTTAGAGTGTTTGCCAATGGCCTGGGAGACCTAGGTTCAATCCCAGGTCGAGTCATACCGAAGACTTTAAAAATGGAACTTGATACCACCTTGCTTAACACTCAGCATTATAAGGTACGGTTCAAGGGTAAAGTGGAGCAATCCAGGGAATGGAGTAGCGCCCTCCCCTACACCTTGGTGTAGTAGCTATCGAAAAGGGAGCCTTCGGGTCACCCTCGACTATGGTCGCTAACTTTACTTTATATAGCTACTAAGGTTTATAATGCTCTGCACGTCAATCATATCTGACCTGAAGTTGAGAAAATTCTTTGGAAAAATCACAACAGCTTTCATAGAAATTGACCCACAACATCACTGATTATAACTATTCATTGAATCATTAAAGGAGTACATACAAAAAATCTTGTGGCAACACTATTGTTTATAGATTTCTCAAAAGCATTTGATTCCATATACAGAGGAAAACTAATACTTCTAGCATTTCATCTCCCTAAAGAAACTGTTATCACTATAATAAAAAATATGAAAGCTGTGGTCTGTTCACTTGATAGTGACACTGACTTCTTTGATATTATCATGGGAGTCTTTTTAAGGAGATACATTGGCACCAAATCTATTCATAATCAGCCCAGATTTCATACAATGAATAGATCTAATGAAAGAAAATGGTCCCACACAAAAAAAGGCAAGAAGTAGAGTATGCACCATAGAAATCATTACAGATGCAGACCATGCAGATGATCTAGTGCTTCTTGCAAATACAAGCCAAATCTCTGTTTACATGGAACAGTCGGCAGGAGGCTTTGGTCTCTATGTGAACTCAGATAAAACAAAGTTTATATGTTTTAAACAAGATGGTGCCATCTTCACATTAAATGGCTAGCTTCTCAAATTAGTAGACCAATTTACATATCTCATCAATAGAAAGGGATGTCAACATTACATCAGAATGACATGGACTGCTATTGACACGTTAGCAGTTATATAGAAATCCAATCTCTGTGATAAAATAAAACTAGAATTCTTCTAATCAATATCTGTATCAGAACAACTGTATGGTGGCACCCCCTGGACTCAAACAAAATATTTTAAGACAAAGCTAGATTGGAGCAACACATGAATGCTGTTTTGAATAAATACTGGAAACAGCACCCTAAAAAAATATCAGCTGTACAGACACTTGCCTTCCATCCAACAAACCAATGAACAAGACATGCTAGGCTCTGCTCGAATAGCAGGTACGAACTCACAAGCGATGTTCTCTTATGGACTTCTGTATAAGGACGCACTAATGTTGGCTGAATAACAAAAACTTATATATGTGACACGCTGTGCAGTTAGTGGACCTACCAAGAGAGAAAGATGACTGAGAAATTATTTGAGCACTAATGTTTAGTTAGTCATCATCATCATCATCATCATCAATATACAGGCAGGCTGGTTGACAGTATGAATTCCTTTGACTATCTTCTGCCATCTGTTCCTATCAGCTATTATTCTAGGTAAGTCCATAAGACAGCTCCCAGTGTCCGCACAGAACCGGTAAATACAAGTTTTTGCATGTCAACCAACACTGGTGTGTTCATGTGTAAGAATCAAAAGGAGAACATAACTTATGAATTTGTCTTTATTTCTCCTGCTTGTCTTGCTTGTTTAACTTAGATGGTTTATGAGATGGGATGTAAGTAGCCACATACCAGCTGTTTTGTAGATTGCTGCTTCTAGGATTTGTTAAAAACAGCACACAGCATTCTTCTGTTGTTCCCACCTAGCTTTTTCTTGAAAAGTTTTGTTAGAACCCAAGAGTGCAAGTGGTGCAACCATATAGTGGTACTGATATGACAACAGCTTGGAAGAATTCCCATTTTATTTTATTTGGGAGATCAGATTTCCATATGGTCATTAACTTGTCAATAGTGGTCTCTGATTTTCCTGTGCATATGTTAAAATATTCAGTAAATGGGGTATTGCTACTGAAGTGTAAGAACTGGTCTACTGATTTTAGGAGCTTACCATATAATGTATAGATGGTTCCATCTTGTTTTATTTGAATCTAACATATATCTATATACATTCACAATCTTAAATTATTAAAAAAAAAATTAAATGAGTTGCATCCAACTTTAATGTTTTATTTTTCATACAGTGAATGTGAATAGTTCAGAATATTGTTTTTAACATCAGGTTTGAGTTTGCTTCTTTTAACTTAATATCCTATTCCCAATTTAAAAAAAAGAGAAATTTTTGGATTTTATTTTTATTTTTACTTTTCTTTTAGGAATTTAAAATCCCAATAATCAATAAAATTATTATTAATTAAAAAGAGAACAAAAAACAAAAACAAAACAATCAAAAAAGAGATGATATTTTTTAAAGAAATAATCACTATAAAATTTTAAAGAAAATATTGAATAAATCTTCATTGTTTTTATCTAACAAAAAAAAAAATATAAGAGACTAATTCAAATACTTACAAAAAATTTAAAAAAAAAAAGAAAAAAGAAAAAACACTTCCTATTTCCAACTTAATTTTATCCAATATTCAAGCAATAGTGTTGTATGAATGGATATGCCATTCATCTGCCTACCATGTTCAAATACTCGTGGAATTTCTGTCAGTTGAGCAAGTAAAAATAAAATAAAAATAACAATAAGAACACCCATACAAACAAATGGTATGCACACAAACCAGAAGCTGGAATATAAAATAAAAAGTAAAATAGTTTGGGAATTTTGTAAAAGAAATTGACCAACTTTTTTAAAAATCAGAAATCAGATTTGGTAATTATAAACAAAGACAAGAAAATCTGTTAAATCATGAATGAAGCTGAAATTAGCTCAAGGTAAATATGAGGGAAAAGGAACAAATGGCGAAATATTAGGACCTTGCTGGAGAACTTACAGAATTGTGGGACATGAATGTGAGGCTAAGATTAATAATTGTCAGAATTTTTGGAATGATCCCAAATATTTTCTAAGAAATGGTGAAGGATTTAGAGTTCCACGAAAGAATGTTTTACACATGGAAGTAATATAAATCTATCCTAAAAATAAGGTTAAAATGGAACCAATCAATGAAAGAGAAAGAGAGAGGTGAAAAGAAATAGAAAGGGAGAAAGAGAGAAAAGGAGGAAGTGAGATGATAAAGAGAAAGCAATTATTACAGTTAACTCAATAACAATAAAATATTTAATAAACAAAAAATTTATAAAAAAAACAAAAAATAATCAAAACAGTAAAATAATTCTAATTCTTAAACAAAAAATTCATAAACAATACAAAAAAATGTATCTTAATGAATGTCATGAACTTACTGATTCATAAAGTTTATCCAATTTAGATTTTTCTAAAATGAATTCTGGATAACCAATTCTGTCTTTCATGGTATGAACCTGAAATAAACAAAAGATTTTATACTACTCTGTTTATCATGAAGTTGATTTGGATTTTGATATGAATGAAACTATTTTAAAACTCAAATTTCTTTAGAGAGCAATTGCTGCAAAGAGAAACTGTGCCAGTGTAACAGTTTGTGTATTTGTTGAATTTCAAACCAAATGTTTCCAACCTTTTGAAAATTACAAATTAGTTCTCAAGAATAATATAAAACTAAGACAGACACGCAGGACACTGCTGGAGAAGCAAGGACGAGCTCGTAAGTGATGTACTCCCGCATATGGCCAAGCAAAAGCAGGGCGACCAACTTGAACATACATACAGCAGCTATGTGAGAATACAGGATGTAGCCCTGAAGACCTGCCAGAAGCGATGAATGATAGGGAGAAGTGGCGAGAGAGGTTCAGGGATATCCATGCTAGCGGCACAACATGATGATGATGATGATTAAGACCATAGGATTTCCCTTGTAGGAAGACAATAAATAATTATCTCCCTTACAAACTGAGCTTGTTCATTGGGTGACTTGTGGAGTGTTACATAACAATTTCAGATATTCATTCTTGACTGTTTTTGTCTATGTTCTTTGAGCAGTATTAATGTTGTTGTAACATAATGGAACCAAATAGAAAGTTGTACTATAACAGTACCAAAAAGATGTTGTAAAGTTACACACCAAATGTACAGTTGTACCACCATGTGCCTGAATGTGTTAATGGCCATATTGCTATTTTTTAAATAGTAGTTGGACCATGTCATGACCTTGCTTTGGGAAAAGTTGACAAACACATGAAACTCTGTCATAGTTCACTAATATAAAGGTTTATTTGCTACTACAATTTTTAGTAGTTGCTGGGAGAAAGAAAGAGAGTATGAAAGTTGAGTCGACTACATTAGCTGGACAAAGAGAAACAACACATCATGAGGAGTAAGAGAGAGTAGACACAGACCTTGAGTTTTCTTCCAGGTTTTCTGTTGTTGTTGTAATGTGTTTGTTTGCTGGTTTTGCCTTCATAGGTGCGTGTCTTTTTGGAGCCCACCTCATGATAGGGACTAGTAATTTTCATCCATCTCTACATCTTCCTGGCTGGTGTTCAACTGACTGTCTTTATCTCATCACGTCTTCTAGCCAACTAACTTTTCAAATTGTCATACTTTTACTTCTGCCTGGTGTCGGAGGGAGGACTATATCCGTTTTTGGTGCTTCCACACCTTCGCAGAAGATTTGGGACCTCTGGGGATTTTTCTAGTCATTTTTAATCAATGTAGTCATTCACCCATGACTGCACTGTTTTTTTTACAAATACAGATTGAATGTCAGGGTGAATTCAATAAAAAAGTAACAAAATTAAGATGAAAAAAAAATACTAGTGAAAATAAATGATTGGTTAAGTTTAAGTAAGTTGGGAAATTTGGAATATAACAATGATATTATCGGATACATTAGTCAAAAATAATTAAAGGGTAAGTATCTAGGGTGTAATGGTTAACATACTTAACTGCCACCCCCCAAATAAATGAGTTCACACTCCAGCTGTACTATTATGCTCACTTTTGGACTAATACCCTTGAGAAATGCATGAACCCCCTTATCCTACTAGCTATTGATTAAATGATATCACTGCTGTTCTTCTACAAGGATGGTTTTGACAATAAATAATCCATGAAGGTTGATATGTCATTAAGAAAAGAAAGAAAGAAACTATATCAAATAAAAAAAATATTATTGTTTTAGTGTTATTTGCTCTGCTCTAAATTGCTTTATATAAATCAAAAATATGTAATTTGCTTTAAGATTCGAAAGAGAGAAAGGATAATTGAGCCAATGATCCAAAGATATTCTCATAATTTATGACAATCCAGTAGATTCGGGCTGTAGAATATGTCATCTGCATCTCTGCAAAGGTTAGGGTTCCCCACCCAATGAGTATCCTGGGTATGATACAAAACTGCATCTGAAGGTTAGGCTCCAATTCTGAAGTTCTGGGGAATGTGGAGAACCCCTTCATTGCCATTATTCCCCTATCCACTCGAACTCTAAGTGGTAATACAAGTTAGGGTCCCATCTATGGGTAAAAAAAAACTGTTTAAACATTTAAACAAATGACTGATGTTGAATTGAATTGTTAGTGTTTGATAACAACATTTGAAATTATTGTGTTCAAACAAACAATAAGTATGAAATAGAATTATTAGTGTTATATAGGAATACTTAAAACCATTTTACTGTGTGAAAAAATGAGCTCAGGAGTGTTTATAATTTTAGTGACAAACTATTTGTTTACAAATAATATATTCAATATATATATATATATATATATATATATTGTCATTTACAGACAGACTATTTTGTTGGCTCACAACTCTTCAGTGTGGCTAGACATGCAGGACACTTCAAGCTGGGATCAAAAACTGACTAACTTTACGTTAGAGTTAGTATTTTACCACTCAGCCACAGGTGACATACGTTAGCTAGGGAATTATAACACCTTATGTATTAGCTTTCGTTTTGTTTTATATTTTGCCTTATTGGATACCAGAGTGCTCAATTCATTAGAAGAGCTTCGCATTACACAAGTGGTAGATGTTAATCCCTTCACAAGAGTGCTCAATCCCCAGGAGGGGAGTGTATATATATATATATATATATATATATATATATATATATAAAAACTGGTTTTGGCATTTGATAACCAACCAACGAACTGACAAACCAGCCAAATATAACTTATGTGGTCATTGAGTATTATTCTTCATTATATCTCTCAAGGCAATGGGGTTTACTCTGTAACACTCATCTCCTTTCTTATAACCTATTAAGCGGTTGGGTACCATAACAAGAATTTCTCTTCATGGTATCTCTTAAGGCAATGGGGTTTACTTGGTGGTGCTTATCTTGATTCTAAGTAACATGAACAGGACTGAACTTGATTGTATGGTATCAGCAAAAAGACATGATCCCTGACAAGATAAAAGTGAGGCTAAAACTAAAATCTAGAAAAATAAGAATTGGATAAAGGGTGAAGCTAAAGTGCAAACCATTTCTAATAGTGAGCAGATTTATCTTCAAATTAATTATTATCCAGTGTTTGTGGTAAGAAAAGAGAATTAATAAAATAATCTGATTGGTACATGAAACGGTGAACACGAAGAATTAAAATATTTGAGGTATTCATTATAATTAAGGTGAAGAATTATTTAAAGAAAAATATTTTGTCATGAATATCAATTTATATATTTCATTTCAATTATGAAGAGTAGATTATTTTCTTGCTTCATCTGCAACAAGTTACAAGTTTGTGGAGGTGATGATCTGGTGGTTACGCAAAGCAAATCAACAACACATTGGTGAGTTGAGTGACAATTTCCTTAAACAGGAAATTTCATGCTTATTTTTTTACTAGGGGGTCATTGGGATGATGAAATGTGGAAGTTACTGGCCTCTTTTTATAATTGTATGAAGTTATGATATTTTGAATTCAGGATGTCTATTTTTTTTTAACCATGCTTATTCTGACTACTTATAGAGACTGACTCACTCTCTCTCTCTCTCTCTCTCTCCTGACAAATTTTCAGGTTTCTATTTATGCCCAGTGCAGCCTTTTTATCATGCCATTGGTTAAACATAACAATAATGTGGCCTCTAAATTTCAACATTATGCTACGTTTAGAATATATACATCTTTGCTTACATAGTGACATCTGTTAACCAATGACCTTGGCATACTTTTCTGCTATTTCAATAAACTATGTTTTCAAAACTCTGGTCACTGTCTACATGACATTCTAATAATTTAAACAAGATTTGTTTTCTTGTAGTGGATAGAAGAAATAAATATTTATTTAAACCTTTCTACAATTCTGTCACTTCAATAAACTTTTATCTGGAGAAAAACTAAAGGGATTTCTCAGATGTTTTTTTTTCTGTCAAGAGAATCACAGGATTTGCTATGAGCCATGTGACCATCTTTGCTTTCCTCTCATTAGAGATAAAGAAAATAAAGCGAATGCAAGTTTCTTCATAATAAAGAAATAAGGCACAATGCACCAAAATAAACAAACTTAAGATTTACAGCTTGACCGAGCAAAAGTTAAAGCCATAAAATACAATTGTAGAATAATGCTGAGGCTTTTTGCGTTTCATATGATGCTAATATCATTGGGATAGATATAAAGGCAACTATTCTCAGAGGTGAGGGATCCTCATGGCTAATGAGCAGGACTGTGACATCATGGTAAGAGAGAACTCCAATCATGCGATTACATTCCCTTTTGGACTAATACCTTTTCGAAAGGTATAAAGCTTCTTATCCTACCAGTCATAGGTTAAATAGTGCTACTGTTGTTCTTGGGGGTGTCCTCGTGGTGTAATGGTTAAAGCCATGGACTGCGGAATCGTAGTACGTGAATTCGTACTCCAGTCGCGCTATTACATTCACTTTTGGGCAAATACCCTTGGGAAAGGTATGAACCCCCTTATCCTCCCAGCTATGGGTTAAATAGTACCACTACTGTTCTTCTAGGTGAATGGCTTTGGCATTAAATAACCTAAAAGAGTTGATATGCCATTAAACAAAGAAAGAAACTATTGTTCTTCTGCAAGGATGGCTTTGTCATTAAATTACCCACAAAGGTTGATATGCCATTAAACAAAGAAATCAAAACAAACCAACTATTCTTCCTCCTGTTATGGGTAAATAGTTGGGTTATACCGGGCTCTTTAACCTTAGCAGAAGAAAGACTCTGAATAAGTCCTCTTAAAACAGTGAAACTTGTGATGCACCCTGCTTATGAGGAGCGGAGATTTGGTATAATACTTAAAGAATAAACTTGTTATATCAAATTTGTTTTTGGCTTTGTCTCCCTTTAAAAAGCAGAAAATAAATGCTGCTGATAGTGTTGATGATGATCATGATGATCTTCATCTTGGTGACTAAGGGCTGTACAATCATATGACAAGAGTAAATCTACTAATCTCTGTCACAGGGAAAGAGTTACAAAACTATGTAATTTAAGCAAGAGTTAATGTTCATTTTGATTGCAGGATCAAGAGAGGTGACAAAAGGACAGTATATATATATATATATATATATAATCTATAATTCTGTTGGTGTGAAAAAACCCCAGATTGTACAATTTGCAAATTAAATTCTACAAACTGATATCTGGGAAAAAGAATTCAGTAAAAAAAAAAGACAAAAAACACACATGCTTCTTGAAAATAATCAAGCACCACATATGTTTAGTCAAACAAAAAAAAGATGCTGACAGAATTCCCTAAGTTAAAACATAATAAAGTGCTCAAAACATGAGATAGAGCAAATATTATAAAAATAATTCCTACATGGCCAAGAGCAAATCTCCTGAGGTTTCACCAAACAGTTCCTCAGGATTGCAATTGGCCATGTAGTTATTATTTTTATTATATATATATATATATATATATATATGTATACAAAATATTTTATATATATATATATATATATATATATATATATATATATATATATATATATATATAAAATTAAAAAGTGTCTACGGCAAGTACGTCTGGTTAAAACAATTTTCTAGTAAACTCATTGGCAAAAGTAATAGCCAATCATGTGCATGGAAACCAAGGTCTATGTTGGCAAATCTTTAAAAAGCAAACTTAGCTGGTAGCATTTTAGTTTTGGGTGACGAACCGGGAAGTGATCATCCCAAGTTGGATCGAGCTGGCAAGGGGTATATTATGTTGAAAGACCTGAAACCCTCCAATGACCCAGTTAAAAGACAGAACTGATGGCACCACCCAACCCCTTTTTTCAATCAAACAAGCGTATTTCTTACATAAACACACACACACAACACACACACACACACACACACATATATATATATATATATAGAATACCAAAAAGAGCCAGAAACTACCTACTTTGGTTTCACCTACTGGATCATCTGGATAATTTTGACTGAAGAGGGTTGACCCAAATGACATTTTATTAATAAAGCAACCACAGAAAGAATAAAAAAATTTGCATGATAATAAAAAGAAAATTTGAATAAATAAAAAATATTCAAAAATATATATATATATATATATATATATATATATATATATATATATATTCGCTTGCAAAATCAATAATACTAAGCACAACCAGAACTGTGTTACCATTTAGATTTTATATGTATCTGCAGATGAGTCTGATAGTTTTTTCTTCTTTTCTGTTTATATATTAAGGATGTGCAATAGTTTTCAGCAAACTGGCTTTCAACACTCTATTCAGTCTCTATTTTTGTAAACACTTAGTAATCTTTGATTTTGTATCTTAGTCAACAAAACCAAATGAGAAAGAAATCAAAATACTCAGATATCACATTATCGTGTCAGCAGGGATTAGAATACACTGACAGTGTCGCTGGCAGAGGAAGTAAGACCACCTCCAAAGCGGGTGTCTTGGATGATACTAAACTATATTTGGTCATGAGATTCCAGTTCTAGAGCTCTGGGGAGTATGGAGTAACCTTTCATTGCCATTACTCCCTGGTCCATTCTGATTCAGAGTGGTAGTCCAGTTTATGTTCAAATGGATTTGTGTAAAAATTCTTTTGATTTGATAGGAATATCTAATATTATATCACTGTAAATTATTTTCTATTAAGAATAGTTACTTGAAGCTACAATTTTTTCCAAAGGATTATTTTTAGTTATTTGAAACCATATAATTCTGTGCAAACAAATGACTATTATTAAATTGAAGTAATTACTTGAAAACATATAATTATTAATATTGAATAGGAATTCTTGAAATCAGATAAATAGGGGAAAATTGTATTTGATAGGAATTCTTGATACCATATACATGTGAGCAAAAAACTTCTGCACTAAAAATGTACATATAAATGTTGTATGAACTCAGTTCACTAACCACTTGACATATAATAATACTAGTTAAGTTGACATGCCATTAAAATCAATCAATCAATCAGATAGCACTGCCAGTGTCTTTATCTAATTATTTGACTGCACAACCAGGGTCTTTATATTGTTATTTCAAAGAGTTAGAATAATTGCAGGAATCCACAAATTAAAAAAAATATATTTTTATTAATTCACAGCTATTGCATTAACACTAAGTTTTAGTTGGCTTTAGTCATTTTTTTTTTTTTTTGAGCAGTAGGGTATTTTTTTGTAGAGGGTGTCTTTAAAAGCTAATAATCCAAAAAGTAGCTAAAGTGGAAATAGATAAATCAATACATAATCCATCAAAAAGGAAAAAAATCGTATTTACTTTTTCCCTGGCAAAAACTTTTGTTTCTTGGTCCATCCATTTATTTTCCTTCAGAAGTTCTGTAAATGCCTTTCGAATATTGGAGATCATTTCAAGAGCCTACAAAAGAAACAAAAACAAGAATTAGTTTATATTTTAATAATTGCAATAGCTCAGGATGTCAAGAATATAAGACAAGATTCTTCATGGATCCAATGTTTTAATACAGGGTGTCTCAAAATAGATGCAACCTATTAATATGATAATGATTTATTACAGAGATAAGCAAAAGGGCAGTCATTTGGAACATGTCCTGTGAAAAATGCATCCTTTGAGCTATAGACGTCAAATCAATTGTTTTATATAATTGCTATTATATAAACTTCCAGAACATGCAATCTTTTTTTTGAGTTTCTGGTCTCAGTAATAAATAATTATCATATTAATGGATTACATTTATTTTGAGACAGTTTTGAATAATTCAGTCTTCAAATAAGTAGTGATGCAAAATATTATTTCCTCTCTTGTCCAAGGCATTGGGATCAAGGATTAATAGCTGTTATAGTATAACAGTCATCATCATCATCATGTCATGCTGGTAGCACGGATATCCCTGACCCTCTCTCGCCACTTTTCCCTATCGTTCATCGCCTCAGGCAGGTCTTCTGGAAAACATCCTGTATCCTCACATAGTTGCTGAATGTATGTTCGTGCTGGTTGTCCTGCTTTTGCACGGCCATATGTGGGGGTCCATAGGAGTACATCACTTTATCGACAACGACACAACGATCAACCACTACAATGCTACAGCATCAGCTACTGCAACACTAATAGCAGTGACGCCACCGAGGACGTGAGACACGCGAGGCGTGTTTCGGAAAAACAGCGAGTCCCCGGGCCGACTAGTATTGAATATAATATATTTTCAAATTTGAAAAAATAGAACAACATTATTACTAGTAGAGTTATAAACAGTCACATGGGACCCATGCATAGTGAGACATCTTGTATTTTCAAGAAATCATATTTTCCTCAGAAAATTTTTAATAAAGTAAAGTTTAGGAATTAAATACTCATTTTCAAGGTTGGTGACCATCTTGAACACAGTTTTCAAAACTCAAAATGATACCAGGAACATTTCATAGAAAAACAACATTCCATAGTTCACAACAAATTTATCTCATGATGAAATCATCATCATCATCAAATTGTACTGATAGCATTGATTACTTTGACTCTCTCTTGCCATCTGTCCCTATCAACCATCACTCTTGAAAGTTCCTCTACGCAGCATCCAGTGTCCACATGGAGTTGATGAATGTAAGTTTTTGCTGGTTAGCCAACGCTGGTATGTCCATGTGAAGGAGTTCATAGGAGAATGTTGATGATGAGTTCCTCTTTACTTCTCCAGCAGTGCCAAGCATGTCTTGCTTGCCTTTCTTGGGAGGTCTCTGAAATGGTTAGTAAGTGGTTATACAGCACCAGTTTGCAGAGGGCTGCTTCCAGGATTTGTTCTAAACTGCATGCAGCATCTTTGTATAGTTACAATCTAGCTTTTACTCCAAGTATTTTGTTAGAGGCCAAATGATGCAACAATACTGTAGTACTGACACAGCTACAGCTTGGAAAAATTCCCATTTTATTTTACGATCAATAATCTGTCAATAGCAACCCATGCTTTTTTTATGCATCTAATGACATCACTTTCTTTAGATGATGAAGTAATTACATTTAAGGTCTAAACAACCAGGCATCAAAGTTGCAAAGTACATATGCAGGTAAATCACTTAGTCCATTACCTAAAGATGAAAAAGAAAAATATTTGATGAAACCTGAATCAATATAATCACCATCCTTTGTCAATGCACTTGACCCAAGATTTCATCTCCATTAACTTTCATGTTCAGTCATGAAATTCCTAACACCATATCATATGTAAATATATTCAAATTCTTAATGTGACAGTTTAGTTAAATTTTCAATAACTACATTATGTGCAAATGTATTGAAATTCCTGGTGGTGTATTAAAGGTAAATATATTCAAGTTTCACACAAAATTCTCTTTGCTGGTCTGTATTTTACATCAGGTAAGGAATCCCCAAACATTTCAATCATACATCCTAGATGCATCAAGGAGGTCTTCAGTGATACAACTGTCTTCATTGCTGATTTCAGGTTATTTCTACATCATATTGGCTCCGACAGTTTTAACATAGTTTTAATAGTTAATGAGTGTGTCTGGCAGTATGCAACTAAAATAAGAGATACGACAAAAAAATTGCTAACCACATGTATTAGACATTATACAATGAAAATAAGAGCCCCAAATTCATCTGATAATTGTTTAAAGTTACTAAACCATAAGTGAAGAAAATCAAAAAACAAAGTATTCCAAATGTGATGAATTTATTATGATGGTAAAGTCAACGTTAAAACATTTCGGTTTTATTAAACCTTTATCAGGGCTTTATGATAGAGAAAAATTGTTGCTTAAACAATGATGGATGTTTTTATTAAAATAACTGGAAAAGAGAAAGTATACATAGAGAAATACTCAACTATTCAATCAGCATTTTTTTAAAGCTATTACTATTTCAAAAAAGAATGTGGAATGAGGAAAAATGAAAAGAGACAGAGAAAAAAATAAGAATAAATATGAAAAAAAGAAAATCTTTGAAAATGAATGAGTCAAGACTGAATAAGAAAATATTCTAATTCCTAAATTTTCTGCCAATTCTTTCCTTAGAATCGAGCTCAAAAGAAAAAGAGTCACATCAACCCATGCCCTACATATATATTTAAAAAAGATGAAAAGAAAAAAAAGAAAAAAAAAGTTGTTTTTATTTTTAATTTGATAGTTTCACATCTTTTAAGACATTCACCTTCAACTTTTCCATAATCTTCATCAGGTTTCAACTTCTCATCTCTCACAATTAGCAGATGGAGAGATAAACAAACCTGCTACACAGCAACTCATTGTAATAATAAAATCTTACTCTTCCTTCCATATAACCATTCACAGAGTTCAGAAGAGAATGAGAATAAACTCTGAAATATGAACAAAATTAACCAAGAATATATTTTTGCTAATAGAAATAATGATTAAATACTTTTTACTTTAATGTTTCATTTATTATATTTTTCCACCAGAATGAGTAATCTCTTTGAAGTAATTTTTTTCACTTCATCATCATCATCATCATCATCATCAAGGAAAACCAACAGTACAGATTTCCTAAACTCTCTCTTGCCATCCATCCCATTCAGCAATTGCTTTTGATAGGTCCTCTTAGCAGCATAGTGTGTCCACACAGATATGGTGAATGTTAGTTTTTGCTAGTCAGCCAACATTGGTATGTCTATATTTGGTTTTCTTTGTTCAATGACATATCAACCTTCATAGGTTATTTAATGCCAAAGCCATCCTTGTAGAACAGCAGTGAAACTATTTATACCATAGCTGAAGGGATAAGAGAGTTCATGCTTTTCTCAAGGGTATTAGTCTGAAAGTGAATATAATAGCATGACAGGAGCTTGAACCCACTTACTTCAAGGCACATTAGCCACTACAGGGACTTTCCTGTGCGTCCATGTATAAGAGTCAATAGAAAACATCACTTAAGATTTTGTCCTTCCTTCCATAGTAGAGCCCAGCATGTCTTGTTCATCTGACTTGAACAGTTTGTGAGATGGGAGGTAAGTGGCCACACGGCTGCTGTATTGCAGAGTCCTGCTTTTACAATTTATCTAAAATACTACATAGCATTCTTGTGTAGTTCACATCAATGTTTTTCTCCAGGTATTTTGTTTGAGACCAAGTGGTGCAACCTTACAGTAGTACTGACACAGTTACAGCTTAAATGAATTCCCATTTTCTGACATTGTTTCACTTAATTTCTTGTTAAAATTCGAGGTTGTCAGCGATCAGTTCCTTGATTTTTAGTACATCATTTAAGGGTTTATTATTTACGGAGGTGCCCGTGGTGTAATGGTTATCGTCGTAGGAAATGGACACGACAAGTCGAGTTCAAATCCTGGACAAGACTGATTGCATTTCACATAGCACTAATACCCTTGGGAAAGGTATGAATCCAATTATTCTCCCTCCAGCTATGGGTAAATAGTAGGACAGACTGGTTTCTTCAGCCTTGGTGAGGCAACTAGTCTAGGAGAAGGAAAACTCTGAATTCAAACCTGTTAAACTCCGCTTAAAAAATTGACCCTGTGTCATATCCTGCCTGAGCGGAGGGGTTGGTAAATAGGATTTAAGGGTTTATTAACAGAATAAATTTTGGGTAGCACTGAACTAGAGCCATAAAATGTATTCATTATGGTTATCTTACAGCTCTAAATATTTGGCATATTGTTTCCCAATTTTCTTTAATCCTCCAAAAGAGGAAAAAAGTATTTAAACCAATGTCATTCTCCTCTTGGTTGGGAAAGAATTTTTCTGCATATTCTCATATATGTATATATATAAGAGCGTAGTAAGATGTGTAAGGACTGCAAAAGGAACTATATTGAAAAGTAAGCCTTATTTGGTTAAATTCTATGAGAGTATCTTGGTCAGCCTATGAACATTTCAGCCAGCCCTCATTTTTACATAAGAAGAGATAGATAGATAGATAGAAAGTTAATGAGAGAGAGAGAGAGAGAGAGAGAGACACACACACACACACATGTACACAAAAATGTAGAAATGTTTTTTTATATGTAAGGTACCATACATACATCATACAAACATATGTGCATACAAATTATACACATATAATAATTTCCACATCTGTTAGCATGATTATTTTAAAAAAAAAGGAGGCAATAAAAGTTCAAGTTTTAAGAGGAGACCATCACTCACATGAATCAATCTGTTCTTCTTACTGCTATGGGTAAATAGTCGGGTAGACTGCTCATTCACTTTGGTTAGGTAACCAGCCAAGGAAAAGAAAAACTCAGAATATAAATCAGCTTTACTCCGCTTAAAAATTGATCTCCTGTTACATTTTGTCCATGGTGGAAGGTTGGACACACACACACACACACACACACACACATTGGCCTATTGGGGAGAGTGTTTGCCAATGGCCTGGGAGACTGGAGTTCAATCTCAGGTTGAGTCATACCAAACACTCAAAAATGGTACTTGATAACTCCTTACTTAACACTCAGCATTATACGGTATGTATCAAGGGTAAAGTGGAGCAATTCAAGGAAAGGAGTTGTGCCTTTTCCTATACCACTGTGTAGTAGCAATTGAAAAGGGAGCCTTGAAGTCACTCTTGGCTATAGTTGACAACTTTACTTACTTTACATATATATATATATATATATATATATATATAAACTAAACTGAGGAGATATGGTTTAATACTGACAAAAAACAATAGAGGAAGATAAGATGGTTGAAGGAATGAGTATACATACTGTATTCAATCTTCGTTGTTTTGAGATTTAAAAAAAAAAAAGAAATTGTCTGAAAGGAACCAAAATATAATGATCATCAAATAATTATCGTTTAGATACACTATCTTCAAAAAAACAGAACTTAATGATAGCAATTATTCATATTCATGCAGTCTAGCAAAATTATAACCTCTGTTTAACAAAACAAACATTTTCACTCTTCTTTTCTCTGTTTGTGAGAGACAATCATACGTAATGTTATGATTAGAACGTGACAAAAATGGCGTCGATTAGAAACAGAAGAAAAACAAAAGGGATTGTATAGTAAAATTTTTTATTTGTTATTCGAGACACTTACTTTGTCATTTGGAGTAAAATAAAAAAAGAAAGAAGAGATGTGGAAAGAGATAACCAAAAAGTAATTAGTCAATCAAGTGCAGACTAAACAGAAACCAGAGAAAAAGGCATACTATTAATTACAATAAATTCATAATAATCAGCACTTTTGTTATAATTGGACTCAGCTCAAATCACATGGCAGCCAGTAGCAGACATTATTAGGGAATCTCACTTATAAATAATAGACAATGATTTAAAAAAAACTGTTTTTTCCTAAATTCATACGTAAATGAAATTATTTTGTCAAATGAAGCTGAGTAATTTTCATATGAATATTGGAAAGAAGAGCGGTTTTATTCAAATCTCGCAGAAAACTTATATAAACCCTTAAAATGAGCTAAAAAGGGATGCTTCAGTAATCTACCCAGTTGGTATTTAATGATTTTATCAATAAAAGACCAAGAAGACAACAATCAAAGCAAAAGAGTAACTCAATAGGAGAGAACAAAAAATTACTTAACACAGGTGAGCCTGGACAAAGAATAAAATGTCTGAGGAACTCTTGTGACTTTATGTTGGTAATAATAATAATATGTAGGTAATAAGTGAAAAGAAGGATAAGTACCTCGACCTTGCTAGAGAACTGAAAAAGCTGTGGAACATGAAAGTAATGATTGTGCCAATTGTGATTGGTGCATTAGGTTCAATAACTAAAGGATTATTAAAAGGCCTGGAGGACTTGGAAGTTGGTGGACGGGTAGAGACTATCCAAATGACAGCATTGCTAAGAACGGCCAGAATCCTGAGACAAGTCCTGGAGACTTGAGGAGAGTTGCTGTCACTCAAACTCCAGTGAAAAACCATCAGCTAACACTGATGGGAAAAACTCTAAAGGAGTAAATAATAATAATAATAATAATCTCAAAGCAAAAACTGACAATAAGCTGAAGAATAGCAACTGTAGATTATGAGGAAACAGAAATGAAACAGTTAATCACATTATAAGCAAATGCAGCAAAAGATGTACAAGACTATGCATGATAGAGCGGGAAAGATGATCCGATGGGAATTATACAATACATTAGAATTTAGCTAAGCTGATCAATGTTATATGCATTGAAAATGAGACCCATAAAATTCTCTAGGATTTTGATTGGTTTGGTTGGGTTTTATGGGATATCAACTATTGTCAGTTATTTAATGACAAATTTCCTTTTTCGTACATATAAACATTTCTATTTCAAACAATTCAGTTTAGGATAAGTAACAGTTTAAATGACAAAACAGTTCTATTTCAAGCACTTCACTTTAGAATAAGTCGTTTGTGTACACTCTATTTTAATGTTAAAGTACACAGTTTAAATGTCAAACAGTTCTATTTGACTGATATCAGGTGCTACAATTCTGAACCAGTGTGGACCTGGGAGCCATGGCAATAAAGAGGTACTCTGCATTCCTCAAAGACCCAGCATTACTGGAGCCTCCCCATCAGATTGTTTAGTGTCTTATCCAAGAAACTTATTGGCAGGATCTTACTCTTCAACAGAGATGCTGTTGGAGTATTCTGCAGCCCCAGGCAACTGGGCCTTCTGGGATTTTGAGATACAAATGGGCTACCCAGTACCTACTAGAGGACCAAACCTAGTGTTAATTAACAAGAAAAAAGAACTTGTTATCAATTGGATTTTGCTGTTTGAGCAGACTATAGAGTGAAAATAAAGGAAAGCAAAAACATCAACAAATACCAGAACCTTGCCAGAAAGCTGGAAAAGCTGTTGAACATGAAAGTGACAATAATACCAAACATAATTTGTACCCTTAGAATAGTCCCCAAAGTCCTGAGGAAATTTGAAATAAGAGGAAGAATCTACACAATCCAGACCACTGTGCTGTTAAAATCAGCTTGAATAAAAGAAGAGTCCTGAAAACCTAAGGAGACTTGCTACCACTCAAACTCCAATGAAAAACCACCAATTAGATCTGGCATGAAAAACTCCCAAAAAGTAAAATGATAGTGATAAAGATGTTTCTTAATTTATTATGGGTTAGCTATTGCAGAAAGAAGAGAAGGAAAGTTACCACAAGATAATGACATAGTTGGAATGATTTTTAATTTTATTTTTGCTTTATGATAGACTTATTGGAACATCATGTTCTTTTTTGGTAGGAAGGAACATGAAAATAGGAAAACAAGAAAAAAGATGACAAAACCTTTAGTGTAGCTGATGGGAACTGTTAAAAACTTACTGCTTCCTTGCTTTCTTTCTTGAAGCTATTCTGTACAAACATTGCACTGACAGCCATCCCCATGTTGGTATTTACAAAGGTGATGCATTTTTCCCATCGTGGTTTTTCTTGAGTAATTCCCTAAAAAAAAAAAAAAAAAGAAATGAAAAATAATGAGTTTTACTTTGCTTTATAATGACATTTGGGAATATTCCTTTACAAAAATAAGGGTTAACTATAACAGACAATTTCATGACAGAATAAATTACCATAAATTGCAACATATAAATCAACCTTTAAAGCCTGAAAAACTTTCTACCAAATTAGAGTTTAACTTAAACAGCAGGGCTAAAATTGAAACATCTACTCCAGAGTGGTCAACCAGTGGGAAAGGTTTAGATTTTAGCCCTGCTGTTTAAGTCTTTCTCAAGTTTTTCAAAGATATTTTTTCATGCTTAA